>QEPC01006282.1:5242443-5257447 GCA_003113815.1 Sphenodon punctatus
ATTTCAAGCGGAAGCATTTCATCGTCTTGCTGTGACAACAATTGGCTTTCTATAGCGTTGTCTGATTCTAAAGATGATTGTTCTACATCGGATGGTGTGCATTTCGCAAGGTATTCCCACAGTGCGTCCTGCAAAGAAAGAAGTAACGGTGTCTAGAACTGCCAGGCTGCGGCAGTGATAATTTTGCTGGCGAAATATGCATTGATATCAGCGGCTGAGACAATTCTGCAAGATCAGACTGCTGAGGGAACTCTGGTTGCAACACAAGAGGAGGCTGTGAGTGTGTGGCGCATGAAGCAACAGCTGGAGCATCCAGAAAAGATTGTGGTAATTGTGGTGGGCAAGACTCGGAGTGCTGCTTCTTCTGATGGTTCTCTGTCTCCTGTACCCTTTTTTCCCCATTCTGAAGTGACAATCTAGGGCTCGGACAGTGACTTCTATTGCGCAGCTTAGTAGAGGAATCATCACGTTTCCGCTTTGCAGAATCATGTGCCATTTCTTCTTTTCTTTTGATAGTCTACAGTAAGAAATTGAGAAAAAATGAGTGTATTTTAAAGCATTTCCTGGGCTTTTAAATGTACATTTATTTATCGATATTTTGTAACTTAAAACATGGTCTTACATCAATATGCATTCCTAAAAACACATATCACAAAACATTTTTTTAATATCGCAGACGTAATGTTACTATAGAACATAGACATACCAGATTGCGAAAGATGTACACCATCGTCCAAAAACGTATTGCTATCAGCGGCTACAATATTCCTATGCCAGACCGAAACAATGTCAATATGTTTCATGAAAGTACCAACAGACTTGTTAACATTTCGAACGCATTTATTAATGTCTGTGCTATATCGGTTGCACTGGCGAATAATGAGATCAGAGAAAACGATCTTGCAACCAGGAAAAAGCTGACATTGCCATTACATCATTTCTCATGTACTCTATTAGCTCAACGCCTTTGAGCATTCCAATATTGTTACCACCAGAGTGTATTACAATGCATGAAGGAAGGGAAGGAATGGAGGCCATGAATTGCCTTTCGTTCTTTAAAGCAGGCAATACATTAGACCATCGCATCCCCCCCTTCTGATCCAGCGCACTCTAACATTTTCCAAATTCAAATTGACTTCAGTGTGTTCTGTGTGGCAGACTTGCTCTAGTCTGGTGATGTAGGAATCACCAATGAACCAAATATTCTTCATAATTACCTAATGGAATAAGGCAAGCAAATTAGTAGGCTGTTCTGTAGAAAATATATTAAATAAATGTCCTTATTACGCTTACTTAAATTCAGTAACAGAGAGAACACTGTTGAACTGATTGTCTGCCAAATGTATCAGGGAGGGAGTTGATCTGAAGAGAGTGGATGAGAATTTAGGTTAGCATCAAGCATAATGTGTGATGAAGAATGTTGATTTCATTTTTATTATCAAAAAATAATTAAGTAAATAAGCAATACACAAAGCACATGCACACATCATCTCACACATCAACAGCATATGCCGCGTGGGACTCTGGACGGGGGTGCATGCTAGATGGAGCCACTCACTACAGAGAGGGCTGAGTGGGTATATACTCCTCCTAGTTGTCAAATGATAGTCTCTCAGAATCACATGGAAAACGATTGTAACTAGGGTTTTCTGTGATCTGTGCAAATATGTAAGGTATACTTAGGAAAACTACATGCAGTGCCTGCATTGACTAAGTTGCCAAAACAACTTCACACACAAATCCTGACTCATGAGCTGGGACCTAAAAATCATGAAACTGAAATAAAAATAACCAAAGTTTTTCCAGGGACTTTCATGTTTGTGGGAATGGGAAGAGTGGCAGTTGCAGCAGAACAACATAAGGTTGCTGCCTCGTAAACAATGTTCTTCAGGATGACTCTGAACATTGTCACAAATGCCAACCCAACTTCAAAGTACTGTTTGGAATGAGCGGCAAGGTGCATTGTTTACTGCGTGTGACCTCGAGACTGTCATCGTTCGTGTGATTGTTCAAACAAGTAATCTGTGCTTGATGTGACTGTGTATATAACGGCGCCCGAGAGCGTCCCATTGGTGAGAATGTTCGGAGCCAGCTCGCAGAACCATTGCTTGCAAGGCAGCAACCTCAAGCCACACCTCTCCAGTGGTGATTTTTATCTTTTTAAAAAAGACACTGCCTGCCTGATTGGGGAAATAGACACGGCCGGGCGGGGACTGCCAGGAGAGTCACCCCATAGAGAGCCAGGAGGAGGGGGGGCATAGCCGGTAGCCATGGAAGCCATGGGAGAGCCTGGAGCAGGGACTCGGGGAAGCACATGGGGAAATAGACATGGCTGGGGGGGGACGGGACTCCCAGGAGAGTCACTCCATAGAGAGCCAGGAGGAGGGGGGGCATAGCCGGAAGCCCCGGAAGCCGCCGGCAAGCCTGGAGCAGGGTCTCAGGGTCAGGGAAGCACATGGGGAAATAGACATGGCTGGGGGGGGCTGCCGGGAGAATCATTCCATAGAGAGCCAGGAGGAGGGGGGCATAGCCGGTAACCACGGAAGTCGCTGGCGAGCCTGGAGCAGGGACTTGGGGAAGCACATGGGGAAATAGACATGACCAGGGGAGTGGCTGCCAGAAGAGTCACCCCATAGAGAGCCAGGAGGAGGGGGGGCATAGCCGGTAGCCGCGGTAGCCGCGGAAGCCTCCAGTGACCCTGGAGCAGGGACTCAGGGTCGGGGAAGCACATGGGGAAATAGACACGGCCGGGGGGGGCTGCCGGGAGAGTCAGCCCATAGAGAGCCAGGAGGAGGGGGGGCATAGCCGGTAGCCGCGGAAGCCACCGGAAAGCCTGGAGCAGGGACTCAGGGTCGGGGAAGCACATGGGGAAATAGACATGGCCGGGGGGGGCGCCCGTAAGAGTCAGCCCATAGAGAGCCAGGAGGAGGGGGGGCATAGCCGGTAGCCGCGGAAGCCGCAGAAGCTGCCCGCGAACCTGGAGCAGGGACTAGGTGTCAGGGAATCACACGGGTAAATAGACACGGCCGGGAGGGAGGGGCTGCCGGGAGAGTCACCACATACAGAGCCAGAAGGAGGGAAAGGCTCGCCGGTGGCTTCTGCGGCTTCTGCACCTACCGGCTATGCCCCCCCACTCCTTCTGGCTCTGTATGAGGTGACTCTCTCGGAAGCCCCCCCCGGCCGTGTCTATTTCCCTGTGTGCTTCCCCAACCCCTAGTCCATGCTCCAGGCTCGCCGGTGACTTCTGCAGATTCCACGGCTACCAGCTATGCCCCCCCTCCTCCTGTCTCTGTATGGGGTGACTCTCCCAGCAGCCCCCCCACCCCTGGCCATGTCACTTTCCCCATGTGATTCCCTGACACCGAGTCCCTGCTCCTGGCTCGCTGACTGCTTATGTGGCTACTGGCTATTCCCCCCCCCCGACCCCGAGTCCCTGCTCCAGGCTCACCGGCAGCTTCTGTGGCTACCAGCTATGCACTCCCTCCTCAGGGATCTCTATGGGCTGACTCTCCCGACAGCCCCCCGGCCGTGTCGATTTCCCCATGTGTTTCTCCAACCCCTAGTCCATGCTCCAGGCTCACCGGCGACTTCTGTGGATTCCGTGGCTACCGGCTATGCCTGGCTATGCAGAGCACTACAGCACAGTTTCTCGCAAATAAAAAAATTATCCCACCATCCATCCAACCAACAGGCATTATCCTGAACAAAATAAACAACAAAACAATAGCAAGCACAAACAATATCAACCCAAACCTAGTGATAAACATAAAACGCTCACAGCAATAAAGAACATATGTGTACATTTATTACAAAAAAGGATAATGGAAAATGTAAAGTGCAGCTGTAGCAGAATTACTTTAGCTGCTTTAGCACTAAATTAGCAGTTAAATAAAGCACAGTTTAGAAGAATTAGCAGAAAAGTTCGAGCACTTACACAAAAACCTTCTTTATGTTATCCAAAATTGATGGTATTCTATGAATTAGGAGGAAGGGACAGGGCTCTCTCTCCTCGAGTCGCGATGCGGTGCTTTTTCGTGGAGCACGGAAGATCAGAGTGTGTTAACAAACACAGACACTGGTGGTGCGGCTCCAACAGTCAATCACTCTCACTGCGATTGGGGATCAAGAGGGAGAAAAAAGCTACAAACACACCTGTTTATACTTAATGGTGAAGGCGGGACATGTCTCTCTGGGAAAGCCCTAGCCAATGAAATTGGGCATGCGGGTATCGTCAACAGGGTCCGAGGGTTGATCATGCCACCAGGTCTCACGATACCTTGTATTCCAGGCAGCGGAAACATGATGCAATGATCAGATAACCACAAAGATTCCACGATCGACAGAAAGGGGAGTTGGTGCCCCTTCTTATGGAATTCCCAAAAGTTCCGCTTCCGTTCACCAGTTCCAATGCTGCGGCACCATTAGCGGCAAACCGCAGCCGCAGCCGTCGGAAAGCAGTCTCTGCCGAACTGTGCTGTGATGCGCGGAATAGGGGTTTCCATCGGTAACAGCTGCTGCAGCGGTATGCCACTACAGCCCTAGTCAGCGCCCAGCGGGTGAGATGCAAGTCGGGATGGAAGGGGAAATTCTGGACACTTCAATGTTCCGGTTCCCCTCCCATCCGGAAAAACCAGACTGTCCGACCGGATTCCGGACCAATGGCCACCCTAATCTGAAAGCCCCCACCTGGCTTTGGTGGCAGACACACGCACGGATGCAGAACTGAAGTAATATAGGATGATCAGAAGAGTCTTCGGCCAGTCAGGATGTCCCAATCATGGAGGTTGCAGGCCAACAAAAGCTGTATGGGGCTGTATTTCTCCTGTGGCACCAGTGTGCAGCTGTGGCGATGTGGCAAGCTCCATGCCTGGGAGCACTGGAGGTGCTGTTTCAAGACAAACTGAGGCTGCAGGTCTCGGCAAAGCTGCTAGAACAGTTAGCAGAGTTTCAAAAGGATGCTGAGACACAGGGGAGAGTGCAGAGAAAATCAAAGAATAAACCAGGGGCTGGAAAGCAAGCCTCATGGCTAGAGGCTGAGGGGATAGGCTCTCAGTCTGGATAGCTTATCAAAAAGGTGTTTCAAGGGTGACTTCATTCGGGAGCGTAAGTATCCTCAGCAATGGATACTAATATGAGTGGAGTGCACAGGTGCAAGACATTGGAATGAATTGGATTATGCCTGTTTCATCCTCCTTGGAGAAAAGTGGGGTCCTTTGTTTTTTTAATCTACCATAGGAAGGCATAATACAAACTGGCAATGGAAAGTTAAACTTAACCAATTCCTATTAGAAAGGAGGCATAAATGTTCACTAGAGGGCAAATAGCCATGGGAACAGGCTGCCCAGAGAGCTAGCAGATTTTCCATCACCCAAGGTCTTAAAAAAAAGACTAGACACCTTTCAAATAAAAATAAAAAATAAAAAAAGGCATTAGCAAAACATCAGTTGGTGCATTTGATGTCAACAGGAGGAAATTCATTTGTCTACGCCAGGGATCCTGAACCTCAGGCCCCTGCCCAGTTTTTATGTGATCCCTGGATCTGGCCCTTAGAGCCAGTTCCTACTCCCAGAGCACTGAAAAACTGAGCTGAGGATATGGAAGCAGAGATAAGGGTATGCACACAAGGATAGTGGACAGATCCATGATCTGGACCCTCTTTTCTTGAGCACAGCCATTGAGCCCCTACATAAGGGGTTCAAAGTTACAAACATAAGAAGTGACTTCATATGTAATGAAGTGGCCCCTTCATTACAAGGGGCTCAAGATTACAAGCATAAGAAGTGCCATACTGGGTCAGATCAATGGTCCATCAAGCCCAGCATCCTGTCTCTCACAGTGGCACCTTTGGTTGCTTCAGGGAAGTACACAACATATCATATGGAGTGACCTGTTTTCTTCTAGTCTCTACCAGCCCTAGGCAGTCAGAGGTCTCAGCCCCGTCAAACAGCTCATATTCAAGCTGGAAGAATCTGCCCCCCAGAAGACACTCTGGAAAAACATTATTTAGAGGCAAAGATGGGCTGATGGTTGTGAATATTTTTCCTCTCTTAAGTGTGGATGATTTGTACTCTGTAATATTTGATAGCACTACTGGAGCCACATTGCTAACTGCCTGCAAATAAGTGCCTTTCTTCCATCCATATGCCTAGAATTGTTTGCCAGCAAGTAACAACTCTAATAAACCTCTCCCCCTTCCCACAAAAGGCAACTTCTTTACTTCACATTCTGGGTGATTTCAGACGTTACGAGATCACGGTGAACCACACTGAACCATGCTCAACCCCCCCGCGGGGCCAAAGGGCCCGGAACGTCTGAACGGCGTGCGCCAGATGTTCATCACGCTCAATACCCACATGGGGTCAGGTTCAACCACGCTTCCCGGGCTAGCCGGGGGAAGGTCTCGGGAAGCGTGGTCAAACCAACCCCCACAGGGAACCAAGCAAAAGTAACGTCTGGACGCCAATCCCCCAGCGGAACCAAAAAAACGGAGCCCCGGCCGGGGACGAGGCACGCAGCGTCGCTGCCAGGCAACCAGCACCAACACAAACACCGGAGGGAGATTTAAAGCGAGAGCAGCAGCAAGCAAGCGTGGCGGGATGGAGCGAGGAGGGAAGCGGAAGAGAGCGGAGGCACGAACAGCGACAGCGGCGGGACAGGAGGCGGAGGACGTGCAGCCAGGCCCAGCGATGCAGGCGGAGGGGGCACAGGTGCAGGAAGGGGGCACACGGGAGCACCCGACCAGGGAGGCGCCCCGGGAACACCAACCACAGCTGCAGCCGGGTCGCGCCGCCCCGGGGACAGCGGCCGGAACAGGCCCACAGGAGGCACCCAGGAAACGGGTAAGGGCACCCACTGGGAGGGGAACAGGGGGCACAGGGGAACCCCCTGTGGAGGGGGCCGGGGGGACCCCGGGCGGAAGGCAGGGGGGCAGGGGGACCCCGGGCGGAGGGCAGGGGGGCAGGGGGCCCCCGAGAGGGCCCACACCCTCACCCAGCAACCAACCACCCCCCTTCCCCCCCCCAGACACGAAAGTCGGCCCGGGCGGACGAGCCCCAGGAGGAGCCCGGCCCCCGGCCCCTGGAGGCGCACCCCCAGGAGGAGGTGGAGGAGGAGCAGAGGCAGGTGCAGCAGGAGCTGCACCGGGAGGAGGAACAGCAGGGGCCCAGCCGGAGGAAGGCCTATCACAGAGGGGGACAGTGGGGCCTCCAGGAGACCCGGGACTTCATACGGATCTGGGGGACCCTCGAGTACCAGGTGGAGCTCGCAATAAACCAGCGCAACGAGCATGTCTACCGGGACATCGTGCGCGACATGGAGGCGGCGGGGCACGAGCGCACTGTCAACCAGTGTCGCTCGAAGGCCAAGGAGCTCAAGAGGGGGTACAAGGCCCTCAAGGACAATAACAGCCGCTCCGGCCACGGGGCCCGCACCGCCCCCTACTACGATGCCCTGGACCGCATCCTTCACATGAAGGGCTCCATCGTTGCCCCACGCCTGGTGGGCAGCGCTGTGGTCCAGGGCAGGGAGCGGGCCGAGGTACCCCCTCCCCTCGCCGCCCGCCCGGTAGACACGAGCTCAGGGGACCCCCACCCCCAGGAGGACCACCCGGGACCCGCAGAAGCCCCAAGGCCCCCCCCCAGCAGCAGCCCGGAGACATCCCAACGCCGGGCCGGCCAGGCGGAGTCGGAGGTCGGCACCTTCACCACCCTCAGCCAGTGGTCCCAGGGGGAGCACTCCCAGGGTGAGGCGCCGGGCTCCGAAGGCTCGGAGACGGACATAGAGGGTAAGCGGGCCCCCAGGGCAGGGGGGGGCAAGACCAGGGGGCCGGTGGCAGGGGCGGGGGTGGGGGCCCTGCTGCAGGGGCCACAACCAGCCCCCTTCACCCGCTCCCCCCTCTCCCGCCCGCAGGACATGGGGAGCCCCAGGACCGGGCCAGCGAGACGGTGCAGGCCCCCGCGGAGGGCACAGGAGAGCAGGTGCCGGACCCAGGTAAGGCGGGAGGGCTGGGATGGCGGGAGGGCCCCCCGGGCGCCAGCCCAGGGGGGCCTCCGGCCTCAGTGGGGGAGGGGGGGCAGGGGGCCCCGGGACCCGACCCCGCTAGGGGACAGGGCCCTGCACTGACCCACCCGCCCATTTCCACAGGGCAGCCCCCGCGCGCGGCGCCTCCGCCGGCCGCGGCCCCAGCCCAGCGGATGCGGGAGTACCGGGCGCGGGTCCGCAGGCGCAGGGAGGAGCAAGCGGAGGACATCGTCCGCAGGGCGGAGGAACAGGGGGAGCGCATGATCGCCTCCGTGGACCGCATGGAGGCGGCCATAGAGCGGTCCATGGAGAAGGCCCTGGAGACAGACCGCCGGCTGGAGGCGGAGGTGCGCCTGGAGCGGAGGCGGGAGCGCCGGGAGCACCAGCGGCAGCAGGGGCTGCTCAGGGGCCTCCGGCAGGACATACAGGGCATGGTGCGGGAGCACAGTGCAAAGATGGACAGGTCCCACGACATTGGGACCTCCCTGCTCCTGCATGCGGGCACCATGTGTGCCTACGTGATGGCCGGCGCACCTCCGGGCGCCCTGCCCGCCCAGGTCCCCATGCCGGGCCCCTCGGCGCCCCCGGGCCCAGCCCTGCCGCCCCTGGCGCCCCCCCGGCCCCAGGGCCCTCGCATGCGCCTCCCAGTGCCCCCGGGCCTCCGGAGGGTCCAGCCCCCCCGGGGCGCGACCGGGGCACCGGGCACAGCTGCCCATCCGCCGCCCGGCCCCCTGCCGGGGCCGGGACCGGCCCAGGACACGGCAGGGGACACGGACAGTGGGGGGGAGGGGAGCTCCCAGAGCTCGGTGGGCCCAAGCGGCCGCACGAGGGGTCGGCCCAGGAAACGCGGGGGGATGGTGGGAAGGGGGGGGAGGGGGAGGGCCACATGAGGGCGGGTGGTGGACGGGGTCACGGGCACGGGGGTGGGGAGGGGGCACAGGGTGATTGTGTGAACTGTGTGGGCAATAAAGTGTTGTAAAGAGACAGTTGTCCCCGGCCCGTTTGTGGGGGGGACAGGGCTGTGGGACCGCGTGTACAGGGGCATGGGCACGGAACGGGGGGTGGGGCCCCCAGGGGCGGGAAGGCCCTCACAGCGGGCCCCCCCGGGCGATGTGGGTTGCAAGGGCGTTCCGGATCCTTTTGGCATACCGGTACTCCCGGGGGTTCCCTGCGTTCACGTACAGGGGAACAGGACCGGGGGGCCGGTGGGGCTCGGGGTACTCCAGGGCCGCCCCCTCGGTCTCGCACACATTGTGCAGAACGCAGCAGGCACCGATCACCAGGGCGGAGGTGGGGACGGTGAAGTCCAGGCGGCCAGCTATACTCCTCCAGCGCTGCTTCAGGGCCCCGAAGGCACGCTCCACCACGGTCCGGCTCGCACACAGGCGGGTATTGTATACCTGCTCCGCAGGGGTGCTCGGGACAGGGTAGACCTTCATCAGCCAGCGGGTCAGGGGGTAGGCGGGGTCCCCCAGGATGCAGGGGGGCATGGGAACCCCCTCGATCCACCTCATGCCCATGTCCGCGAAGTCCCCCCGGTACATGCGGGCATAGAAGGGGGAGATGGTCATGATCCTGGCGTCGTGACTCCGGCCGGAGTTGCCCGTGTAGATGTCTATGAAGCGGGCCCGGTGGTCCACCACCCCCTGCAGGTGCAGGGAGTAGTATCCGTGCCGGTTCACATACTCCAGGGCCTCCCCCGCGGCCGGGCGCAGGATCTCGATGTGTGTGCCGTCCACGGCTCCGATGCAGTTCGGGAAGCCCCCGGCCGCGAAGCCAGCCATCACAGCGCCCTGGTCCAGGAGCTGGATGGTCCTGTCGAGGAGCACGCCCTCCACAGCCTCGCACACATCCCGCACGATGCAGGCGACCGTGCTGAGCCCCACCCCGAAGTGCTGGGACACGGAGCGGCAGGAGTCGGGCGTTGCGAGGGCCCAGACCCCTATGGCCACCCGCTGGACCATGGGGATGGGCTCCCGCATGGAGGTGTGCTGCCGCTCCAGCCAGGGCGTGAGGAGCTCCGCTAGGCGCAGCAGGGTGGCCTTGCCCATCCGGAAGTGGGACCCCCACTCGGCCTCCCCCCAGTGGGCCTGGGCCCGCTCCCACCAGGCCTGGGGCCGCTCCGTGACCCATAGGCTCCGCGCTATGGGCATAGCCAGCAGCGCTGCCCGGCGGAGGGTCTGCGTTGCCCAGCGGAACCGCCTCGCGGCCCCTCGGAGCGCAGCGGGCCGGGTGAGGCTCCGGCAGGCGGCCAGCCACGCCCCCCAGGCCCGGCGCCGAGCCCTGAGCCGGGCACGGACTCTCCTGCGGGCCTGCTGGCCCCGGAGGCGCACGCCAGCCCGCAGGGCCAGGACATAGCGCAGGCGGACGGCCAGGTGCACCCTCTCGGTCAGGAGGCACAGCTGCTCAGTGTGGTCACGGTGCCACTCAGCCGCGAGCGCGAGGAACATCCAGTTCCCACCTGCCCTATCGCGCTCCATGGTGCTGGGGCCCCGGTGGGGGCTGGGAGCGCTTATGGCGGCCCGGTGCTGGTGGCTCCGCCCGGGGGTCGGCCTCGCGGGCCTGCGCGCGCCCTGTGCCGGTGCGTTCCGGCTGCTCCCGCCCCCAGCACCCCGGGCCCCCTCCCCTCGCTGTTTGTAGCGGGATGGCCTTGAAGGTGCGATTAGGCAGACAGAGAGCTCGCTGTTGTTCTCTGCAGCTGTGCCGGGCCCGCACCCTACGCCTCGCTCTGTTGTGCTACAATGTTGCGGTGCGGGCCCGTGTTCCCTGTCCCGGGGGCCGGGCCGAGCCTCTCCCGGCCCTGGGCAGTCTGTGTGCCCTCCGGGCTCCGTGTCCCATTCCCTGTTGTGCTGGACCATGGCTGGCTGCCCATCCATGGGGCTCCCGCTGTCCGGCCCCCAAGGGGCCCCCCATATCTGGGCCTTCCGCGAGACCATGTCTCTGTGCGACCTGTGGCACACCCCTGCCGTGCAGCTGCTCCTGGCCGGCCCGGGGAGCCGTGCAGGTGCCTACGAGAGCCTGAGCTCCGGGCTCCGTTACTTTGGCCATGTGGTGAGCGCCCGTGATTGCCGGCTGCATGCGGAGGCCCTGGGGCTGGCTCGTTTCCCCGAGGGGCGCATCCCGGAGGTGCTGTGCGCCCATGTGCCCTGGAGCGCCTCGGAGACCGTGTCAGCGCTGGTGGTGTGTGGTCTGGGCGCCTACTCGGAGTGCCTGGCCGAGGGTGGCCCTGCCTTGGCCGTGAGCTACTTCTCCTGTGTTCACGGGGCCCGTGGGTACCAGCGCACCCGTGGGGCGGCGTTCCAGCGGCTTCTGGAGCTGGGGCATCTTCCGTGGCCCCCTTCTGCTGCCTGCTGTGTGCCGGAGCCCTCCGCGGTGGAGATGTCATCCCTGTTGGCGGTGTGGGCGCGTGTGGATGTGCAGCTGGCCCTCACCATGCCCGATCCCTTCGAGGCCTACTACCTGATCGCCCACTACATGTCCTTGCAGGGGTACCGCCGGGGCATGCTGCACTGGCCCCACCTGGTCCACCGGGCGGGCCACCCGGGCCCTCGGGCCAGCGGGGCCCCCGGCAGCGGCCCGTGAGCCCCGCGTCGCTGGCCTGCCCCCCCCGGCGTGGTGCCCCCGTGTGGGCTCCCGCCCCGGCCCGGGGGGGGGCCCTGGTCCCCGCTGGCCGCTCCCGACCTGCGGACCCCACCTCGGTGAGCTCCCGCCCGCCTCGCTGCTTGCTGCTGCCCCTGGCCGTGGTCCTGGGCCCCCTCCATCCCCGTGACTCCGTGGGTGCTGCCTGAGCGTCGCTGGTGCTGCGGAGGAGCACCGCTGGACCCGGCTGCCCTGCCTGTGCCAGCCTTTGACTGTGGGGCCCCCTTCCTCCTCCTCCTGGCGCCCCTCCGCCGGCCTCGCTGTGCTTTGGGGGCCCCCAACGTGCCTTGCTCCGGGGGTCCGCCCCCCCCCCCCGAGACTGCCTCTGTTCCTGTGGGGGCACCTCCTTGGACTGGACTGGACTGGGGTGGTGTGGGGGTGGGGGTTGCTGCTGTCCGTGCCTTGCCCCGTGGTGGTGCCCCCCCCCCCCCTGCCGGTGTTCCGGGTGGGGCGTTCCGGGCGCCCCTTCCCCCCTTCCCGGCCTTTCCCTGGTGTGAGTGTGTGTGCCCGGGCGTGTGGCCGTGCATTGTGCCCTGCTGCGGGACCGCTGTGTGAGCCGGCTGTCAGCCTGTTCTCGCTCTTCCCCCCTCCCTTCCCGTTTCCCTTGTGTGGGCGTTCCCTTGAGTGCCTTGTGGCTTCGTTTGCCCTCAGTCGGCCATGTCTGTGTCCCGCCCCTGCCCGGTGCCTTGTGGGGGTTTAGCGCCCGCCGGGGGTTCGGCTGCACGTCTGTTGTGCTGCCACGGGCCGTGATGGTGCGGCCCGGTTCCGGGCCGTGGTCCCGTTCCCGGCACGTCTGTTTGGGTCGTTTTCCAACCCCCGGGCGTGGTTGCGCTGTTCGCCCCCCCTGGTGGTTCGCTGTGGTGAACCGGCCGCCCGTAACGTCTGAAAGTACCCTCTGTTACACAAAGCAACAGCACCCATCCTCCTTTGGGACTAATAGCACACTGGCTAGACAATGCATGTGCAAGAACCATGGTGTTGCAGTGCGACTGTCTGTAACAGACATCTCATTCTTGGAGCCTTGTTCTAGGCATGCAGGATAAAGGCAGACTGCCAGAGATGCTATTCACAATATGTCCGGTGACAATGGGACTGACAAAATAAAAACTTCTAGTAACTGAATTAAGGTTTCATTATTAGAACAACCATCTGCCAACCTGCAGCCAGCCAGTAGTTGGTCAACTTATCTGAAGTATTATTAAGAGATATTATTTTTGATTATTTTTTTTAATTTTTTTTAAAGGAAATAACCTTTGGATAGGCTGATCCATGTTATAGGGAATTTAGCTTAGTTCCCATATCTCAAATTCACACTGAAACTGGAATTTGTCTTTACCACTCTTCACATTTCTGATGGTTTGTTGTCTGCAGAGACACTTGTAAACACTGCCCCCACCTCGATCGTGAGGTATTTAATTTGCAGACTTTAAAAATGCGCAACCGCCATAATATGCGCATAATACCCCACTTCCGTCTTGTGTAATTAATGCATGCGGCCATTTCTAATTATGCACAATCACGATGCACAATCGCGCGCCGCTCGTCTAAAAGCAGCCAGAGTCACCCATTACCACAGAGAACCAATGCAACATCAATGGGACACATAAGAGGACAGCACCCAGTGGAATAATAATGGTCCAAAAAGAGGGAAGGAAGACAGCTATCAGAACTCTGTCCTTCTGGCCCCCCTTCCCCCCAAAGTCTTTCCCCTGAGTCATCATGAAACAACAGGGGATGGAGATACATTAACTCCAAATTTGGGGAGCTGGAAATAGCCCTCTCCTTAATGTTGGCTTCCCTCATGATCTCTCTCTTCTAGAAGAACATTTATTCCATTGGAATTAAGGCTTTAAATCAGAGGTAGGGAACTTCTGTCCCATGGACCAAATCCAGCTGGTGGCTAAAACAGCTATTTGGCCCCTTTCCAATTCCTGGATCATCTGACTGAGAGATCCTGCCCCTGCCCTCAAGCACTGGAATGCACTCAGGGGAATGGACCAGAGATGAGGGCATTCACTCAAGGACATTCACTCCTTCTTCCATCCTGAGCAAGCCTGTTAAACATCCTGTCCCCAACTCATATGCAGCCCTTGAAGCTTGCTGTCATTTTCAAAATGACCCAAGATAGGAAAGGTCCACAAACCTGCTATGAATACACATCAGTAATTAAAGAGAAAAAAACCCTTAAGAAGTTCATACTAATTTATTCATTTTAATTTTAAAAGTTTATACCCTGCCCCTCCTGCCACAGGCAACCCGGGGCGGCTAACAACATCAAAAATAAACACAATAAAATATCATAAAACATAGTAAAATATCAATAAAAAAGAAATAATAAAAACCAAACCCCTCCCTCACCAACCCCCACCCCCTACCCACCCCTCACCCACCCCTCACCCCTCTCCCTCGCCAAATGCCTGATGTAACAGCTTACAACTCCTTCAGAAAGCTGGACGGTCTAGAGCCAGACGGGCCCCCACCAGGAGAGAGTCCCAAAGGCATGGTGCGACCACCGAGAATGCCCTATTCTGCGTGTCCCCCCCCGGAAAACTGGGGGGACCTCCAGTGTGGCGCCCCCGGATGACTGCAGGGGCTGGTCTAGGACCCAGGGAGTGAGGCGATCTTGCAAGTAGACAGGGCCCAGACCGTGTAAGGCTTTATAGGTCAAAACCAACACTTTGAATTGATCCTGGAAGACTATTGGCAACCAGTGCAGAGACTGGAGCACTGGTGTAATGTCCTCCCAGCAGCCCAGTCCCACTAAGGGTCGGGCCGCCGCATTCTGCACCAGCTGCAGCTTCCGAGCTGTCACCAAAGGTAGCCCCATGTAGAGTGCATTACAGTAGTCTAGTTGAGAGGTGATAAAAGCATGGATAATCATGGCCAGGTCAGGAACTGAAACCAACGACCAAAGCCGCTGTACCAGATGTAACTGGCAGAAGGCACTCCTCACCACAGCCTCCACTTGGAGATCCAGGTGGAGCTGCACGTTGAGGAGCACCCCCAGGTTCTGTACCTGGGAAGTCAGTGGAGGACAGATCCCATCAACCATGGGAGCTGTCACTTCCACCGACTTACCACCATCACCTCCGTCTTGTCAGGATTCAATCACAGTCGGTTAGCCCTCATCCAATCCCCCACAGCTGCCAAACACCGGATAAGCACTGAGACAGCCGGGCCTGGATCTGTTGAAAATGAGAGGTACAGTTGGGTGTCATCCACATACTGATGACACCTCACCCCAAACCTTCTAATCACTTTGCCGAGCGGCTGCATATACACGTTGAACAGGAGAGGGGACAAAACAGAACCCTGCGGAACCCCACATGAGAGGTCTCGGTAAGAT
>QEPC01006282.1:5275805-5292017 GCA_003113815.1 Sphenodon punctatus
GGTGTTTCCCTGTGTTTTGGGTTTACAAATTATTTATTTTAAGCTTGATGTGCATGTAGACTGTGTTTTCTTCCATCCGATGTTAACCCTGGGAACTCCTTGCTGCTGGGTTATGCCAGTGTTTTGGGTGTTAAGTCAGTGTTATGCCAGTGTTTGGGGTGTTTCCCTGTGCTTTGGGTTTACAAATTATTTATTTTAAGCTTGATATGCATGTAGAGTGTGTTTTTTTCCATCCGATGTTAACCCAGGGAACTCCTTGCTGCTGGGTTATGCCATGCCACTGGCCTACCGTCCCCCTGGCTCTGCCCCCTAGGCCTGCCGGCTTTACTGCCCCAGTGCCCCTCCAACATCAAAACCCACCAGCTGCCCCTGGATGCTCTAAATATTTGACTGTGAGGAAACCTTCCAGGAATGTGGGCTTAAGTGCAGGGTGTCCCAAATATAAATTCTGTGACACCAGACAAAGAAATACAAAGAACATCCAGTATCAATGGAGATCATGACCTCATCTGCAGATAATGAGATGTCCTCACTTTGGGTCCCCAAGCCACAGTTTAGGAGTATTCGTTGAAGTAGCACCAGATCTCAAATCCCCAAACTTCCCAGAACAGAGGATACAGGATGTATTGTTCCTATATATGGTCAATTCTGACTAGTTTACGTGACCCTTGCTTCAAGCCATAACAGAAAGGCAAGTCCTAACTACTTTTAATACTCTGCTCAGAAAATGTATGGTGCTGAGAGGGGATACTACAGAAAGGTCAGGATATAAATTTAAATACATGAATAAATAAAATTATTTAAAGAGCTTGATGTGCCTTTTCCAAATATATCCAATTAAGGCAAAGCTTGTTTCTAGGAGCCATGTTACAAGAACAGCTTTTATGCTGCTCAAATCTTGTTTTTCTGATGCCAAAAAGTCTGCCTTCTTCAAGGGAAGTTGTAGAAAATT
This sequence comes from Sphenodon punctatus, assembly GCA_003113815.1. Lineage (NCBI taxonomy): Eukaryota > Metazoa > Chordata > Lepidosauria > Sphenodontia > Sphenodontidae > Sphenodon > Sphenodon punctatus. Next base: position 5,276,758 of record QEPC01006282.1, read on the forward strand.
TCTGGGAAATACATGTTAATTATCTGGAAAGACATCAGTCTTGTTAAAGCTTTCTACACAAGCCACCAGAGGAAGAAAAAAATAAAATGAGCACTTGATTAAGCTGATTCTGTCTAGTAGAGGGCAGTGGTGACACACGCAGCAGCCACTACACTACAGCACTTATATTTTGAAGCAGCTTCACAAAGGAGAAAGATCTGCGATGTGTTGAAATCATTGGGCATTTTCACACACACCTTAAGGTTCCGGATTTTTCAATCTTCTGGGTTTACAAGTCCACAAGTAAGTTCCAGATTCATTTTTCACACACACACTGCCCTGGCAGTTCCTGGATGCATTCTTCACACAAACACTGCCCTGAGGCAACCTAAAGTAGCCGCAGCTATAGATGTAACAGGCTGCCATGGAAACCAAGTGACCACAGTTGCCTGGAGCAAAGCAGTTTACCAGGAGAACCTTTTAAACACAAATGTTCTGCGAGAAGTTCTATGCAGAAGTTCAAAGAGCTGGTTGTTTAAGATCTGGGTGAGTGATTTAGACACACAGAAAATTCAGGATGTAACAGCAAACATGCAGGAGAAATGTGTGAATAAAAACACCCAATGAGATATTAGTAAGATAAAGGTGTATTAAACAGAAAGGAAACAAATCTGCTCTATGGGTCTCTCCTCTAACTAGAAGGGCAGGGGACAGAACAGTCACTATCGTAAAAAAAAATCCAATGAGTCACTCTTTCGGTGTTTCCTGTGAAGCCAAAATTTGATCTCTCTGATTCCAATTGCACTTCCCTTGCATGAAGGAGAGATTTAGATCAATAGAGAAGGAAAAACTGTGAAGAAGAGTAGGGTTAACAGCTTACTTCTTGGCAGCTAACATTTGAATAATTAAATGCTTACAGCCATAAGTAAAGCTGTTATTTTTCTGGTCCAAATACGCAGCCAGGAATGAAACATGAAGCAGTTACACCCATGGGGCTTTTTCAATTAGCTTTCTTCTGTGAAGTTAATTTTTTACTTTGCTTTGGACACTCAGAAGGTCTAGAATACAAAATTCAAGATGTCCTCAGTTTCAATTTGTCATAGCATTAGAAAGCAAACTCTAGAGTAGCCTATTGAGTGTGAAAGGATTACTCCAGAGTAAATTGAGTACTCTGGATTGATTACAAACACCAATGAAATCTTCACCTCTTAGGCAAGGGGGTCCTTTTGAAAAATCCAGCTTAGAGACCTCAAAGCATTTGCTTCAGAGCTGTCGGCCTTAATATTTTAATTGAGGAAAAAAACTAAGAGAAAGAACCAGAACTCAGAATTATAAAGACATTTAAAAATCTTCTACAAAGGCACGTACAGTTGAAAGTCACATTCACAGTATTGCCCCCAAACAATTTACATTTGTTCACTGTTTTTGTGCTGCAAGGAAATTTAGAGCAAGAAAACCAAAACAAAGAGAAAACAGAAGACATATGAAATGAGGGGAAGATGGCACTCGGATCTTTGCCTTCCTGACAAAAGAAATACCAGACAGTGCCAGGAAATTGTCAGCATGTAGCAGTATCAGTCTATGTCTCCAATACGGCTTTGCACCAGGCCTGTCAACAGAGTTTCCTCTACACGCTGCCATTTCATAAACATCTGTCAGTCAAAGTTCTCAAAAAGAAAACCCAAGTGTCATCAAATTTATGGTATCCCCCCCACCCCCTTTCCTTTCCTTTCCTTTCCTTTCCTTTCCACTCTTGTTAGAGTTGTGGTAGATATTGCTAAGTCTATTATCCTGATCCTCTGTCCTCTCTATTGTTTATATAAGAAACAATAGCTACCATGGTAATGTTATACATTTCATCATCGGTCCATCAGGTTTCCACTCTGTTAGGGGGCAACCAGAGTGGGAGGGGAGGCCTGAGTTCCCACCCACTTAGCTGTGTCCTAGAACCCTGAGAACACACATTGCCTGCCTCGTCCCTTGCTAGAGACAAGGTGTGGAGAGAAGGGACAGGAAGTGTGAGGAGACAGTGCTATCAGGGGCACACACTGCTGGAGCTCCTAGATGGGGGAAGGGAGAGGGAGTGTGTGTTCTGGAGGAGGTCATGACTAAGGGGGAATAATCAGGGGTGCCATCCATCTTAAGGTTAGAAAGTGTTATAGGAAGGGACATTTGGACATTATTCCATCTTATCCACATTGATACTTTCATCAGAATCTTCACCCTATATTTTTTTTATTTTTTTCTCAGAGAAGCCTTATCTCTATAGGTATTATTATATTAATCATGAATGTATGATTTAAAGTGCATTACCACACATATTTAGTTCCAAGGGCTTTACAGTCCTCAGCTAAGTGCCTTCACACCAATATTGTGAGGTAGGTAGTTATTAACCATTATCTGGAAAGCCATCAGTCTTGTTAAAGCTTTCTACCGAAGTCTCCAGAGGAAGAAAGTTGACTGACTATGGCACGGACTGTTTTTGAAGGACTATGCTGTGGCTGTGGCAGCAGCAAAGAAAGCTTTCTTCGCTGCCACCATAGCATCTGCAAAGTGCCATCCAGCGGAGCTTTTCTGTTTGGTGAATAGCTTATTAAATTCTGGCTGTCTCCACCTGGATTTAGAGTCACTGACTGCCTGCTATGATAAGTTTGCCACCTACTTTGCAGACAAAGTCATTCGTATTTGGCTCGACTTGAGCACTGCTAGTTTGAGTGCCGAGTCAGTGGGCATCTTTAGACATAACAAAGATTGGGTGTCAAAACCCCTAAGCACATGTTTGGCCATTGTGTGTAAGCACTAGGGGTGGGAAACCGGTAGAATCCGGTATCCGATAATGCCGGTATCGGGCGTACCGGCATTATCGGATTCGGCCCGGTAATCCGGACCCGGCACCGGATTTCTGGGTACCGGTTTTTTTTACATTGCAGCCATTTAAAAATGGCTGCAATGTAAAAAAATTTAAAGCCCCAGCCAAAAAGTTTTTTAAAAAAAAACCCTCCCCGAGTCCAGGCTGCGTGGGTGGAAGGGGGGACACCCCCCACCCACCCTGCCCAGCCTGTCTTTTTGTTTAAATAAAGAGTAAGCGACCCCCGAGGCGAGGCGAGGCCCCCCCCCAGCACCAGCGGCCGCGGCGTCCCCGCAGCCGCCGGTAAGTATGACCCTGACCCGATCCCTGGGGGGGGTGTTTAACCCCCCCCCCTCCAGGGATCACCCCTACTAAAGGCTCAGTGCGCCGCTTCACTTACCTTTGGGAGCTCCGGCGGCGGCGGGCGGTCCGGCGGCCTCAGCGCCGGCTGTGGCTGCCGGCGTCAGGACGTTCTAGGCCTTCCGGTGAAACCCGGAAGTTCACCGGAAGGCCTACAGCGTCCTGACGCCGGCAGCCACAGCCGGCGCTGAGGCCGCCGGACCGCCCGCCGCCGCCGGAGCTCCCAAAGGTAAGTGAAGCGGCGCACTGAGCCTTTAGTAGGGGTGATCCCTGGAGGGGGGGGGGGTGTTAAACCCCCCCCCCAGGGATCGGGTCAGGGTCATACTTACCGGCGGCTGCGGGGACGCCGCGGCCGCTGGTGCTGGGGGGGGGCCTCGCCTCGCCTCGGGGGTCGCTTACTCTTTTGTTAAACAAAAAGCCAGGCTGGGCAGGGTGGGTGGGGGGTGTCCCCCCTTCCACCCGCGCAGCCTGGGAGGGGGAGGGAATTTATTTTAATTTATTTCATTGGTTTCAATGGGGACACAGCGCCCCATTGAAACCAATGCAATAAATCCGGTACCGGTATACCGGATTTAAACCGGGAATCCGGTTTTCGGGTAACCGGTAAATCCGGTAGCCGGTATTGGGCCCGGGGTCCCACCCCTAGTAAGCACCATAAAAATTGCAACACCAATTTGTCCACCTGTTGAACCCACAATGTGAACACCATTGCATCACAAGGACAATTTTCGTGTTCCGGCTAAACACGTGGCCAATGTTGTGCCTAATGATATTGTGTGGTGTGTTAGTAGGTACAACACAGGAATGAGGCAGCAGTGCTTGTGTGCTGAGATCGGGTGGTGAGCAAAACACTGATTTGTCCCAAGATGGGCTGTGTGTCTAAGCAGCACCACATGGTGAACACAGGGCCAAACCGGTGTTCATATCAAGGTCAAAACACACATTCAGACACCCGTTGATGTTATGTCTAAAGACACCCAGACTTTGGGGTTGAGGAGGACTGGTCTTGTCCTGTTTACTTGGATCAGCTTCAATTAATCTCACCCGCTGATGTGGAGGATGTGTTTGGAGGGATGTAGGTGACCTACTGTGAACTAAACCCATGCCTGTCCTGGCTGGTGAGCCAGTCAGGAGACATTGGGGGCGTTGCTGGCTGGAGTTGTCAATGTCACCCTTAGGGAGGGCAGGGTGCCTGACAGCCTCAAGACTGCAGTTATCCATCCCCTGCGCAAGAAACCATCTCCTGGTGTTGACTCCCCTGCCAGCTATCATCCTGTCTCTAACCTTCTCTTTTGGGGGAAGGTTATTGAATAGGTAGCTGCCTTGCAGCTCTGGGCGTAACTCGATGCTCTTGGTCTTCTGGTCCCATGTCAGTCAGGTTTTCATCGTGGGCATGGCACTGAGACTGCACTTGTGGCCCTGGTTGATGATCTCTGCTTGGAAATTGACAGGGGAAATTGTACCCTGCTGATTTTGTTACATTTTTCAGTGGCCTTTGATACTTTTGACCATAGGGTGTTGTTGACACAGGTGCGGGACCTGGCTGGGGTGTGCGGGAGCATTCTTGAGTGGTTCTGCTCATTCTGGCTCATAGAACCCAGAGAGTGATGATGGGCGGTGGCTTGTCGTCCCCTTGGGCGCTCCCTTGTGGGGTCCTGCAGGGTTCCATCTTGTTCCCACTTCTGTTCAATGTGAGTATATCTGAGGTCCCTTGGTGAGATTGTTTGGAGATTTAGAGTGAGGTGCCATCAATATGCAGATGACACCCAGCTCTGTCTTTCCTTTTTATCTGATCCAGGTCCTGCAGTCTCAGTGCTTACCTGGCTGCAATTGGGCTGCAGGTGAGCCGATTGAAGCTGGATCCAGAAAATATGGAGAATCCCAGGTGATGATGGTTGTCTGATCTTGTGGCCTGGGAGAGGTGAGAACCACTTTATTGAAGGGGTCCAGCCTCCCTTGGTCACTCAAGTTTGCATCTTGGTGGTGCTCTTGGATCCCCTGCTGTGCCTGAATTGTCAGGTAGCAGCAGTGGCCAGGAGCACTTTTTACCAACCTTATCTGTTGAGAAGACTGACCTTTTCTATCATATTTGGATCTGGCCACCATCATTCATGCCTCTGTAACCTCAAGGCTGGACTACTGCAATGCACTCTATGTTGGGCTGCTCTTGAAGACTGCTTGGAAGCTGCAGTTGGTGCAGAACACAGCGGCCTGCCTTGTCAGGGACAAGTTGCTGGGAGCACATTACGCTGGTGCTCCAGAGTCTGCGCTGCCTGCCAATAGCTTTCTGGGCAGAATTCAAGGTGCTGTTTTTAACCTATAAAGCCCTGGGTTCCTAAAAAAATATGGGTCTTTATTTTAACCTATAAAGGTTTGGGTCCCCGGTATCAGAAAGACTGCCTCTTCCCCTATGTCCTGGTGCGACCTCTGAGGTCAGCCAAGGTTGCCTTTTTGTGAGTGCCAACTATCCATGAAGTTGCTACAACGAGGGTATGCAGGGAGGCATTCTTGGTTGCTGTTTCACAATTATGAACTCTCTCCCCTTGGAAGTCCATCTGAGGCCAAGCTTATTTGTCTTCCGGAGGAGATGTAAGGCCTTTTTGTTTGGCCAGGCATTTAAAAATATACAGGAGTGTCTATTTACAAATATATTACAATATTTACAAATATTACTAATATAAAGGAGTGGGGACACCAAGAAAAAGTTAAAAGCTACACCAAACTCCATAGGAAGATTATTGTCTACCTGTCTCTGTCTCCCTGTAGCAGTGAGCTCAGGATGTAAACTCTTAAGCTCCTCCTACCTTGACATAATTTCCTATGGAGAAAAGCTGGTCTGTCTTCCACCCTAAAAGCTCAACTGCTCAGCTGGTTGGTTTCCAGGCTCCTTTAGTTAAGTTGATGGTTTACACAACTACTGGGCACTGCAGATCATGTGCCACAATGTAAATCTGGCTCCGCAAAGTCCTTCCTTTTGTCACGGGGAAGGGGGGATTTAGGATAGGGGACACCACAGACCCACACACTCCCTCTCACGCTCCCCTGGAGGGCCAAAATCGCCCTGGCTCCCCAGGACTGCTCACAGGTTATAAGTGGCCCGTCAGGATAGTATTTTGGCCTTTAAGATCCGCAAGGGATTGAGGCCTACTTCATCATAGGGCGCCGGATCACCTGTGCTGTGCAGTCTTCCTTACAACCTCCCACCAAACAGACACGCTCCGGATGCTCCATCACAGGGGGAAGGGAAGTAATGTGCCCACGGTGAGGGGTGCAGGGAAAGGGTCCAAGGCAAGGAGGGGAATGGGTAGGATCCAAGTCTCGCAGGGAGGAAGGGGGGCAGGGTTTCCCACCGGGGAAAGGCTGACTCACACTCACTCCGCCCTTCACCCATGCACCAAGACCACGCACAACTAGGGGCAGGAAAACAGGGGGACTGGTCACATTCACTCACCACGCACTCCTCCGAGGCACTCCGCACACACAATCCAAAGGAAGGGGATCAGGGTAAACAACGCTCTCCGCTCTCTCCTCTCATGCAAGGGGGCCAGTTTCACAGCTCACCGGCGCTGCGTGCCTCGCCGCGCCGGTGTTTAAAGTAAAGGCCACGCCTCCCTGGCGTGCCTGTAGCCGTGCTGAGCGGCGGCGTGCTGGGGGCCCCACCCCTGTGTCCTGCGCTGAATCCCAGGGCGGGGTCTGGGGAGTTTGTTGTGGCCGTTGCTGGGCTCCCCCTGCGTCTGTGGATGTCAGGGGGGGGCGGAGCCTGCTGCCCGTCGGCTGCCGGGTGTTCCTGTTGCGGGGCTCGTTGTCGGGGTTGTCGGTGGCGCTGCCGAGCCTGCGACCGAATCCTGACACCTTTCCACACAGTCATTCTTGAGAATATCCTATTAATGTTAGGTGTAACATGATTAGGGCATTTGGTGCAGTAAAATGTTGTGTATGGTGGGGGAGGATAACTGGGTAAAGGGGATTATGGCATCTTTACAAGGACAGAATGATAGAAAATATATCAAATATATGAACAGGATGATGGAAAATATATGAAATACACTCCCGTATATTTTTAATGTACACCTAGGGAAGCACATTAAATGTTTGAGGGAGTATTAAGATGTATTGCACTTTTGTTTATTTTGGGGAAGTTTGGGGTCTCATATCCAGCAAGTTGTTGGCCATCTTGCATGTATTGATTAGGGGAGGTCTTTCAGTTGTGTATTTGGTTCCTTTTCATTTCATATCCCTAAATTTCCGGATTTAAATGCAGATTTGTATTACGGATCCATATTTAAATCAATTAAGAAATTAAAACATTTTTAAATTAAAAATTACTGTGCATGCGCAAAATGGCCACCAGACTGTTCTGCTCATGCGGCAGCATCACCACCATTTTGGAAAAGGGAAGTCAGTCTGCACATGAGCAGTGGTCAGTCTGCACATGGGCAGACCAGCTGCCCTTTCCCAAAATGACTGACCGCACAGCATGTGTAGAACGGTCTGGCTGCCATTTTGCACATGCACAGTAATTTTTTTTTTTTTAAATTCTTGGAACTGAACAGGCTTCCTGTTGCACTGTTTCGGTTCAGTATGGATTAATCCATTAACGGCCCATACCGTGCAGTTATGGATTAATCTGAATCTGAACTTCCCACCCCAAGTATTAATAGCTATGGTTATGTCTACCAGTCAGCTAAAAAGCCTAATGCCTAATGATGATGATGATGATGATGATGATTAAGACAGTCTGTAGCAATGCTTCACCCACCACTATGGGGGCAGATAGAGGCCTGGGGAGATGGGACTGACTGCACCATCTTGTTTTTCTCATAAGAGATCCTGTTGAAATTGGCTGTAATCTCTACTTAATATCAATGTACAGATAACTGAGCTGGGAAACAATAAGGATTGCATCTAGAGCTGAAACACATAACTATGTTGAATACCAAGATTGACGATTTTGGACTATTTATTTTGTTTGGGCTGAAGTGCTATTGCATCCCATTTCATTCACCAAATCCAATTTTCATTTTGGATATTTCAGGTATTTCATCCACTTTGGTATTTCATTTTGGGTATATTGGTTTGTTTAGACTTGGGTACTTTAAAGCTAAATAACCCAACAGTAGTGACCAAAGTACCTGAAACAAATACCAGTAAACCAAAATATCCCAAACAAAATATTGAAGTGTATGACATAACCAAAGTATCCAAAATGAAATAGTCATCAATCATCATCATCAAGCATTTATATAGTGCCAGCAATGTACCTGGCGCTTTACAAATTAATTGAATAGACACAGTCCCTGCCCTAGGGCTTACAATCTGAGAGATGGAGGGTGAGGGGGGGAGACGAAGGAAGGGGAACAGAAGGAGAGACAAGGAGTGTAACATTCAAGAATATATGAGGTCCCAGGTGCATGTGCTTGGCTTGGTTACATCAAGAATGATGGATTGGCTGGTTGGTCCATGTGGTGAGGATATGAGTACACAGACCTCAGGTAACAGATTGTACTGCATGGAGGGCATCAGCAGGATTTATTTATTTATTTATTTATATTTTTTAGCCTCCCCCTCATGCCTACGGCATCTCGGGGTGGCTTACAACAATTGACAAATAACAATAAAATTCCATAAAAACAATATTTAAAAAACAACATCAATAATTTTAAAAGTCAATATCCCATATCCAGCCTCCCCCAAACTACCTCACCCTCCCCTCTGAAGACCTGGGCGAACAGCCAGGTCTTGCACACTCGACAAAACGCCAGCAGACCTGGGGCCAGGTAGGCTTCCTTCGGGAAGGAGTTCCAGATTTGTGGCCCGGCCACCGAGAACGCCCTCTCCATTGCAGCCCCCCGTCTCACCCGGGGGACTTCTAAGAAGGCACCCCAGTGGACCGAAGGGATTGCTCTGAGGCATGGAGGGTGAGGCAGTCCCTGAGGTATGAGGGGCCCAGACCATGCAGGGCTTTATAGATCAATACCAACACCTTGAATCTGGCTCGGTACGCTATAGGCAGCCAGTGCAGAGCACGGAGCACAGATGTTATGTGCTCCTGTCACCCAGTCCCTGTAAGGAGATGGGCTGCTGCATCTGCACCAGCTGCAGCCTGCGGACCAGAAATAAGGGAAGCCTCACGTAAAGTGCATTGCAGTAGTCCAGCCTGAGGTGATGAAGGCATGGATAAGAGTGGCCAGGTTGGGCCTGGAAATGTATGGACACAGCCTCCATACCAGATACAGCTGGTGGAAGGTGGTCTTAGCCACCGCCTCCACCTGCCGATCCAGATGGAGACCCAAGTCCAATACCACCCCAGACTCCAAACCTGCTGGACAATAGGAGGATGGACCCCCACACACACAAGGGGGGCCAGAACCTCCCCCGCCCTTCCCACACCATCACCTCCATCTTATCAGGATTTAGTTTCAGTCTGCTCTGCCTCATCCAATCCGCCATGGCCTCCAAACATTGGGAAAGCAATGAGACTACAGGACCTGGGTCAGTTGAAAACGAGAGGTACAGCTGAGTATCATCAGCATATTGGTGACATCGCACCCCGAGCCCTCTCACAATCTCCCCCAGGGGCTGCATATACACATTAAACAATAATGGAGACAGGATCGAACCTTGCCGAACGCTGCAGAATAAGGTTGGGGGCTTGATGTTTCAGCCCCACACCACCCGCTGGCTTCTCCTCAAGAGGAATGAACGGAACCACCCAAGGACAGTCCCGTCCAGACCTCCCAGGTCTCGCAACTGTCTCAGCAGTAGCCCATGGTCCACGGTGTCAAATGCAGCTGAGAGATCTAGCAGGATCAGAAATGTTGAACATCCTGCATCCATCACCAAGGCCACCAATGCCATCTCAATACCATAGCCAGGGCAGAACCCAGACTGAAAAGGGTCAAGGAAACGGATGTTATCCAAATGTGCCTGGACAATAGCCTTCCCTAAAAAGGGAAGATTAGAGATGGGTCAGTAGCTGGCAAGTGCGTCCACATCCAAAGATGGCTTCTTCAGCAGTCTCCTTGAGACTGGGTGACAACCTCCTCTGCTGCAGGGACACGTTCACTACCCTCACCAGCACCATCCCCAAGGTCTCCCTGGAGGCTTTCATCAACCAGGATGGGCACGAATCTAATTCACTAAGCCACTAAGTAGCTCTAACAGACCCCAGAACATTCACCACATCGGTTGGCGTCACTTCCTGAAACTCATCCCAGAAAGATCGACCAGATGGTGCCTCCATAACCTCATGCTCCTCACCTACTGCTTCCAATCCGGTGTCAAAGTTACTCTGGATCTGAGCGATCTTGTCTGCGAAGTAGATGGCAAACTCCTCACAGCGGGCCTGGGACAATTCCCCGTCCAGGCGGAGGGAGGCTGGACTGACCAGCCCCCGCACCACCCGGAACAGCTCCGCTGGACGCGACTTCGCAGATGCTATGAGAGCAGCGAAGAACTCCTTCTTTGCTGTCCGCACAGCCGCAACATAGGACCGTAAATGGGTCCTATGGAGAAGTTGGTCAGATTCAGAGTGAGTCTGATGCCAGCATCACTCTAGGCTCCTACCTACCTGTTTCATACACTGCAGCCCCTCAGTAAACCAAGGGCCCTGCAGTGATGAGATGGATGGAGAAGACATCTCGGAGCTACTCTGTCAATTGCCCCCTCCAGCCAGATGTTCCCATGCCAGACAAGCTCATCGACAGAGTGGCTGTCGGGGTCTAAGGTTAATTCCCTCAGAGCCTCCTGGAACCGCTGCAGTTCCATCAGTCTCCGAGGGCAGACCAACCTAACTGGTCCGTTCCCCTTCTGGAGGAGGTGTGCTGAGAGACTGGCCTGCAGGAGATAATGATCTGTCCATGACAAGGGCGTAACCCTCACATCCCCCTCTAACAGATCACCTGCCTCAAGGTCAGAACAGAAGACCAGGTTGAGAGTATGCCCCCCCCACATGGGTCGAGCAGTTGACCACTTGGGACAAGTCCATGGTTGCCATGGTGGCCATGAACTCATGCTCTGCTCCTACAAGGCCGGCGTCGGCATGGGCATTGAAGTCCCCCAGGACCAGGGTCCTGGAGGAGTTCAGTGCCACCTCTGAGGCCAGCTCTGCTACAGTGACAAGGGATTCTGCCAGACAGGAAGGGGCCCGGTATACCAGCAGCACCCCAAGCTTTCCCCCAGCCAAATCAAACACCACATGGAGGGCTTCAATACCTGGAATCTCCGGAACTGGATATCTCCTAACTGGATATCCCTCTGTAAAAACAATAGCTACGCCTTCCACTCCGGCCCCCCGTGCAGGGCTGGTGCTGCACAGCATACCCGGCCGGAACGAGGTCCGCCAAAACTGGTCCTGCCTCTTCATCCAGCCAGGTTTCTGTAATGCATGCAAGGTCTGCAGCCCCATCCAGGATCAAGTCCCGGATCACTGGGGCCTTATTCTCTATGGACCTTGCATTCAGCAGCAGCAGCCCTTTACAGGCAGACCTTAGACTCTGATCCTTCCTCACCCTTAGTGGGGGAGAGGGGGGGCGACTCTCCTAACCTCCACCAGGAGCCGTGATCCCCTGAGAGGACAAGTCACCTGTCCCCTGGGACCATACCAACTGTGCCCCATAACCACCACTATAGCCGCTCCGCCCTCCCATCTGCATCTTCCTGACCCCCGCCTTTTGGCTGTTCGCCCTTCCTCCGGAGATTCCCCCCTTCAAATCCCTCCCCTCCCTACTCCCACTCCCCATATCCCCCCATCCCATTTCTCCTCCCCCCAAACCCCCTACCCTTAGCCGAGCCTCCTTCTGCCACCAGGGGCTGAGGAGTGAGGGGAGTTAGGTGAGGTGAGGGGAGTTAGGTGAGGGGAGCAAGGAGTTGGGGAGAGCAGAGTGGAAGAGGTGGGCCTTGAGGAGGGATTTGAAGGTACAAAGGGTGGGGGCGAGGCAGATGTGGGCAGGGAGGGAGTTCCAGGCATGGGGGGCAGCTAGGGAGAAGGGACGAAGGTGGTTAGGGGAGCAGGGGAGGTGAGAGAGGGGACAGAGAAGGAGCGGAGTTCACGGACTGGAGTATGGAGGGAAATTAGTGCAGAGAGGTAGAGGGGAGCAAGGTTGTGAAGAGCTTTATAGGTGAAGACTAGGAGTTTGTGCAGGATTCATTCAGGAAGGGGGAGCCAGTGAAGAGAGGAGAGGAGAGGCTGCACGTGGTCGAAGCGAAGGGCGAGGTGGATGACCCTGGCAGCAGAGTTTTGGACAGAGAAAGGGGAGAAAGGGGAGNACTGCATCCACAGCAGGCACTGCTGCAGCTTGCAAAGGCGGACCCAGGCTGGGGGGATGCCAGTGTGGTTGCGGAGGCAGGGGTACCCAGGTGGGCATGCGGCTGGCATGCTCGCGGGGATGCTCAGCCAGACCCGATACCCATTTGCCGCCCCAGCACACCCCCTGCACAGACCAACCACTGCCCGGCCCCCACCGACCTACACAGTACATAAGGGACACGCTGCGGCCGGTCAGGCGTGGGGCGGAGGGGCTATAGCACGGGACCGTGCAGCACACAAAGAATGGCGATCCCCCTTGGGTGCCCCATAGGGGTCCGGGGAGCCCCCTCCTCCCCACACGAGCAAGGCATGTGCTGTAGGGCGCTTCCTGAAGGTGCCCCCCCCCCCGGACGGTCCTCCCATGTTATCATGGAACCTACCCAGTCACGTACTGAGGCACTGTGCAGGTACACATGCCCCTGGCAGTGATTGTCACTCCCCATCCCATGTACCGCGTGTGCGCAGCGTGAGTTCCACAATGTGTTCCCTACCAGTCACTAAGGCTGCCTTCCTCCAGTTGTATCTGGTGCGCAGGCTGCGTCCGTTCGTCTCCGGCCCAGATCTGGCCTCCCTCATCCATGCCTTCGTCACCTCGAGGCTGGACTACTGTAACGCGCTCTACGTGGGGCTGCCCTTGTTCCTGGTTCGGAGGCTGCAGCTAGTGCAGAATGCAGCGGCCCGCCTCCTTTCAGGAACGGGTCGCCGGGACCACATAACACCTGTGCTCCGGGCTCTGCACTGGCTGCCAATAGCGTGCCGAGCCAGGTTCAAGGTGTTGGTGTTGATCTATAAGGCCCTTCACGGTATCGGCCCCTCATACCTCAGGGATCGCCTCGCCCTCCGCGCCCCAAGTGGCTCCTTTGGTCTGCCGGGGGTGCCTTCTTGGAGGTCCCCCGTGTTAAGCGGGGGGCCACAATGGAGAGGGCATTCTCCATTCCCTCCTGGAGGAAGATCGCCTGACCCCGAGCCTTTTAACATTCTGGCGAGTTTGTAAAACCTGGCTGTTCACCCAGGCCTTTGGGGAGGGTGGGTTAATGGGTTTTTATCACCCTACCCTTCCTTATTATTTTTTTGGTAAATTTATGTCCTTCCTGTTTTTGTAAGATTTTTATGATTGTTTTAATACTTTTAAAATTGTTTAAAGTTAAATATTAGTGGTCGGTTTAATCTGGAGTACCTTTTTTGCCAGCTGATATCTTTCTCATTTTTGAGAGTTGTGACTTATAAATTGGCATGCATGTAGCCTGAGCAGTGCTTCAGTCACTTTGGATGGGCTGATGGTGTTTAGTGAGGAATAAAAAGAGTTATTAAACATGGAAATACTAGTTTTTGCACATGCACAGTTGAGCAGAGATGACCAGGGATGGGCTTGGGAGCAGCACTGCAGGAAGGGCTATTGCACTGGAGAAAGAAGAGCATGGCTGGAAAGCCCCTTTAAACTTCTCCCATCTGCCTGGATATACCAGTATGCATATAGGTGACTGGAGGAAGTTTAAACAGCCAGCACAGCTTCCCTTCCCCAGCACATCCTGGCCTGGGGTGTGCTGGGGCAGGGAAGCTCCTTTAAACTTCTCCCAGTCACCTGGAAATACTCCCAGTGACTTCAATGGCTGTTGGTGTGCACCAAAGCGGTGTTGATAGTGAGTCTCCAAAAGTTGCTCCATTGAGTGCAACAGCCACAGCAAATGGCGGGGCCCAATCCCTAACCAGGCCAAGACCATATACTGCATGTTTGAAAATGCCTGATCTCTACCATTGCAGAGAAAGGACTGGAGCCCAGAAAGCAAGAGGAGTATATGTAGGGGACTATTGTGATGTCACCACTCATTTCCCACTAAATGCTGCTTGGAGAATTCTGCCTGGTCTCAGCGCCTAAAGACGCCCAACTACCTCCAGTGTGTATGTGTACACCATCAGGTGGAGGGTGTGTGCGGCGCAAGGGATGCTCGTGAACCCCCCCGTCACAGACTGCCTTAAGCATATTGGCTGCGTTGTCCGTCACCACACACTCTTCGGTGAAGGCCGCGCCTGGCATGAGCCACTCCCTCACCATGGTGGCCAGGGCTGCCTCTAGGTTCCTCGCAGTGTGGGAGCTGTCCATAACTTGGGCCTGAAGCAGGGCCCGCCTATACCCTGCTTCAGGTCCCCTCCTGCCCCTGCCAAGCACTGCCTCTACGTCCTGCCACCAGTGTGCCGTCACTGCCAGGTACGCGTGCTGTGCATTTCTGGCGGACCACAGGTCCATCGTAAAGTGGACCATTGCCCCCCCAGCCCCTGAAAGCTGCTCCCTCACCCACTCCTTCAAAGCCCTATATAGCTGTGGGATCACAGTCCGACTCAGGGCGGAGCGGGAAGGCAGCTTAAAGTTGGGGGCCAGGAACCCAATCAGACTCTGGAAGCCCTTGTCCTCCACAATGGACAAGGGCTGGCCATCCAGGGCAATCATCTCGGCAACCAGGCGCTTGCCTTTTTCCTGCAATCCTGTGCCACGATGGCCTTGACACATTGCCCCACCCCATCTCCTCCATGGTGGACTGACGGTGCTGCTGGGGAGGCTCCTGCTGGGGTTCTGCCCCCATACTGCTCCTGCTGGTAGAGGCAGCAGCAGTTAATACAGGACGCTGGCCCGCTGAATGGGCCGGGCAACTGGCTGCTGGAGTCGGGAACCCACTGGCATCCACTTAGCCTGCCTTCCCACTCAGCAACACAGCACTGTGGCATGCCTTCAGGTGCCTGGCCATTGCAGTTGTGTCAAGGTTGGCAAGC
>QEPC01006282.1:5298151-5309762 GCA_003113815.1 Sphenodon punctatus
ATGGAGTCACCATCCATCCTGTTCTCCAAGCCCGTAGCTTGGGCTTCATCTTTGACACGCACCTCTCTTTTAAACCTTACATTGACTCTGTTGCCAAATCCTGCCGATTCGCCCACCATAACGTTGCTCGGATCCGCCCCTTTCTCTCTACCTCCTCGGCCCAAACCCTTGTTCATGCCATGGTTATCTCTTGCCTCGATTACTGCAACCTCCTCCTTGCTGGCCTCCCTCGCTCTCACCTGTCCCCCCCATCGCAATCCAAAACTCTGCGGCCAAGGTCATTCACTCTGCCCGTCGCTTCGACCATGTGCAGCCTCTCCTCTTCTCTCTTCACTGGCTCCCCCTTCCTGAACGTATCCTGTTTAAACTCCTGGTTCTCACATTAAAAACACTCCACAACCAAGCTCCCCCTTACCTTTCGGACCTAATCTCCCTACGCACTCCTGCACGCGCTCTCCGCTCTTCCACTGTCCCCTCCCTCACTCTCCCTCGTTTCTCCTGCTCACCTAACCGCCTTCGACCCTTCTCCCTCGCTGCCCCCCATGCCTGGAACTCCCTCCCTACCCACACCCGCCTTGCCCCCTCCCTCCGCTCCTTCAAATCCCTCCTCAAGACCCACTTTTTCCTCTCCGCCTTTCCCAATGCGTGCAAGTCGTTCCCCATATACTTACTGTCTGCCCTCCTCTGCAGACTGCTGCAACCAACCTGATTGTAACCAAGCCAAGCACACGCACCTGAGACTTCGCATCCCCTGAATGTTTGTTTGTCTTCTCCCCTGTCTCTCCCTCTGTCCCCTCTCCCTGTCTCCCCCTCCTTGTCTTTTAGATTGTAAGCCACAGGCAGGGACTGCGTCTATTTCTATGTTCTGTACAGCACCAGGCACATGGCTGGCGCTATATAAATGTTTATAATAATAATAATAATAATCTCTGTTTTGAAAACCTACCTATTTGGCCTCAGCAGTTCCCATTGTGATTCAGTGAGGTGCTGATAGAGTTCATTTCTCTCTCCTTACTGTTCTTCAGCACCTCTTCTCCATACCCGGTTTCCTCCTTCCCCCTCTTATTTCACAAGTAGAAATTCTTCTCTTCATGACAAGTGGAGTGCCGAGTAAGGAGGCCTCTGTCGATTGGTCTAAAATCACTTCACATTGCTTAAGGAGGGCAGGTAACTTGGGAGAGTCTTAAGAGAACAGAAGAGGCTTTATGAAAAGGGTTTGCTGAATTGCACATTAAAGTGATTAGATCCTACTGAGAAATGGAGGGATGCCACTGTGGGAACCCTAGGATTCCATCTCACCTGAAAAAGTGTGTGTGTTAATGCTGCCAAATGCTGTGCTGCTCAGCTCAAAACGACTTCAGTTAGGGCTGGATTGAAACAGTCTTTGCAGACGTTTTCTGTATTTTTGAGAACATAGGAAGGAATTCCACAGTGGATTTAAGTTGAGGCAGAACTCCATGCATTGACTGCAGGGCAGCACCATTTTGCTCCCTGCACTGTGCATGCACAAAATGTCAGTGCCCGTACTTCACATGTGTGAAATGGTGGTATAATACAGGATGCCGCCATCTTATGCATGTGCAGTACAGGAGAAAATCATTCCTGATCTCTGGCTAAATGTGGGCCAGATCATATTCTGGGCCATGTTTTGCTAGAATGTCGAAATGGCTGGATCTATTGAAAACAAAATCCGAGCCAGAATTTTGTTAAAACTCTAGCTGGTGCGTGTGGTAGTTTCTTAGATACTGTTCTCTGCTTTTGAGGAGTAAGATGAGATCATCTAATGTGCATCATGTAGGATCCAAGGGCAACTTGGCCATTTGGGATAATGGATCTCAGCCCTATTAGAAAATTCTGCTGCATGGATGAGCAGCAGCTGGAGCGGTTGCTGCTGCTGCCTTAGAACTCCAGTGGCCAGGGCTGGATCCAACCTTGGGGGGAGGGGGGAATGTGGTTCCCAGAGCCAAAGTTCTCTAACTGGCTTCACTCCTTGATCTAGGGTACGGCTGAAAGTTGATTCTCGTATTCTCGCTTTTCTCAACGACAATCAGGGTTCTCGGCTAGTTCTTGCAAACAAGAATGGGCTGAGAATTGCCTGGATTCTTGCTGAGAAAAGCAAGAATCTCACAAACACCCGCAAACCGTGGCTGACTCACCTAGCTGCCTCTGGGGCTGCGAGCCCAGCTACTGCTCTGAGACTGGTTTCCCTGCTCGTCTTCTTTGCGCGGGTTGGGGGGCGGGAGGGGGAAGCATGGAGGCAGTTTCAGAGCTCGGCAAAAAAGTGCTGTGGGGAATTCTGGGTCCAGGAAGCTCCCCCTGCTGTTTGCTTTCTAGCCTTTTTACCTTTTTTTTTTCTTCCTTTTTTTTTTTCATTTTTGGAGCACCGTTTCATTCATTAATTTTTTATTACAGCTACTCGCCTTCACAAAAAAACCCTGCATTATAAAATATATACAACAATCTAGAACAAAATAACCAACAATGCAAAAAAACAGTTCCAGCCTAACCCCTTCAGCTAAAAATCTTGCATTCCAGCTTAGTCCATACTATTAAGTACAGATTTCCTTTTACGGATCACAGAAAGAAAAAATAATGCCATGTTTTTCATAACCACTGGATCTTTTGTTGCTAACAAACGGATCACCTTTTGGCGTTCAGTGGAGCACCGGTTTTGAGTGCTCCAAAGTGAAACTAAACAGTAGAAGGTCAAGCGTGCATGAGAGCGGTGCTGGTGAGCGCTGGGACCGCTCTGGGTGCTTTGCCTGCACAGAGGTTGCGTGCACCCAAATAGACAGGGGTGGACATGATGTGGACGATCATTAACCCGAAACGGCCCAGGACTCTGTCATGAGTGGAGGCTCCGTAGTGCACAGGAGCACACATCTCGCAGCCACCTAATAACCAGACAGCAAACACAGGCTGAGATGAGAGCAAGTGTTCCCATTCTGAAGGGAAATACCGACCTTTCGGGAGTGCTCGCAAGTGGCCATTGGTACTTCATCCGTTTCTAGTGATTCCTCACTTCCACTTTTTTCCCCGTCACTTTCTGGGACTTTTTCGTCATTTTCTGGGAATTTTACAACACTTTTACGGCGGTTTTACAGCACTATTGGTAAATGTTTTCACCTCCATAGTTCCCGAGGGTACAGGCAGGGCACACGTGGGGCTTGGGTTTGGCCTGTGGCAGCCCTGTTCCACATGCAAAAACGACCAGAAAATGGTGAAAACAGCAGGAAAGCCGGTAAGTTTCTGCATTGTGTGAATCTCGGCGAATGCCTGCTTCTGGTGAAAGTAGCACTCAGTGAGATTTTTCGTTCCAGGTCTACTGGTGTGGGCTGCCATCTTGTTTATAAACACCCGCTTTCTTCCTCTTGTACACACTCTCGCACACACTTTTTCTTTTTCTCTCACACACAGTGTCTCGCACACACACACATACACTCACACACTCTTTCTCACACACACTTTCTCTGGAGCTCACTCCCCCCTTCATCTTTCTCCCTGGAATCCACTCAGTCCTGACCCTGGAAATGGACGTTGGGGGGGGGCTGAAATGAAGGAGGGAGCCATTCCTGGTGCCCCAAACTCCTTCCCCACTAGGGGGCAGAATATCTGAAGTGTTTCCGAGTACAGACTGGCTGTTGCATTTATCTAACATTCCTGAGATCCTAAGAGAGAATTGATGGGAAAGAAACAGCCTCTCCAAGCTCTGAATTAAATCCACATCCATACAATGCTGTTGAAGTACTGAGATTGCAGAGGCTTAATTGAGGGCAGAATTGTGTTGCTCCAAAACAGCCTCTCTAAAGTAAATGTTGCTTCTCTTATCCTTGAGTAATGGCCCTGAATCCTGCAGTATCACTGGCATTAGAGTACAATGCTGCTAGGAAGAACTGACCTGACAAAATTAGGAGTGGCAGACAAGGGAATGGAGGTTAATTTTGTCAGATTCTGCTCTTGCTTTGCATTGCCACTGGAGCCAGTGTACTTGGATCTGAATACTAATGCTGCTGAACTCCATACTTACAGTTTGTTTCTTATTCATCTATGAAGAGCATTATTCAGTATTGACATGCACAGCAAGAGCAAGAAAGTATTAGGCTGGAAATGAATATTCAACGTGAATGCCAAATTCTAAACAGTGGATAAATTCAGATTTGTTTTAGCCAAGCAAATATGGACTAGAATCACAGGGTTGGAAGGAACCTCAAGGATCATGTAGTCTGATCCCTTGCTTTAATGCAGGATGTCTACAGCTACAATGGGCACAGCCACACGAGCTGTGGAGGGCCCAATCCCTGTGCAGTCCCATGGCAGACAAGCGCAGCCGCCACACTGCAGGGCCAGCACAGGGATGTGGCCAGATGCCCCCCCCCCCCCACTCCCCTTGCGGGGCAGCTGGGTGGGTTTTCTGCTGTCAGATCTCCCTCCATGGCTGGGCCAGGCTGAGACGCCGGCCAGATGAGCAGGCACCCAGCCCTGCCCCACCTCCTTCCCTCGGCCTGGCCAATATCCCGCTCCCAGTTACAATGTGGCTGTGTGCAATGGGCGAAAGTGCCCACAGACAAACCCAAAATATTGGTGGACCTTGCCGTGTGGCTGGGGCGGAAGGGTTCCAGGCAGATGGGCTACCGGACCTTGGGCAGCCTTCCCCCATTTTGGCTAAGGCTGTTATGTGCTGCGTTCTTGGACTTTTCCTGAGGCTGCAGCATGTAGCAGCCAGATGCCCGCCCCACCCTGCAGCAGGGGGAACATCTAGCAGTTGTCAGGCACACAGCACACTACATCATGTGGAAAGCCTGCTCGGAGTGGGCATCACGTGGCTGCACCCAACATCCCCGAGAGGTGTCTGTGAAGTGGATTTCCCTTGCATCTTTTTTTTTTTTTTTTGCCATTTCAGATCTTTGTTTTGTTTTGTTTCTTTGCATTGGCACTTTGGTTTGTCAGTATTTGGCTCTTTGGTTACTTGATTACTTCAGTATTTCAGTATTCCTTACTTTGCAGTCCCCAGTATTTTGGCATTTCAGTATTTAGTGCATTGTGTCTTCAGAGGTGCTATTTGGTGGGGTCTGTTTTTAAAAAAGTTTCAAATGTGAATTTGATTGGTCTGCAGGTAATGCAGCAGAAAGTCAAGAAAGTACCAAATAATTCGGACAACGCAACCACAATCAACCAAGCAGTGAATGCTGCAATAAGAAATGCTGAAATGACAAAGAAAGAAGGAAGCTAATTTCACTACGTAGACCAGGGCTGGGGAACCTTTTTCCTCCACTCCGAAAACTAGTTCAAGCTCCCACAGGCCACATGGAAGTTGGGACAGGGTGCTCATGGCTCTTTCCCCTATTCTCATGTGCAGGCCCTCATCCCTGCTCACTTGCCCTTAGCTCAGTCTTTCAGTGCTTCGGAGTAGCAACTGGATCTAGGGACCAGATCCAGGAACTGGAAAGGGACCAAATAAAAACTAGCTGTGAACCACACTTGGCCCCTGAGTGTGAAGTTCCCCAGCTCTGATGTAGATGTTTATGGGGACAAATATATGAATTATCTTCATAAATATCATCAATATGCAGATGACACCCAGCTTTACCTCTTTTACAACAGACCCAGGCCCTGCAGTCTCGGTGCTTACCGGTGTCTGATGGCTGTGGGGGACTGGATGAGGGCCAACCAACTGAGGTTGAATCCTGACAAGATGGAGGTGATGCTAGTGGGTAAGGTGACGGGGGTAATGACCCTGTTGTGAACGGGGTCTGTCCCGCGTTGGTTCCCCAGGTGCGGAGTCTGGGGGTGCTCCTCGACACGCAGCTCTGCCTCGATGTCCGGGTGCAGGCTGTGGCGTGGAGCGCCTTTCGCCAATTACATCTGTTGCGGCAGCTTCGGCCCTATGTCTCAGACTCTGACCTGGCCACACTCATCCATGCTTTCATTACCTCTAGACTAGACTATAGTAACGCGCTCTACATGGGGCTAGCCATAACAATGGCTCAGAGGCTGCAGCTAGTGCAGAATGTGGCGGCCCATCTCTTGGTGGGATTGGGCCTCCGGGAGCACATAACACCGGTGCTCCATGCTCTGCACTGGCTGCCAATAGCGTTCCAGGCCAGCTTCAAGGTGTTGGTTTTGACCTATAAAGCTCTAAACGGTCTAGGCCCTGCCTACCTGTGGGACCGCCTCACCCCCCGGGTGCTGGATCGACCCCTGCGGTCATCTGGGGGTGCCCTGCTCGAGGTCTCCGGAGTCTTCCGGGGGGCCACAAAGAAGAGGGCATTCTCGGTGGCCTCACCACGACTGTGGAACTCCCGGTGGAGGTACAGCTGGCCCTGGACCTCCCTTCTTTTCAGAAAAGTTGTAAGATCTGGCTGTTCCGCCAGGTGTTTGGTGGGGGGGAGGGGTGAAAGGGTGGAGGGGGGGGATGGTGGAGTGTTAAATGTCGCCCTCCTTTTGGCAGTTTTAAAAAATGTTTTGTATTGGATTTTATTTGTTGTTTTATATTGTAAGCTGCCCCGGGCTGCCTGATGGCAGGAGGGGCGGGGTATTAAGTTGAAATTAAATAAATAAATAAATAACACCGCCTTATGCATTTCAGCTCTAGAAAATCCCCCTATTAAACTCAGGATGGTCCAGGCTGCTTGCAGCCTGGATGGCAATCTGACTAAACTCAGAGCAATGGTATGTTCAGATCTAATGATGGCTTCATAGCTAGTTGTTTGGCTCCCTCGGGCATTCCCATCTTAACCCATCTGGTCTAATCCTCAATTCCTCGCCATTAGAAGAAATCAGTGTTTTCCTATTCCGCAGAGGGGAAAAGGAACAGAATTGGTAGAGCTGACATTTATTCTAGTGGCACAGGGCACTGACATTTCATTATTAAGGAGCACAGTGAAAGTGACTTAAAATGTAAAGATTATGCATACAAAAAATATGATCCCTCCAACAGCTGCTTTCTTGAAGAGAGTTTTCTCCTTGGTATTGAAAAAGGTGACAATGGCTGTAATGACGAAATTCAGTCCTGGCACCATGCAGCTGGAAACCAAATGGTATGATTTTGGGAGGAGGAAGGTTTGGCATTGTACACAGCAAGAATGTAACCTCTCCTCACCCCCAACAATTTTGCTCCTCTATAGTATCTGCAAACAGATCACAGGTGCATACATGCCCTGTGTGTGTGCATTGCATGCATGCTGTGTACGTCCCATGAGCAAACTGTGCACATGGTATGCATGCATTGCATGTGGTGCACATGCAGTGTGCATCTGTCCTGTGCTTGGTGGCACACGCAACTTGTGCATGGTCCATGCATGCACCTTTGATTGGACCCCATGGGCATAACAGGATTTACTAAGCCCCACAGCCTTGTCTGTAAAATAAGTGAATATGTTTACTCATGGGGGAAACTGAGGCCCAGAGAGGTCACATGATATGACCTGCCCAATGGTATGCAGCAGATAAAGGGGAGACAGTTTCTTACTCAGACTTCTCCCACCAATCCATCTCCATCCTCTTCTCCATTAGGTCATTTCTATTATGCTTCGTGATGAGATTTTTCTCCATCCTGGTCCCTCCCCCACCACTGCAGAGACAGGCTGTACCCCAGCTTAAATATACCATCATGTACTGACAAGCATGTTGAAGCAGAATATGCTGAAAACATCATCTTTTCCGTAATGTTTCTTTTCATTAGAGCATCTGTCACAGGTTTACCCAGCATGGCTCTAGGGTGGTAGCTGAGCTGTCTTGATTTGCTGCTCATACCTGGAAACAGTGAGGAGATTGGAAACTGCTTTTGTTCAATACATCTAGACAGAAATAATACCTAATAGCGTATTATTTACCGAAGATCCATAACTTGTACATCATGATCTCATTAACAAATCCGTAGTGCTGTGCAGCAGGAAACTGAATTACAATGAAGCCTGATTTCATAAAGGAGGGGACAATGTTCAGTGGGATTTTTCTGCAACAAAAGAAACCGTATCTCCCGTCCATGTGCACCTATTATTAATTATTATTATTATTATTATTAGCAAGCATTTATATAGCACCAGCAATGCACCTGGCGCTTTACAAAGTAATTGAATAGACACGGTTCCTGCCCTAGGGCTTACAATCTGAGAGACGGGGGAGGGGGAGATAAAGGAAGGGAACAGAGGGAGAGACAAGGAGTTTAACATTCACAAAGATGCGAGGTCCCAGGTGCATGCGCTTGGCTTAGTTTCATCAAGAATGATGGCTGGTTGGTCCATGTGGTGAGGATATGAGTACACAGACCTCAGGTAACAGATTGTACTGGATGGAGGGTATCAGCAGGAGTTAGGTGAGGGAAGCAAGGCGTCGGGGCGGGCAGAGCGGAAGAGGTGGGTCTTGAGGAGGGATTTGAAGGTACGAAGGGAGGGGGTGAGGCGGATGTGGGCAGGGAGGGAGTTCCAGGCGTGGGGGGCAGCTAGGGAGAAGGGACGAAGGCGGTTAGGGGAGCAGGGGAAGCGTAGGAGGGCAAGAGGGGACAGAGGAGGAGTGGAGTTCACGGACTGGAGTACAGAGGGAAATTAGCACGGGGGGGGGGAGCAAGGTTGTGAAGAGCTTTATAGGTGAAGACTATTTTGTGCATGATTCATTCAAGAAGGGGAAGCCAGTGAAGAGAGGAGAGGAGAGGAGGGGGTGCACATGGTCAAAACGACGGGCGAGGTGGATGACCCTGGCAGCAGAGTTTTGGACAGAGATAAGGGGAGAAAGGGGAGAGCAGGGGAGGCCAGTGAGAAGGTTACAGTAATCGAGGTGAGAGATGACCAGAGCATGAACAAGGGTTTTGGCAGAGGAGACAGAGAAAAGGGTGAATCTTAGCAATGTTATGGAAGGAGAAGCGACAAGATTTGGTAACAGAGTCGATGTAGGGTTTAAAAGAAAGGGGTGAGTCAAAGATGAAGCCTAAGCTATGGGCTTGGGGGATGGGAAGGATGGTGGTCCCATCGATGAGGATCGACAGGGAAGAGGGAGAGGAAGGATGAGAGGGGAAGATAAGAAGTTCAGTTTTAGCCATGCTGAGTTTGACTTGACGTTGTGACATCCAGGTAGAGATATCGGAGAGAGCTGGTGAGGTGAGCTTGAATAGATGGAGAGAGAGAGGGAGTAGAGAGAGAGTTGAGTGTCATCAGCATAGAGGTGATATTGGAAGCCATGGGAGGCAATGAGTTTGCCTAGGGACAGGGTGTAGCTAGAGAAGAGGAGAGGGCCAAGGACAGAGCCTTGGGGAACACCAACTGAGAGTGGAAGGGAGGAGGAGGTGGAATTGTCAAGAGACACATTGAAGGAGCGGTCAAGAGCGGTCAATATTACCATCATTGCACCAGGTTGATATGGCAAGGGCACACAGAGAGGCATTTTCAGTGGTTACTCCACAAATTTGAAACTCTCTTCCCCTGGAGGTTCGCCAAAGCCCGAGCCTGAGCGTTTTCCACAAGCAATGTCAGACCCTGTTTATTTGGCCAGGCATTTGGCACTGGGAGGGGATAGGTTCAGTGATGCTATTTGTAAATGAGGAATTCCTATATTTTTATGCAGGCTGGGTTTTTTAAATAGTTTTATCATATGGTTTTTTTTAATGCATTGTCACTGCCCTGAGCAGAGCTGTGATGAGTACCCGTAGGAATGAGTATACCCGACGAATTTCCAGTACCTGAATCAACTAGAAAATATTGGGTACTGATCAATACCTGATTTTAACCTGATTCAAATACCTGATATCCTGGAATATCCCAGAATGTCAACTTTTGGTCCCGATTTTTCAACTTCCGGTCCAGATTTTTTTGGTTTTCTGTCCTGATTTACCAATTGGTAATCAGAGAATCAGTACCGGAAATTACCAATTTTGGGGGGTAGTCGGGTACCCAGGGCAGTACTCGAAAATGCAGGTATTACCCACGGGTAGAAAATCAGCTACCTGTTTCAGCTCTAGCCACGAGTCTTTGGGGAAGGGTGGGCTATACATTGAAACAAATAAATAAATATTGCTTTAAAATTTGGGGGCCCTACTCAGCTTTGGTTAGGGTGGCCATATATGCAAATGTTAGAGGACACATGAGAAATACACATTGCAGGGCTGCATTGGCTCCAGTGCAGCCCTGCAACCTGTCTTTCTTGTAAGTGTCGTCTAAATATTTATACAGCTGGCAACCCTATCTTTCGACACCTGTGCCCAATTTGACTGAAATTGGCTTTTCGGATCAAAAACTATTAAGGGACATACCACCCTGCCTCCTCCCAAGCCCCACAGAGGCCATTTGTGCAAGGACGCGGTGGGTGGGGGGATGGAGGTGCGCGGTCTTTTCCACGGGCGCCCCCCCACCCATTTCTACTCATGGAGCCTCCTCCGTTTTGCCAGACGTCTCTGTGGGTGGGTGATGGGTGGAGGTGAGTGTTGCGTGGGAGCAGGCATGCCCCCTCACCCACCACCCGTGCTGTTTGCATGGACGCACACCCATCCCCTCACCCACTGCTACAGCATTTGCACGGACTCCCCCCACTGTACACCCGCCCACACACCCAGTAGAGCGGGGGGCATGTCCGTGCAAAAACAGCCACAAAACAGACCACACAAGCCTTTCCATTAAGAACCCAGCTAAGAGTTGATGGTATAAGTTTTAGTGTCTTTGTAGCTTAATGATTTCCAGAGCAAGCATTATAAAAAGGGGAGCATCCACAGAAAATGCCATAGACAATATTTTTTGGTATGTTCAATCTCTTGCTTATTTTCCCTTTGTAAAAGCTTCAGCTGATATTGAAGCCTGTCCCAGATGGGAGAGTCATGCAGGCGAGTGCAGCGTTAACACGTGTTCACAAGAAAGATTGCAGAACAGAATGGAAGTCAGATTTCCACAGAGCTTGCCAGGAAGCTCTAGAACTTAGTTAACCTCACTTGAAACCGAGCTAAAAAAAATTGGCATTTTCCTGTGTGCAAATATTATTTGCATTTTCTGATGGCCACCAAATAGGTATCCCCCCTCAAAAAACACCGATATTTGCATATCAGTTTATTTGGCTGTTTGGGTATTTCAGCTCAGTCACTTCAGTTTTTTTATTAGTCCGTTTTGACACTGGTAGCACATTGCCGGCGCACCGAAGAAGACAAGACACCATGGGTGGGATTTAACGGCCGCACTCTTTATTCAGCCAATTGTAATCTTAAATCATGTGGGGGTAATCGCCTAAAGCGATGACGGGTCCAGTACTATGAATGCTAAATTCCAAACCACGAGAACCCCATGGGTGGTTCCGATGTACCCCTTGATTACCACCTTGAACTAACCATAACGTCTCCCCCTCTCAGTGACACCGGTCACGGGTGAGGGGGACCACAAATCTCAACCTGAGTAAGGTTAAAGGCGCCTGCCGGCGGGGGACCATACTTGCCCCTACCGCCCTCGCTCGACGCCCCTCCCAGGGAGCTTGCCCCGCCGCTTGCCATACTCTGCATTCCGGCGAGTAGCCTCCCCATCTCTTAAGGAGATGACTCCTAATTCTAACCTATCTATTCTATTATCCCCTATAGTACTGGACCCCTGCCGAGTGCGACGATGTACGAACAGCACAACAACACCCTGATTCTAAGGGTCAACAA
>QEPC01006282.1:5316030-5350856 GCA_003113815.1 Sphenodon punctatus
TTCCCCGGAAGGCCTAGAGCGTCTCTGACGCCGGCAGCCACAGCCGGCGCTGAGGCCTCCGGACCGCCCGCCGCCGCCGCCGGAGCTCCGCAAGGTAAGCAAGCACTGAACTTTAGTAGGGGTGATCCCTGGGGGGTTGGGGGGGTGTTAAACAACACCCCCCCAGGGATCAGGTCATACTTACCGGCGGCTGCGGGGACGCCGCAGCCGCTGGTGCTGGGGGGTGGGCTCGCCTCTGAGTCTTTTTTTAAACAAAAATCCAGGCTGGGCAGGGTGGGTGGGGGGTGTCCCCCCTTCCACCCGCGCAGCCTGGGAGGGGGAGGGGGGAGGAATTAATTTATTTCATTGATTTCAATGGGGACACAGTGCCCCATTGAACTCAATTAAATAAAACCGGTACCGGTATACCGGATTTAATCCGGGAATCCGTTCTTAGAGAACCGGTAAATCCGGTAGCCGGTAATGGGCCCGGGGTCCCACCTCTACTGCCCATGGCTTCTGTGCATTACACAAAACAGGGACCCACAAACTCGACTTGAATTAAATGTTTTGGGTATTTTTTGATATCCCCAAACAGTGTCCAATCAGATACCCAGCTGACCAAACTACAGTTTTCATCCTGATTTTTTTTACTTGCGGTTCTGGATTTTGGAAAGTTTTTCGTTTTTTTTTTTAATATTCCAGGTAATTCTGGGTTACTGCTACTACTATTACTAATTTCTATAGCACTACTAGGTGTACACAGTGCTATACAGTCACAGATTTATTTTCAGAGACAGGTCCCTGCCCAGCAGACTCACAATCCAAGATGGACAAGGGTGAGAGCAACACAGAGAAAGACACACACACAGATCTTCCCATTTTATGGATGGGGAACCGAGGCTGAGAGGGTTCCAGGCTTCCCAGAAGCCTGGAATTTTGAGTATTCAGGTACCTGAATAGTATATGGGTACCAATTCGTGTACCCGAAACGGCACCCAAAAGTGGGCGTATTGCCGGTGAGTTCCAGATTTACCCGTTTCAGCTCTGGCACACGTTCACGTCAATTGACTTGTGGGATCTTGGTTGGCTCGTCTGTAAAATGGGATTGAAAATTCTCATCTGCCTTTTGTCAGATGCTTTGTGACCTCAGGCTGAAAGGTGTTCTGAGAGTGCGGAAGAGGTTAGCACCTGGGGTAAGTCTTTGCAGGACTAAATCCCACTCAGTCACACTCTTAGGGGAATTCACTTCTTTGGGAATTAGCTCAGTCCTTTCTTTCTTCGTTAGCCAGGCCCAAACCCTCTGCCTACTGCTCACAGTTCAGTCCCGGTACGTATCTCCACCGTATATACAGACTCTAGCCAGGCAACAAGTCTCTGGCTCTCTTCATAGATTATCCAATTAGCCAGGCATAAACCCTCTGGCTTTTACTCAGTCTTAAGGCTCTGGGCTGCCGGCTCATCCGCCTCCACCCTGCAGCTCCTCTGGCTCAGTTACCCTCTGAGCCTTCCCAGGCCAGGAAACCCCTCTGGGTGAGGTGAGCTCTTGCTTCCCCGCCATCTCTTCCAGTCAGCAGCCTCTCTAGCACTGAGTACTCTTGGGCTGACTCTAGCCACGCCCTTCCATGACCACAGCTGCGTTGTTAGCTCAGGTGCTGCCCCACCTTCTGTGGAGCGCTTGTAGCCTCACTAACCAGTCCCCTAAGGGGCTCGCTGCTCACCCAGGCTGCACCCTGCCACAGTTAGTATGCTTGGACTTAGTCCGTGTTTAAAGGAGTGGAGCTGAAGGGGTTGATTAAGTATTTATATAGTGTCATGCTCTAATATGATTGCTATTGCAATGACTGAGCTGTGCCATCTCCCAGCGATAGAAGTATGTGCAAAGTCTTGGAGCAAGCCTAATTTGCATACATTTACATCATTTGCATGCTTGCATAATTTGCCCTCATACCTGCATGCATGCCTTATTAGCCCCACTACTTACCCCTCAGTTTCCCAAGCTCTCAGCTCCCCTCCCAAGCTCTCAGCTCCTGTATGGGGATCCATCCGACCCTTCAAGGCAGGCAGTTGATGGGTGGGTCCCACTGCTCCACCAGGAGGGATGACCTCCAATAGCTTGCACACAGCCAATCAAGAGTTTATACGGCACAGTGTGGGTTGGCAAGTAACTGGCCTAGGTGGGGGTGAAAGAGCAGTGGGACCCACCCACCAACTTGCTGAGCAGCAGCCCCCTAACCCGGATTGTCCCCCATACCCCAAACCAGCCATGCTGGCTGGCTCTGTGAGAACACCCCCCGCTGTCCCTCACAGTGTGAGGGCTTGCTGTGGCTGCCTGGCGCCTCCGCGCCTCAGTTCCTGCGGAGAGGGCGGGGGGGGGGGGCCTTCCGTTTGCCTTGGGCCGACCGAAAACTGGCAACGTTACACTGCTACTGCCCGGCTGGGGGTGGTGCTAGCAGCTGCCGCCTGAGTGGCTGGAAGGGGAGGCAGAGCAACTGCGGCCCGGTCATCATCGCCGCTCTCTCCTCGTGCTGCTGCCACTCGCCCTCAGCCTGCTGCATTGCATGCGCCTTCTTTGGCTCCTGCTCTGGCAGCACCCTTGCCCAGCCAGCCACCGTGCTCTGGGGGCGGAGTCACACAGCTGTGCCTGCAGCTTTGCACATCACCTGAGCCACAGCCCGCAAAGAGGGCAGCAGACTGGGCAGCTCCGCCGTGGCTAGCTAGCTCAGGGCACAGGGGGGAGAATCCAGGTTGGGGGGGGAGGGGGTTAATGTCCCCAGGTGTGAGGCCCAAGCTGGGCTTGGGGCCATGTGCTACTGCACATGTCACAGATGTCTAGGGTCAGTCCTGCAGATGGGGAGGAAAGGCTCCCTCCCTCCCTGGTGCCTCAGCAGTGTTGCCTTCTGCCCCTGTCAGGCAAGAGCCCCTCCTCCAAGAGCCTTCTCTGCAGCATAGTCTGTCTGTGTGTGTGTGTGTGTGTGCGTATGTCTGCTGAAGAGAGGAGAGCGTCTCTTTAGAGCATTTCCCCCTAAGGCCAGTGACAAGATTTGATTGGAAGATTTAAAAGCACTTTTTGTTGCCCCTCCTTTCTGCTAAGCTGGTCTTGAAAGGCGACTTGCATGAGATCTGATTTCCCTCCGCTTTGAAGAACTGACATCACATACAGGAGAAGCAGAGCAGCTTTTAGCAGCGAGCCATTAAGCTGTGGGGAGGCACTTCTGAGGAGCTGGGAAATTGCGCAGCGGTAGAACAACCACAAAATCCTTTCCTTTCTCCACTGGTCTTGGGCTCAACTTGGGGGTAGAAATCAACTCATTCTTCACCTTCTGGGGGTAAAAATCAACTCATTCTTCACCTTCTGCTTTTCAGTAAATGAAATAAGAAGAGGGGAGAGTGATATGCCCCCAAAGTCACTAAGGGTCTCTTATAGGGAACACACTCCTGTAAATCATTACTGTGGAAATTACTCAGTAAACATGAAGTCACAGCAATTATCTAAGCCATTTACAATTCTCTGAAATCAGAGATTTCAAAAACCAGCCAAGGAAATGTATGCAACCCCACACTACCCCCCAGGCACCATCCTCCAGGGACTGGTGCACACGTTAAAAGTCGAATCAAAGACAAACCGCCCCCCTCGGTTTTCTCTTTTGATAGTCCCCTGCGTCAGCCTGTTTATCTCAAATAAATGTCCCACTTCCCAGATACCTGCTGATCCTTCTGGAGCTTTAGGCCATGATCCATCAACTCCTTACTCAGGAGTAGGCCCAGTGGAGCCTTCCAGTAGAAGAATCACAAGTCTCCAGGCTCCACTGGGCCTACTTCCGAGTAAGGGGTTGGTGGATTGCAGCCTTAATTCTTTTATTCTGGTCAGTCGTGGCCTTAATTCTTAACTTTTATTTCTGGTCAGTCCATCCATTTAAGCTACCAGGTCTTACAAGAGAAGCATCTGTTGCATGGGGAATTTGTTACACAGCTAAAGATGGGTTCACAAAATCCAACTAAAATATCCATGCCAAAAATGTATTGCATCAAGTCCCTCCTAACAGATTCTGATTGATTTTTTTCCACATTAATTTGCCTTCAATAATTAATTGTTGCCTGATTACATCCCTTAATGAGGAGGTTTGAATTGAACCGTGTTCTAAAGGCTATCAAAAGAAGTGAAAGGAATTCTCTAGCATATTTCTAATTTAATATTTGATTTCTTTTTCTGAATGGAAAATCCCCATGGTACATTCCCCAAAGCACATCGTCAGGTGTTGGGAGAACCCCTTAGAACGGCTGCCCTTCCTGGCTTTTGAATGTTAGAGCCATCAGGGTAATGTTTAAAATCAGCACAGGAGGATTTGAATATTTTTGTGAACTCCTAGTGAGTGTTATTTTGATAGGCAATGGAACTTGGAGGACATGGCTCTGCTATTGATTTGTTGTGCATGAATTTTGGCAAGTCTCTTATTCCGTTCTTGGTTTCTATAACAGGAGTGGGGAATCTTGTCCTTCCCGATAGGCCACTTCAAAAGTTAATACAAGCTCTGTGATCCAGACAGGAGCTGGGAGTGGGGGTTGCTTAAGAGATGTGCTCAGGATGAGGGAAGTAAGGGGAGACTCCACACCGTGGAAATATGGCATGCATCCATCTCCCGTCCGTGAGTGCATGCCATCATCTTGTCTCCCTTTCACACATTACCGGGGAGGCAGAGAAACCTCCCTCAGAGCAATCGTGGCTCTCTTATGATGGGAATTAGCGCACGTGAGAACGTGCTACTCCACTTTTATGCCGCGAGAACGCTCGTGTATGACAGGGTCCTCAAATGGCACATTTACAATGACGGGTGTTCCCGTGACATAAAAGCATAGCGTGTTCCCACGTGGGCTAATTCCCGTCAGAACAGGGTAGCAGTTGCTCTGATGGACGTTTCCCTGCCACCTCGAGGAAGCAGCCTGAGTTCAGTCCTTTCCCACAAGGCTTGCGCAGCCTTTGGCGCCGTGGGAGCATGCAGTGTTCAAACGTAGCGCAGCTCCCATCTCGTGGGAAAGAAGGAAGTGCGGCTCCCCCGCTGGCGAGCTCGCACATCGGACAGGGTAGGATTTCACAACCCTCCGACGCATGAGCTCGCCGGTGTGAGAGCCGTACTTCCTTCTTTCCCACGAGATGGGAGCGGCGCTACGTTTGAATAGCACATGCTCCCGCAGCGCCAAAGGCTGCTCATGGGAAAGCAGCCTTACAGGGCTTGAAGGTAGCACTGCGTCCGGAGGCCAGATCCAGGAGCTGGAAAGGGGCCAAAACCAAGATAACCATGGGGTGGATTTGGCCCCTAGGCCAGAGCTTCCCTGTCCCTGATCAATGAAATGGCAGGGATAATGGTTCCCCATATTGGTGAGATTCATTGATGAAAAGCACTGGGGGGCATGATTGGGCTTCATTAGCGGTGAATGAATTTTTAGTGAGTAATTCCTTGCACCCGAACTAATGAAGCTTGGTTTCCCTAAGCAGGGGATGAGGCTCATTGTATGTCAGTGGGAATGGTCAGTGGGCCGTATCTCATCTCCCCTCCAGCGCCAGCGGCATCTATTGTTACTAAATTTGAGGTCCCTGCTTCCCTTCAGTTCTTCTACCTCTTTGACAAATTTGAATGAAATTGGCCTGCACTGCAGGATCCTCAGCTATTAAAAGGGGACAATGTTCAATGCAAGCGAATGGATTGTTTTTTACTACGACCCTTTTTACACAGACACCAATCAAATGGGCGTTACATTTTATTATCCATGGTACAAGGCAATATTGCAGCCCTGCAACATGGGCCCTTTTCCCACGAGATGCCTCCACCCAGTTTCGCTGGGTGGAGGCGTCTGTGTAAACACCGCAGGCGGTGGGTGGGGTGCGTTTTGCTGGGTGGAGACGGGTGGAAGTGTCTGTGTAAACACTGCGGGCGGTGGGTGTAGGTGCGTGCGTGCTCCCGCGCAACACGCATCTCCACCCACCACCCACCCACCGAGCAATCGTCAGTGGAGTCCGTTGCTCCGTGAGTGGGTGGTGGGTAGAGATGGGTGTTGCGCGGGAGCATGCGCGCACCTACACCCACCGCCCGCGGTGTTTACACAGACGCCTCCACCCAGCGAAATGCACCCCACCCACCACCCATGCTGTTCACACAGACGCCTCCACCCAGCGAAAGTGGGTGGAGGCATCTCGGGTGAAAAGGGACCATGTTGCAGGGCTGCACTATTGCCTTGTACCATGTATAATAAACTGTAACACCCATTTTATCGGTGTTAGAGTGTCTGTATAAACAGGGCCTACAAAGGAGCTACACCTGCCCTTCAAATGCACACCTATTGTTACTAAAATTTGAGTCCCTACTTTCCTTTGTGCCTTCTCCTCCTCTACTCAGTTTGGTTAAAATTGGCCTGTGGTATCTCAAAAACACACACACACACACATGATGATGATTGTGTAAACCATTTTTTCTGTAGGAAATCAGCATACAATTAAGAAATGTACCGTATCTTTTGCCAAGTCTTCTCCCATGACAGTGGCTGTGTCAGGTCTCATCTGATGGACTAGCATATGGGCCATGAAAAGTTCTGTCTGTACAAGACACAAGACTCTTCAGAAGGGACTGAAATGGCATCTGTAACTGTATCAAAAATGTCCTTGTGGTTTTGGGACTTACCCTAGTTAAATACCCAGTCCCATTTCTCTGAGGACTCTTTAAGAAGTATAATGTACAATGTGTTTACTCACTAAATTGTCCCTTTTCTACTAGCACTTCTGCTAATGTCATGTGGTGAGAACCCAAGCCGTGTGTGTGTGTGTGTGTGTGTGTGTGTGTGACAGTGAGAGAGAGAGTAATTTTCTGTTGATTTTTCCCAACATGAAAACCGTCAGCCCCACAGCAACAAGAAATACATCAAAGAAAATAACTTTGTTTGCACATGTTCACAATCCCGAATGTCAATGTACTCTTAAGCATAAAACTAGCAGGGAAAAAATTGTTCTAGCAGGAATAGAATTGTTTTCTTATGAATAATCCATACATTTAGGGGAGACTTTCATTAGGGTGAAGGAACGAAGGAACAATCTAGACAAAGCACTTAGACCCTGTTTTTTAAAAAAGTGAGCTAGATGGAGGCCAGGGAGAGAAGGTTTCCCTAGCTCCTCAGTCCCAAAGCCTACTTGCTGATGCTTCTTCTACCATCCTATCATTCAGCATCCCTTCTCCCCTGTAACTTAGCCAAGCAGGTGCACCTGCAACTTCTCAACTGTGTGAATGTAGCCCTGTCTCCCTATGTTCCCCCATCTGTTGTCTTTCCTCCCTTGTGTTTCCTAGATTGTAAGGCCTTTGGGGCAGGGACCGGTCTCTAATTAATGATTGTACAGTGTGAGGTACATTGGTGGTGGAATAATAATAATAATTAATAATAAACAATACAAACTAGCAGTAGGGCTGCACAGGTGTCACTTGGCCTGCAAACCCTTTATTACCACCGCTGATGCATGAACCAGGAAGAACTTTTGAATCCCAAGGCTCTTTCCAGGGGCTGGGGCTGAGAATGAAATGTCTTTTTTCTGAGCACATCAGATACAGAGTCACAGCTTGTCTGGTGCTTTAGGGGATGGAGCATGTTGGTGGTTGTGCTTTCCCAGCTAGTTTTCTGTCTCTAGTGAAGATTGAAACCAAAAGAAAATCCATTTACTTCCAGTGAGAGGCTTCCGGTTTCACTAGATTTCCAAGTGCTGGCTGCATTCAACTTCATTGGAGATATCACCAGCACAACCACTTGAGGATGGCACTGACAGGAGGTGTCTATTGGGGAAAGTGTTGAACCACAATGGTGCATCTGCATGGCCTGCCGTTGTCAAAGGGGGAGATAATTGATGTGCATAGGGACCGCTTTCTAGGAGAAGACTTTGGGCTCTTATTGTTCTAATTGTTTCTGTTTGTTCACTCTCTTTTTCTCTCTCTCCGTTTCCCAGTTTGTTGCCCAGCCGAACTGCCAGCAGCTGCTCGCTACACTTTGGTACGACGGCTTTCCTGGATGGAGACGGAAGCACTGGGCAGTAAAACTCTTGACCTGCATCACCATCGGACTGCTTTTCCCAGTGCTTTCTGTGGCATATTTGATTGCACCTAAGAGCAGGCTGGGACTGTTCATTAAAAAGCCATTTATAAAGTTTATCTGCCACACCGGTTCTTACCTAACTTTCCTCTTCATGCTCCTGCTGGCATCACAGCACATTGTCAGGACTGACCTCCATGTGCAGGGGCCGCCTCCTACCGTCGTCGAGTGGATGATCCTCCCGTGGGTTCTAGGTAAACTGGGCGCTAATCAAACATTCTTCAGTGAACTTGCATTAATGATATCCACATCCAGATTAATTGCTAATCTGAATGTCATTTGCATGCAAATAGGCTTGGCGTCTAAATCATGAAAACTTCATTAGCAGCTGTCCTCCTTCTGGAAGGAAAATATCAGCTGGTGCGACTGACTTTTTTTGCCTTCTCTGGCTTCGTTTGGTTCTTTAGGCACAGCTGTGGGTGGCTCCCTCTGTCAACCCATAAAATAGCCCTAGGTGAACATGTGTCCCTTACACATGCCTTTTTTGCACAATACCATCCCACCTTATTGTATTTGGAGAGGGGTCAGAGCAATTTGGGTGGAGAATATGTAATGCCTCTCTGTCTTCAGAATCGCGACATCGGTCTGAGACTTGATCTCTTCCCATCATGATGGAGAAAAAGTTCAGTACCATTCAGATGGAACATTTCTCTCCAATTGACTATATCAAGTGGCACAACTTTAAATTGAACCACTGTATCCATGCCATAATGAAGCACTTGCCCAACACTCCTTTAGGGTTGTATCTCTCCGGATAAAATTTCCAATCTTGTCTACGTCACTTACACTGCCATCTTCAAAACACTTATGCTGGAGTAATCCTGCTGATTTCAGTGAGGCTACCCTGGAGTTAATGATTTGAGGATTGTGGCTTTTGGCATCTAAATCCCATTGGTTTCCAAAATGAGCTAGGGATTTTTGAAAATTTTGCCTGCAGCCCTGGAAACCACTTCTATGCATGGGCTGTGGTTTTCACCCCTGTAAATCTCATTGATTTTCCCCCCAATTAAGATGATGATAAGAAAAACGGACTTCTGTTTTCCTTCAGTTCTGCAGCTGGTCAGAGCCTCTTACCAGGAAAAATAAAAAAGACCAATTTTGATAAGAAAGGGGAGAGTGGGTAGATGGGTTTGCAAAAATTTCCGTTGTATTAATGCATTTTTTGGCAGAGGATAATCTGTTTTTGTTCCTGTCTGCTAGTCCCCCAGCTTGCATGTGGCTTCTAAATATGAACCCAAGCCTGATGATCTGAACCTTCCCGGCAGGAGGGATTAGCCACCGATCTGTGCAATTTAAATGCACACACAAGCACAAGTGGGAAAAGAGGTGCCTAACCCAGCACTTGTTCGTAACACATCATTACATGGAATTCTTCTGGGGACCACACTGGAAATTTCAGGGAAAAAATCAAGATTTCTGCAAATAAGATGGTGCTGTCTCTGTAGGACACAGCTGGCTATTTTGGCCTCCTCTAACAGTTACACTCTTCTTGATGAGGTTTCTTGGTCTCCGATGGGTAAAGGGATTCACAGGGTTATGTTTTAAATTGGGAAATTAGAGCAGCGTTTTCCTGGGAATCTAACTTTTTATTTATGAAATGTCTCCGCCTGAAAAATGAACGAGATGGAAAGAACAGTCACGTAGGGCACAGACAGCATTACGGTAGCTATAGTAACAGTGCTAACAATGATTACTCACAACAAATACAACATATGGGTTTTTCGGCTGAAGCCGCTCCATTGATTTTTATTTGTCAACACAAAGACTTTGAGGTGAGAGAAGGGAAGTTTCCTTATTGGTGAGGACGTGACAATGACCTGACCGGGTGACCTATCTTTCAGTTATCGGTGAAAGAGCGCAGGTGGAGAGACTTAAGTCTGCAACAGTGAATCTGAGTCTGTGTCCACATGAACCACCCCATTTGTGGCTATTTACCCCTGGGTAGGTTGCCCACAGTGCCCGGGGTGGGGGTGGGGGGGGAGGTAAAGCAACCCAAGACCCCAGCAGCCAAATTACCATTTTAACCCCATGTAAAGTTCAGCATGCCTAACACAAAGTTCTCTCACAGCCAGTAGGAGGGGGAGAGCACAACCCCAATTTCCCCCAACTGTATTATAGCTGTCAAGGACTCCGGGATGCTATGGGAATGGAATGGTAATTGGGAGAAGTTGCATTAACATGGACTTGCATTGTGAGTGACGTCTGAATGGGCTTCCCTCACGGTGCTTTGCAGTAAAGACATCAAATAAAATACCCGGCGTGCTTCTGCCAAACATTGCCTGAGCATTACAGCCCTGGCTCCCAGCATTTCCAGCAGCCAGACAGGAACAAGCTCTGTCCCCGCAGCCAATAAGCTCTGCCCCCTCATGCACTTACACTCTCACACACACCCCTCTCAATGTTCCAAATGCCTGTGTATGGGAAGAAGCCTTCCTGCTTCTCAGGCCACTTAGGGCACTTCCACATGAGCGCGGCGGGCGGGGGAATTTCCAGGATCAGAGATCACATTAGGAGCGATCCCGGGAGGCTCCACTCGTGTGCAGGGGGGTTTAGCCCATTTCTAGCATCATTTCTATCACGCGATGCAGGGCTGGATTTTTGAACTCTAATCCTTCCTCTCTCTCGCTCTCTTCCTTCTCTGTCTTCGTTGATAGGGTCAGCATCCAGCCCGTCCCTCGGGCACGTAGCCTACGGTTCATCTTTGACTCCTCCCTCTCCTTTAAACCTCAGATCGATTCTGTTGCCAAATCCTGTCGCTTCTCTCTGCACAACATTGCTAAGATCCAACCTTTACTCACAGTATCCTAAAAAAAAAACCTTGTCCATGCCCTGGGCATCTCTCGCCTCGACTATTGCAACCTCCTTCTCACTGGCCTTCCTCGCTCTCACCTTGCTCCTCTCATTTCTGTTCATATCTTTGCTGCCGAGGTCATCCACCTTGTCCGCTGCTTTGACCACATACGGCCCCTCCTCTCTGCTCTCCACTGGTTCCCTCTTCTTGAACGCATTCTGCACAAACTCCTGGTTTTTACCTACAAGGCTCTTCATGGCCTTGTTCCCCCCTATCTCTCAGCACTCATTTCCTGCTACACTCCTGTCCAGGAGCTCCGCTCCTCCTCTGCCACCACCCTCGCCTGCTCACGGCTCCCCTGCTCCTCAAAACGCATCCGCCCCTTTTCTCTGGCAGCCTCCCATGCCTGGAACTCCCTCCCTGAACACATTCGCTCGGCTTCCTCCCTCCAAATCCCTCCTCAAACCCCACCTCTTCCGTAAAGCTTCCCCTGACTCCTTGTTCCCCTTGCTGACTTATCCTGAATCATCACAGTTTGTGTAACGTTAAATGAGTAACTACACCTTTGTAACTAAGCCAAGCACGTGCACCTGAGACCTCACAAGTTTATGTATGTATCATTGTCTGTTCCTCTGTCTCCCCCCCGCATTTGTCTCTCTTAGATTGTAAGCCTGCTGGGGCAGGGACCGTGTCTCTTTCTTACAATTGTAAAGTGCCAGGTCCATTGCTGATGCTATATAAATGCTTAATAATAATAACCCTGCATCATGTGATGGGAATCATGCTAGAAATGGGCTAACACACACACATCCCGCACACAAGCGAAGCCTCCCGGGATTGCTCTTAACGCGATCTCTGATCCCGGAAGTCCTGCCCCCCACCCCCATGCTCATGTGGAAGTGAGTTTAGTTTCTTGTCATTCTCTTGTCTCCCCATTGGTCTCAAGTGCTTTTCCTGGGAGGCAACCAGGAAAGCGGTGTCTGAGGCTTGTTTTGTCTCTCGCTCCTGAAAGAAAGGACAGTGGGATTCACCACCCAAAGAGAGACTGTTCTTCCTGAATAGGGACTACAATGTGCTATGGGGTTACCATGTGGTAAATCCATTCAGACGTTACAAAATAGGCCAGTGCCTGAACTGTCCAGAAACTGTTCTGAAACAGTCCAGAAACTGAAGCAACCCCGTGGTGATATGGAGTTTGCAGGATGTTGTTGTGATTTCTGAATGTGTCCATAGGGTTCTTTCAAACATAATATTTTCAAGTAGTAAACAAATGGTTAGAATGGTTACCATGGATACATTTGTCACTGTGAACACTTTTACCAGTTACCAGGTTTACCACACAGTGGAGGTGGAGGTAAGTTGAAATGGGCCCTGGTGCAGAAGATGGAATGGGCCCCCATGAGGCACTTAGCAAATCTTCTGTGGGTGCTAATCATCCATTGGCCTATGCACACATTCCACATGGTGTGACCAAGGCTCTTGGGCTCTGGTGAAACTACACTGCCTGCACCTATAATAGCTACACCCTTGAGTGGATAGCTCTGCCATGTACACCCTTGCATTGATATACTGATTAGATATTCTGATGTGCATATGCTCATTTGCCATGGTGTTACCACTTGACAATGTGACGTCTGTAAGTACTCTTAGCCTAGGCTAGTGACAGTTGAAAAATAATAAGCATCTGAAGGATGCTTGTGAAATGAGTTGATGTTTCAGAGTGGTTTTTAGTGAATCTAGTTTCCACATCACATGACCACCGTAGCCGATGCAAAGTAGAGCTCGTGTTGGCAGATAGAGCAAAAGAGGCCATGAGACAAGGAACAGATTCTGGTAGCCTTGTTCATCTCAAGTAGTAGTCAGTGGGATAATTTAGGGCAAATGGTGCCCCCAGTGAAGTGAGTGGCAAAACTCCCGCTGGTTTTAAGGATGCTAGATCGAGGCCCGGGACATTATGGAACCTATTCTCCTATCACTCTGTATTTCCTGTTCAGTGCTATATTCAGTACAATCTTTAGATTGTAAGCTCTCGGGCAGGGACCGTGTCCATCTTGTCCAGGTACATTGCTGGCGCTATATAAATGCTTATAATAATAATATTGACTGAAGGAAGGAGAGTGACTTGGAATATCCTCAGTGCACATGTAATGGATGTTCCTAAGTCTGGGTGAGCTGTGTGAGTCATTGCAAGATGCAACGCTATTTGGGGCAGCCTTGCAGAGACAGGTGTCCGCACCTTTAAGAGGCTGCATGTCTAGTGAGCTGCCCTGGGCGGTGGCAGATTGACCTGCTGGGAACAGAAGGAAGACTGCTGACCAGCAGAGGGCGATGTCTGGGGATATATGGCTGAGCTGGGGTTCAAACAAGGGCCTCCTTTTCAACAAGACGCATGCACGCGCTCATGCCCATGCAGTGGAGATGGGTGGGTGCGGCCCATTTGCAAGTGGCAGCAGGTGGGTAGGCGTGCATGCGCGCGCCCATGTAACACGCACCTTCACCCATCGCCACTGCACGGAGCAACCAGCGAAAATGCACGTTGTTATGGGTGGGTGTGTGCCCGTCTGTACACCCCCCCACCTGCACACCGACGCAACCACAGACTGCCCTCCCCCTGCCCCCCCCCCCAGGCAGCCCATTTTAAAAAGGCCAAGGAGAGCCACCAGGGAAGGGGTTCAGAACAACAGAGGTTGTCTAGTTGGTGGGAGCCCAGGGGAGCCCAGCAGAGTGCACCCCCAGGGAAAGGCCTCAGCACAACAGTGGTGATAGATCTGTGCGATCAGGGCTGGGTGCAGAGCACGGAGGGGCTAGCCATGGTGATAAGCCAGAGACATGGGTTGGCACCAGGATAGAGGCCAAACCAAGGGGTGGCATGCGATGCGTGTGTGTCAAAGGAGGTTTTGGAGGTGGTATAAACAAACCGGCACCAGTGGTGAAGAGACTGCTTGAATCTGGCTAGTTTTATGGCTAGCTGGAAGTGCAGCAGGATCTGGAGCGTGTAAAGACTTATGGAATGAGCCCCTTTGAGGCACTTGGCAAGTCTTCAGTGGGTGCTAATCACCCATCACCCAGCCCTGCCATTTACCCTGTAGTATTTTATTGGACTAAAAGGTTTGTTTCTGAAAATGAAAAATCTTTGTTCCCTGTGAAGTTTTTCAAATCCCCCCCCCCCAAAAAAAAAATCATCACAATAACCAGAATTTGATTTTCCTACTAGTTTCCATCAGCTGGAATGTTTTGTTTTTCAGGGAAAATGTGAAAAATGAAACATCTTTGCACTACGGACACTTTGAGGGAAGTGTGTGCCAGTCCCCGGTGCAATATCTGTGAATCTAGCTAGAAAGGCCTTCAACTTGGCAGAGCTAATGAGCACTGAATTAACCCTAGATTTCCCAGTGGCGGGTGCTCTCTAAACAAAGAGAGACAGGTGCTTAGACCATTTATTTCTTTAAATAAAGCAACGCTTCTCAATGCAGCCTCTTCTCCCACCATTTCAATTGACACATTGATCCCAAATAATTAAAAAGAATGTTTGCTTCATCCAGTGCATTTTCTGTTTGAAGCTGCAGATAATACGTGTGCTCCGTTTCCCTCCACGACCACAACATGTTGCACATTCTGCTGAGAATGCTTCATAAGCGGCTTTATTGCCTTTTGTTGGGGAAAGAAAAGCGGAAGGCATTTATTTTTCCAAGCTGTTAATTTTTAATTGCCTCATATTACATCAGGTTTGCTCTGCTTTCATGGTCACCAGCGTTTCTTTATGCAAATAAACTCTCTTTTTTTCCTCAGGTTTTATTTGGGGAGAAATCAAGGAAATGTGGGATGGTGGCTTCAACGAGTATGTGCACGACTGGTGGAATCTGATGGATTTTGCAATGAATTCGCTCTATCTTGCAACCATCTCCCTGAAAATTGTTGCTTATGTCAAGGTACAGTAATTTGGAGTGTGTGTGTTGGAATGACAGCAGACCTCCCGACAGTCCCTATTTTCAGAGGGACAGTCCCTCTTTGGGTGCTGAATCCCACTGGCCCTCTTCGGGGATCAAAATCCCTCTTTCAAGAGAAAGAGACAAAAAGACTAGTCTCAAGCCTCAGGCACCTCCTTCCTAGTTGTCTCCCAGGAAAAGCAGTTGAGAGGAAAATGGGGAGATGCTGAAATGACAAGAAACTAAGTGGAACGAGAAGCAGGAGAGGTTCTTTCCCTCTCTGCACGTGGAATGCAGGGAGAAGGGTGTGTGTGTGTGTATATAAGCATGTGGGGGCGGAGCTTATACAGTGAGGGGTGGGGCTAACTGGCCAAGGTGGTGGGGCTTGTCCCTCCTTGGCAGCTGGAAATGTTGGGAGCGGGGCTGAAACAAGCAGCGATTTTGCTGCTCGCAAAAATGCTCTCAGTTGCAAGCACTGGGACCAAGATCCCATGCACACCTCTGATATCAGTCCCCCTTGGGAACGGGGACCCATTAGGGGGTTGAATGCAGGTGAGAAGAGGCCTCCCTCTTCCTCACTTAGAAAAAGCTGAACAGAGAAGTCCCCAGGCTCAGCTGTGCAACTCACGGGGCGGGGGAGGAGAAGGGAGCAGCCAGCAGTGATGGGTAGGAGCCCCAGCCCAGCACTGGGGTGAGTCACCTCTGGGAAGTGCAGTTGCCGGCATCAACAACTTCCCACCTGCCTACCCCCCCGACTGCCAAACAGACGTTTGACAGTGTCTGGGGGGGGCGGGGAGCAGCTTTGAAACTGACATGTGCCACCTGGGAGGGCTCCTCTCTCCAATAGGGCTGTAGCGGAATGTCGCAGTGGTAGCTATTTCCGCTGGAAGCAGCGTTTCCGCCGTTAGTGGTATGGCGTGGCAGAGGCTTTCATTTTGCTACTTCCGCAGTTCTGCTAATTTCATTCCACTACTTCCACAGGCTTTGCAAAATAGCGGAAACAACATTTTCGTTCCTTCCGCCATTCCGCCAACTCCACAAAATAGCGGAACAACGATTTTCTGACAGTTTCCGCAATTTTTCCGCAATTTGCAGAATGCCGGCAGAATTAGCGGAATGTCCGCAGAAAAGCCGCGGTGTGGCGCAGGCAATTCCGAAATGGTGGAATGGAATCGCGGTGCAGTAACAGCTGCTGCCGCATTAACCCTACTCTCCAGTGCTCCCAGCTGGTGCTTGTCAGCTTTTGAGGGGGGGGGGGGTAAACTCATTTTTTTCTCACTGAGAATTTAGCAAGCACTTCACAGTGCTTGGTTCATCATGGGACAGACCGAGCACCAGGATTTTAATGAGATGATGTGGTTTACCAAGATCTCATTTCAGCCTTAGTTGGGAGGCATGTTACAAGCCAG
Source organism: Sphenodon punctatus (assembly GCA_003113815.1). Classification (NCBI taxonomy): domain Eukaryota; kingdom Metazoa; phylum Chordata; class Lepidosauria; order Sphenodontia; family Sphenodontidae; genus Sphenodon; species Sphenodon punctatus. The sequence continues at coordinate 5,332,257 of QEPC01006282.1, forward strand.
AGGACATTAATGCCAACATTCCAGATCAAAGACACCACGGACATGTACCCTCATTACTTGTGGTATTAATTGGCATCCTTATTTGTAAACTGAGGCTGCAATCACCATGCCATTGACTACAGAGTAATCCCATTGAAACCAATTTTAATTCAGAATAGGGGTTGAGGATTGTGGTCTGTAGAGAGAAGCCAGTTGGCTCGCAGAATGAATTCCTTCTCCTTCCTAAAAAAAGGTGCTTCTGTCAAGTTGTTTTCTACAGAAAGTGTGCATAAGTGCTGTCTATTTTCTATCTTCCCACTGGCACAGAATCTCAGCTTATGGCAGAATTCACTTGGCATGGGCCAAATCTACTTAAAACAGCATTTTTAAAAGCTGAAGACCCAGAGCAGGGAGATAAAAATGCAAGCTAGTGGATCACTAGAGAGAGCAAGAATGTGGCTAGTCCTTGTACGTAGACGTTTCTGTGCATGGAGCAGAGTGAGGCCACCCTCAGCCAGGTCCGTCTGTTTTTGCTGTTCTATCCCATTGATTCCACCAGAGATGTAGCTAGCTTGGAATGGGCCCTGGTGCCAAAGACAGAAAGGGCCTCCTTCTCCCCTTTCCAAGTAGCAGGGGACACAGCTACTCCAGGGAGCATGGGACCCCCAGCCTTGCGGGCACCAGTGTGGACGTTCCATCTGTCCCTGCTCTAGCCACGCCCTTGGGTTCCATTTTGTACTTGGCTAGGACGTCATCTCCTTTGGCACATTGGTATGAGTTCTGTTCCTTGCTAAGAATACCTGCTTTCTCAAAGCACTTTGTCCATTTCTGGCTCCTCGTGATGTAGTCAGAGAAGAAGGAGAGGAGTCTCTAGGGGGGTCTAAATATTTCACTAGACAGGTAGCTCTAAAATGGGAAGGCTGTAGCATAAACTCTCCAGCGCCGGGGCCCTTTTAATGTCCCGCGGGCTGTGTGACGCTGAGCTAGCATTTTTCAAAGAGAATGGCAAGCTAGCTGCTGCTCCCCGAACAGGGATCTCGACTGCAGCATCAAAGCAAAGACAGATTGCAACTTTTCTCTAGACATTTCGAGCTGGAGAAAAAATTATTCACTGGCAGGTTTGCTCTTTGAACTGCGGGCACTTAAAATAAAACTGCTGGAAAACTCATGAACAGCTGAAAGCATATGAGCGACCAGATAGCTTTCTTTCTTACTCCTACTCCTTCTCCCCCATATTAAAGTACACACCACACCATGCATAACGTAACACATGTAGCCACATGCAAATGCAGCACACTCAGTCGAAAACGTCAACAGACACAAACAGATCTGCACACACAGGATAATCCTCCGCTATTAAAGCCAGTCCGTCCGATCCCAAACCCTGTGGATCGTCTGCACGTAAGATCTGCAGGGGTTCATTTGCTGCAGTCAGGATCTGCGTGACTCGTGCATGGCTCCGCGCACGCACAGCTCCACCGGGTTTGGGATCGGGCTTACCAAGAGTTTTGCTATTGACTATAGTGGTGGAGGGTTGTGCAGCCAGTCTATGAACAAGATTCAGTGTTGCCAACTTTTGTGGGTTTTACATGTTAGGAGGGTTGGGGTTTTTTTGTTTTGTTTTTTAACGAGTCCCATATCCTGGAGTCATGGGATTAAGAGAGAATCTCAGCTTTCGTTTTAAAAGATACGTTTTTACCCCAGATAGAAGCTTAGCGGTGTGACCCCCAAAGCTTAAAACTCAAATGTGGGGTGTGTTGGGGGTGTGAAAGATGGAAAATAAACCATTAAAAAAATCCTCATTATTTTAAAGCAATCTTGAGATTTTTTGTGCACCTGACTGGTGACTCTTGACCACCTAATGTTGTCCATTCTGATTGCATTGGCACACACTGTGGGTACAGCCACATAAGCTGGGGCGGGCCTAATCCCCCCCACGCCCCATGGCGGGCAATCGCAGCCACCACATGTTGGGGCCAGCACAGAGAGCAGGGCAGACGCTTCGCCCCCCTTGCCCCACTGCAAGGAAACCGGGGTGGACAGGCCACTGTCAGAGGCCCTACCACTTACCCTCCCCCACCCAACCCATGATCCCGCCTCCAGCTATGACCTTGGCTGTGCGCGACTGGCAACAGCACCTGCCACTCCAAGCCCCGTGGCGCACCTCACCACATGGTTGAGTAGACAGGGAGCAGGCCCACGAGCAGCAGCGCGCTACTGCAAGTTGGGCAGCCGTACCCCACTTTGGGTAAGGCTACTACGTGCTGCATCCCAAGCCTTTTTCCGAGGATGCATCGCATAGCAGCCAGCTCCCAACCATTGCCTAGGGTGGGAAGAAGTTCTGGCAGCCGCCAGGCATACGATGCTTCCACATCGCACGGTAAAGCTGCCCGATGTGGGGTAACGCTGCCCAAATCGGATTAGCATATTGTGTGGCTCTTCCTTAAGCCAGAGGTTCACCACTCATTGTTGTTTGGCCAATAGTACTTAATTTTTAGAAGAAGAGGGGCTGGGGTCCAGCCTGCCCCGTAAGCCCCACTCTTTTACCTTGGAAGCATTTCTGAGGGAGGGTGTATTCAGAGGGACAGATGGAGCTGTCTTGCCAGCCTCCCTCCTGAAGTCTGCCACAGTGGCAGCCCCTTTTCCCAACCCCTTTTTTGCCAGTCCATGCTTGGTGCCAGAGCTGTACTATGACTGCTGATCAACTGTTTAGCACTGCTGATCAGCCCTAGCCCTATCCGGGCAGAGAGACTGGAGATGATGCTGATGCTTCTGCATCCAGCTGTGGGTGGGGTTGTGCAGAGGAGCAGCACTGACAGGGTCTAGAAGACATGCCGGGTCTGTGCCTTGCAAGTCTTGGCGCAGATTAATCTCTGACCTGGTGACCATATGAGCAGTCATGGCACATTTGCGGTGGCTACAGTTTGGACGGCTGCATCATAGAGCAGGGATGGGCAAAGTTTCCTAATCCTGAGAGCCGTCTCCATTTACCACAATGGGGCCAAAGAGCCGCTTGTGGCTCTAGACCCACGGTTTGTGCACTTCTGCCGTAGAACTCGAAGAGGTCTCAAGGGTAATCTCGTCCAGCCCACTGGCCCAATGCAGGATTCACCATCCCCAAACGGCACAGAAAAATCTACCTAACAAGAAACTTAGGCTGTTTAAAAAATCTACCACAGGTAGAGACCGGGACCCACCAGAGTATGCGGATGCTTAAAATAACAGGGAACAATTGTATAAAAAGAAAGATCCAGATATCTCAAATAGGTGAGCCACACAAACACTGCAGGGAGAAGGGCAGGGGGAAGGGGGGGGCGGGAAACCAAGTCAAAATATTGTAGCATTTATTTGGACTGGCTGGTCCAAATTCTGGACTAACTAGAATTGAACTAACCAAATTCTGGTTTTGGTCACACTGATATCAGTGGGGCTCTGCCAGCCAGCACAGATGCATTCAAGATCACACAGCCTTCCCCCCGACTGTTCTTTATTTTACATACCTCTTCCAACGTCCCCCTGTATTTGTCTCTAAACTAAACAGCCCTAATGTTTTCATTCTCTCCCCTTAAGTCTCTGTGTCTTGTTCGTCTTTACTTTGCTGGGATGGGCTGAATACCATATTTCAGGCAGCACTGATTTATCTAGTGCCATTACAACACGACCTTGAAGAATTGCCATTTATAAAGAGAGATCAGGGAGATAAAGCAGCTTTGTCAAGTTCTTTTCTTAGGAGTTCAGTGTAAATGCTGGCATGAGGCCACATGCTGTTGGAGGTTTTTACATAACAGCCTTTTGAATTGGTCTCTGCTTCCCAAGCCCACAGAAATATCCCAGCGGAAGGATCGGTAAAGAGTTAAAACACCTGCACTCTTTGTGAGCAATTTAAGGGCCATCTTCAGATTGAGTAAACAGAGTCTCTCCATGATGCTCGCAGAAGCAGAGAACAGTTTGGAAATGTCAAAAGCAATCAGAGGTCATGTAGAAATGCGATTGTACTGTATCTCAGCTCTTCAGCACGTAGCAATATTTTGAAACACAGAGATGCTGTTAGTCCTGTCCTTGAAAATTGTGACTTTTTATGTACTAAACCTTAAGAATTAAACTGGTGAACCCCAAGAAACCGTCTCCGTCGCTTTCAAGTGTGATGTTTGTACTGCTGTGTCTTGCAGGAACAAAATCCATTAGTCAGTAGAAAACGCTTGTTACAGTCTCTGCCATTCTAGATAAAGTCAGTCTCCCTTTTTATGGAGCCCATGAAGAATGAGCATAATGAAAAGTTGGGATTTAATGGGCTAAAGTCAACTCTGATGCAAGCAGGTCAGATTCTTCTCTTCGTTGCATCAGCTCAGATCAATCTAGTAGAGCTTCATTCGCGCTAGAACAATGGAAGCAAAATCGGAACCTGGTTCCTTGGTTTGATCCATTGACCCCCAGTTACACCCAGGCTGGCATGAGACTTGACAGTTTTAACATGTTTTTGCAGCTGCCCTATCAACGAAGTTAATTCTGTGTTTGATGTGTGCATAGGTATCCAGGGTTCCTGCTGTAATTATGACTCGTGTTTAAATGGCTGTGCTAAAATAGCCATGACATGTTAACTAATAAGAAAACTAATGTGAAGAAAGCATTTCATTTCTGGGAGGCTGGCTCAGTTTGAGATAAATAGGAGTGGAAGATTGCATTCCTTGAATTCTAAAGTACATGCATGACTTTCTGTTGATTTTCTCTCTCACACACACACACTCACACACACACACATCTCCATTGTGCCTATTACCTAGACCTTATGAAGATTTGGAAGTGAAAAAAATAAATAGACATGAGGGAAAAACACTCTTGAATCTGATACCATCTGGGAGTTTCGCTCCTCCCCTGCCACTGTCCTCATCTGCTCATGACTCCCTTGCTCCTTGAAATGTATTCACCTCTTATCCCTTGCTCTCTGCCCCCATGCCTGGAACTCATTTCTTGAACGCATTTGCCTCCCAACCTTCAAATCCCTTCTAAAAAACTTACCTTTTCCGTCAGGCTTTTCCCTAGTTCTTCACACCCGTAGACTCATCATGGGTGTTAACAAACGTGACGGTGGCTTGCTGTGGCCCACGGGCCACCGTCATGTTTGTTAGGGGCCATCCAGATGTTTGGCTCAGAGTTCCTCCAGTGTGGTGGCAGCTAGCTCAGGCTGTGACTCCGGAGACCATGCCCGGAGAATGGCCTGCCCGACCGGACTACAGCTGTTACCAGCTGGGTTCCGGAGTGGCCCCCATGACGAGCAGCCATGACGGCCATCATTGGGTTAAGGTTAGGCTTAGGTGCAGCATGGGGGTGGGACTGGCCAGCCGAATGTTCGTGCAATGCCCTGGCCCTCCCCGGGCCTGGCCACGTGGACATTTGTTCCGTGGCCAAACTCGATCCTGATGAGGGTGAAAGTGGCAAGGGGCTTCCTGGTCCGGATCAGTTCGTGACAGTGGTGCTCTGCCATCACATAAGTTTTTCCCACCGATGCTTCGTCTTCCATCTTTGACTCATGGGCCCCCGGTTTGCTGTGACTAAGCCAAGTGTGTGCACCCGTGACTTCGTAACTTCATGAAAGTGTCCTTCTTGTCTCTCCATATGTTCTTCTCCCCCCTCCCTTGTCTTTCCTAAATTGTAAGCCCCTTGGGGCAGGGACCGGTCTCTTAATTAATGATTGTATAGCTCCAGGTATGTTGCTGGTGTTGTTATTATTGTTATTACTGTTATTATTGTTAATAATAATTTCCCTTTAGAGTGTGAATCAAAAGGCAGATTCAAGGCATCTCTATTGCCCTAACATTCCTCTTTGCTATTTATTATTATTGTTGTTAGTATTAATAATTATTAATTATTTGTAATTATTATTAAATTATTAATAATGATACTAATAAATTAGCAAAGAGGATGTGGAGTGCTAGCATAATCTGCCTGTCTCTAGCCTTCCCTTCTTAGGGAAGGTTACTGAACGGGTAGTAGCTCAGCAGCTTCAGGGGCATCTTGACCGCATCGGGTTTCTGGATCCCTTGCAGTCTGGTTTTTACTCAGGTTATGGCACTGAGACTGTGCTTGTGGCTTTGTTCGACGACCTCTGCCGTGAATTGGATCAGGGTCGTTCAACCCTGTTGATTCTGTTAGATCTGTCGGCTGCGTTTGATACCGTTGACCATGAGATGTTAATGACTCGCCTGTGGGACCGTGCCAGGGTTGGCGGGATTGTTCTTGAATGGTTCCGCTCTTTCATGGCTGGAAGAACTCAGTGAGAGGTGCTTGGGGATTGTTTTTCATCTCCCCAGGACCTCTCTTGTGGTGTCCCGCAAGGTTCCATCCTGTCCCTTCTCCTGTTCAACGTGTATATGCAGCCGCTGGGCGAGGTCATGAGATGGTTCGATGTTCGGTGTCATCAGTATGTTGATGACACCCAACTCTACCTCTCTTTTTCATCCTACCCAGACCTGGAAGTCTCGGTGCTTACCCAGTGTCTGGCAGCTGTGGGGTCTGGATGGGGGCGAGCTATCTGAGGCTGAATCCCGACAAGACGGAGGTGATGTTAGTGGGGGAGGCGGTGGGTGTGGTGTCCCCCATCATTGATGGAGTTCACCCCCTGCTGGTTCCCCAGGTTCGCAGTCTGGGAGTGCTCTTCGATTCCCAGCTCCACCTGGATGTGCAGGTGGGGGCTGTGGCGAGGAGCACGTTTTGCCAATTACATCTGGTGCGACGGCTTTGGCCTTACGTCTCAGACTCTGACCTGGCCACTATCATCCATGCTTTCATCACCTCAGGACTTGACTATTGTAACACACTCTACATGGGGCTGCCCATGGTGATGGTTCAGAGACTGCAGCAAATGCAGAATGTGGTGGCCCGTCTCCTTACAGGGACGGGCCACTGGAAGCATATTACACCAGTGCTCCATTCTCTGCACTAGCTGCTAGGTTAGATGTGCGAACGTGGTTCGGATGTTTGGGATTTGGCCCGACTCCGAACCTACCCCCGACCGAACCGAGTTCAGGTTCCGAACTCGGGTCGGGAGGGGACCCAGTTTTCCCTCCCCCCCCCCTCCAGGCTGTGCGGGTGGAAAGGGCACCGGGGAGCATCTCCCCCACCCTGCCCAGCCTGGGTTTTTTATTTATTTTTTAACATACACCCCTGGGATTACCCGTGGCCCTACCTGGTGGTGCCAGGGCCCCGGGTCCGCCCGGTGGGTGGGTTTGGCCGCCGCCGCCGGCACTCTGGAGCACCGCCCCTGCCGGACCCATGGCCGCTACCGCGACCACCACCAGACCTGGCACCAGAGCCCCAGCACCCCCAGGTAGGTTGGGCTGTGGCCCTGGGTCTGGCCATAGTAGTGGCCGCAGGTCCGGCAGGGGCAGCGCTCCGGAGCACTTCAGGCCACTACTAGGCCTTCTGGTTTGACCCGGAAGGCCTCGTAGCGGCCTGAAGCACTCGGGAGCGCCGCTGCCAGCGGACCCGCAACCGGGCCCATCCGCCGCCAGACCCAGGGCCAGAGCCCCGGCACCACCAGGTAGGGCTGTGGGTGATCCCAGGGTGGGGGGTTAAAAAAAAAATCCCAGGCTAGGTGGTGTGGGGGGGAGGTGCTCCCCAGCGCCCCTTCCACCCACGCAGCCTGGAGGGGGGAGGGAAAACTTCCCCCCTGAACGGATTCGCCCCCCCCAAACCGGTTCAGTCCAAACGGGTTCAGCTGAACCCTGAACGGGCCGAACACCGAACCGTTCGGTGTTCGCACACCCCTACTAGCTGCCTGTAGTCTTCCAAGCCTGATTCAAGGTGTTGGTGCTGACCTTTAAAGTCCTACAGGACCTGGGCCCCATTTACCTGCGGGACTGCCTCATCCCCCAGGCTCTCAACCGGAAGCGCCTTTCTCGAAGTCCCCTGGGTGTCCCAGGGGGTTACTATGGAGAGGGCATTCGTGGTGGCTGCACCAAGACTGTGGAACTCCCTCTGGGCAGAGGCACGATTGGCTCTGGGTCTTTTCTTTTTTTAGACGATCTTGTAAGACCTGGCTGTTCCGCAAGTGAGACGGTTTGGGTGGGATGGTTTTGAGGGCTAGGGTGGGAGGGGTTTTGTTTTATGTTTATATTTTTATGGCTTTCCCCTTAAAGTGGTTTTATATTTGTATTTTATATGTTTTATATTTTTGTTTTAAATTGTAAGCTGCACCGAGCTGCTTTGCAGAAGGGGCGGGATATAAAATTCTATAATAAATAAATAATAGAGTTGACTTGAATCTGCTTTTCGATTCACATTCTAAAACAAAGGGGGCTTTTTTCTTAATCTGGGTTAGCTATGGCCAGGGACTGATGTTCACTGTGGCTGTTTTTACACAAGTATTGATCCGAATTAAGTGGCTCTTAATGCGGATTAAGTTGATCGTGTGAATACTTTAGATTAAATTAATGACCCCAGAGTCAAAATTTAAACCTGGTTCTGGAAACCTAATTTTCAAGGATTTATTTTAATGCAGATTAAACTCGATCTGAATTAGTGATTGTGTGAACAGTTAATCCAGGCTGAGGGCCTTTTCAAATCGACGGGGGCCCCACGGGTGTGGGGTGTGTGTGCGGTGCAGTGGGCAGAGATGGGGGGGGCATTCCCACGGGCGTGCACCCACCTCCACCCATCTCCACGCACGGAGGCACCTCCATTTCCCCCCGTGTCTCCATGCATGGGTGGTGGGTGGAGATGGGTGGATCACAGGCGCGCGTGCGCACCTCTGCCCATCCGCCAAGGCATTTCCACGGGCGCCCTCCACGCATCTACATGCAGCGAAACTGTGTGGAGATGGGTGGAGGCATCTCGTGTGAAACGGCCCTGAATCCCAGACACGGTAGAATGGTGCAGATAGACATGTCTCTCCTCTAGCCGTCCGTATCACTATGGTATACCGCAGTTTTTCTAGCAGTCTCTGCTTGGCACTGCACCAAGGCGAAGGATACTCCTCCATTTTGCAAGGTGACTGCTGTATCTGTTGGTGTCACTTTACTCCCAGAAATCAGAGTGGAAGAGGACACTGAAATCTGGTTGCGCTGCACCATTGGATTTTGCAGTCTTCCTAATCCAGATGAACCTGTTCACACTGCAAATCAGGATTCATTCTTATTCCTGATTAAAAATGATCGTGTAAACAGTTACTCCTGAATAATAACCCAAAATAAATGGATCTGGATTAAAAACTAATTTGGATTAACGGTGATCGTGAAAAAACAGCCTGTGTTTTCCTTGTTGGTGGCAATGGGGGGAAACTCAGTGAATATGGGTCCTGGCTATGGCCAATATGTCAGAAATCTCTAGAACAAAGCTTTTACCCATTGGGAAGAAGCCTTGTAAGAACAGCTTGTTTCATGGAATCTATTGCAAACTCAAACTACTGATTCTGCTTCAAAACTAAGCTGTAATCGATAGTAAACTCCTAATTGAGATTCAGATCTCAACAGCATCTCCTCAGTTCCAGACTGGTCAGCGTGCTGCATAATCAAAGATGGTTAAAACTGTAGAACAAAAGGATAGGTTTCCTAGAGTGGTCATGGAATCTCCTCCCTTGGGTGTTTTCAAAGACTGTCTGGACAAGCACCTGTTCACAGTGATGTAATAGATACTAGTGCAGGTGGCAGGCAACATTTCCCTCCTAGTGGTCACTTTGATTAGTAAAAGCTCTGAAGACCATGTGGAAGTTGGGAACCTGGTTGCTTTACGGGTGTAACTCAGGAAGAGGAAGGTCCGGATCATGGGTCTGTGCCATGGATCTGTCCCCTGTCCTTGTGTTCATGCCCTCATCTCTGCTCCCTTCCCCTGAGTTCAGTCCTTCAGTGCTTGGGAGTAGGAACCAGATCCAGGAACTGGAAAGGGGTCAAATAAAAACTAATTGCAGGCTGCATTTGGCTTTTAAGCCTGAGATTCCCTCACCCCTGAGGTTGGAGGGTATCCTACCTTGGAGCAGGGGGTTGGAATAGAGGTCTCTTCCAGTGGTGCAATTCTGTGATTCTATGGTTCAATGTTAGTAATTCTGGCTTGAGTCTGTCTTTGGTACACGTACTGCAAAACGCTCACTTTGTCTCTTTGTTCTTCCTTTCAGTATAATGGTTCCCGTCCAAGGGAGGAATGGGAGATGTGGCATCCGACACTCATTGCAGAAGCTCTCTTTGCAATATCGAACATTTTAAGCTCCCTGCGTCTCATCTCCCTGTTTACAGCCAACTCTCACCTGGGCCCCTTGCAGATCTCTCTGGGACGCATGCTGCTAGACATTCTCAAATTCCTCTTTATCTACTGTCTGGTGCTGCTGGCTTTTGCCAATGGACTGAACCAGCTTTATTTTTATTATGAGACCAGTGCCTCAGAGGAGCCCAACAACTGCAAGGGGATCCGATGTGAGAAACAGAACAACGCCTTCTCCACGTAAGGTTCCTTCTTGTTCCTGCTGCTAGAGCTCAGTGTCATTGCTGCTCACCTTGTCAATCTCGGCACGCTAGCTGCCACTGTAGGGAAGGCTCTTTTATTTATTCATATGCAGACGCCAGGCCACTTGGCTGCTTATATAAGCTAGGGCTGAGTTCACTGGGACAGACACTCGGCTGTGGTGTGTTAGTGAACGCACGCTTTTTAGCAGCCGTAAAGGGCAAACCTGTGGAAGATGGAGACCAAGGAACTATCTCCAGAGCCCAATTCTCTTTACGCTACAGGCACGTTATGGCCCATCATTTGTTATAAGGGAGGTGACAATGATAATGATAGGACTTAGAAATTGAAAAGTACCTACAGCCACAAGTTCCTTTAGGCCAGGGTGGTTGAACATTTTCCTTCCCAGAGGCCACTTTGAAAATGAGTACAAGCTCCAAGGGCCAACGTTAGAGGGGACGTTGGAGGGGAGGATGCTTGAGGGTTGAGGCCAGGAAGAGGAGGGTTCTGTCCCCTATCTTTGTGTGCATGCCCTCATATTTGCTCCCCTACCGTGAGCTCAGTCTTTCAGTGCTTGGGGGTAGGAACTGGACCCAGGGGCCAGATCCAGGAACTGGAAGGGATAATCTAGCTGCAAGCTGCATTTGCTCCTCAGGCCTGAGGTTCATCCCTTTAGCCCAGTCAGTGCAAGATTGTCTCCTGCAGGGATTGTTCAGATGTTCTCCTCAGGGGAGGAGAAAGGGTAATCCAACGAGTAGGGAACTAGCCTAGAATGGAAAGTAGGTGTGCAAGAACTGGCGGAGACTGCCGGGGGAAAGCTCGTCTATGGAATTTCTTGGTGAAGAGACTCACCCTTCCAATTTGGATCTGCCACCGCTGCTACCGAAGCCCAGTTCAGACCGAGCAGTGCAGAGACAGGGGAAGCAAGGTGGAGGAAGGCCCAGGGGCAGAAGAGGAGAAGAGATCCCTGGTCCAGGTGAAAGACCTAGGGCCCACAGTGACGATTGGCTGGAGGCAGGGAAACGGGGAAATAGAGAGTGAGGAGCAGAGAAGAGAGTGAGCCAATGAAGGGTAGGGTCTGTGTAGATCTGACTGAGGGGGCGTCAGCAACCTGGAGTCAGGAGTAGAGCAGAAATGAGTAACTGCTACTATCCAGTATCTGGCCAGATACATAGCTTATTATGGTTACCACATTATCTGGTTTAGTGTCTGGCGGTTAAACGGTTAACTGCATTACTGTTTAATTACCGTGTGGCTTTTTTTAAAACAAAAAAACCCCTACCTACCTCCGTCTGGACTGGTCTGGCAATGTGGTAAAGGGTAATTTGGTAAATGGTAATATCTGGTATTCTGGTTTGGTGATTAACTTCCACAGTTACTGGATCGTGATTGAATAACTGCCAAGCTATCCAAAATACCACATATTAACTGCGGATGATTTTTTCCCTATCGCTTTTGGCTCTAATCAGAGCCTGTGATGGCCAGGGAGGCAGAACCTCGAATCCCCCATCACAGGGAACCCTTGTCAGACCCTTGATTAGACCACCTGGGTTCAAATTCCCTGCTCTGTCACAGACTTTCCTGTGTGACAATGGGCATTTTTAGATACATGTTTCAGTCTTCTGGGTTTGTTTACAAGTCCACAAGTAAGTTCCGGATGCATTCTTCCCACACACTCTGCCCTGAGGCAGTTCCTGGAAGCATTCTTCACACAAACACTGCCCTGAGGCAGCCTAAAGCAACCACAGCTGTAGATGTGACAGGCTGCCATCAGGGCCAGCATGTGCCACATGTGCAGCCGCACATGGCCCGCACTTGCCTGGCTGGGCAGCAGGCTGCAGCCAGCTTCTCCCCCAGAAAGTGATTCTTCCTCCCCTCCCTGGCTCCAGACCCCATCCCTCACCTGCCTCTGCCTTCTAGTAGTGCTGCAGCAGTAGCAGCAGCAACAGCTGGGACACTGGATCAGGCTGGGAGATAAGGCTGTGTTTACAAACAGCTCCTCCCCAGTGCTGATCAGAAGGTTGCTACCTTGTAAAGAAGGTTCTTCGAGATGGCTCCCAACATTCTCACAACTGGGTTGTGCGCGCTCACCCTGTTCAAATAATAGACCACATGATGGTCTTGAGCTCCTCTGGTATAAAAAGAACCCTCCCCCTCTGAATGACAGTTCCTTTCAACCCTTTCTAGAAATATAAGAAAAGAATTCCATGCGGGGCTGGAAGGGTGGGTGTTGTGAGAATGTTCGGAGCCATCTCAAAGAACCTTGTTTGCAAGGTAGCAACCTTCTGTTCTTCTTCGAGTGGCTCCTCACATGATATTTTTACATGGCTCCGCCGGGTGGGGAGTCCGTGGGCGCGCCAGTGCATGGATGGGGCATGCACACAGCTGCACACACATCCCCACTCACCCACCACTCATCCACACCCACATAGTAACCACCATTTCCCCCGGTTGCTCCGTGCGTGGGGATGAGTGGGGGGGTGAGTGGGGATGCGTGTTAGGCGAGCGCGCACGCACCCCCACTCACCATGGGCGCGTGCACCACGTCATTCACATGGGGTTCCCCCACCCATGAACACACAGAAATCTGCGTGTTTATGGCTGGGAGGAGAGACCCGTGTAAAAAGGGCCACATTCTCACAACTGTCTTACTTATACTATCTTAGGTAGGAATTTAGGATGTAAAGCAATATCTATTCTGTCTTGGAAAATAAATCTGCAAATATGGTTCTGAGATTATTATGGCTGCTATTTCACTAACTCTTCTTAATGAAGTTATTGCTAACAGGAATACTGTCTTTAAACCCGCACCCCATAACCAGTTCATTTGCACCCCCATATAATCAATTCACGCTGCCCCGTGGGCACAAATTAAATGGTTATGGGTGGGGGCAGCGTGAATAGATTATATGGGGGCGGGGGCAGAAATGAACTGGTTATGGGGTGGGGGCAGCATGAACTGATTATGGGGGCACAACTGAACTGGTTATATGTCTCTTTTCATGGCATAATGCGCTTAATAAGCTAGCTGCATTTTGGGTGTCTTGTGTGTGTGATAGCAGCACCTCTGGACTGGTCACACCGCATGCGTGCACAAGGCACAGGCGGCACTGGCAGCAAGAAGCAACAGGCCCTGGAGGCCAGACTGGCTAAGCTCACCCCCTGGCCCCTCCTCCAGTAAGGCAGTGGACGCAGTCAGTCTCTCTGTGCCTGTGTCACTGCCCGCTTGGCTGCCCCTGCAGTGGAACCACTCCTGGGGAGTGGTGGTAGACACTTGGCTGGGGAGGGGGGGAAGCATTAGGAGGCCATGCTTCTCCATGGTTGCTCGGAGAGGTGGAGAATGGGAATCCTTCCTGTCCAGAGGGAGTAAGTTTTATGTAAATGTATACATTTGCATAATTAGGTGGTGCCTACTTATGCAAATTAGGCCCCGCACCAAGACTTCGCACATGGCCTCACAAACCCTGGGGCTGGCCCTGGCTGCCATGGAAACCAAGTGACCACAGCTGCCTGGAACAAAGCAGTTTACCAGGAGAACCTTTTACACACAGAAGTTCTGGGAGAAGTTTCACGCAGAAATTCAAAGATCTGGATGTTTAAGATCTGGATGAGTGATTTAGACACACAGAAAGTTCTGGCTATTACAGCAAACATCCAGGAGAAATGTGTGTCTAAAAACACCCATTGACCGAACCATTGGGTCTGTCTGTCTGTGCCCCAAACCTTACTGATTGTGAGGCTCTGTCACAGAGTGGTCTTGGGCCCCTAGTGAGAAGCTTGAACAGGATAAAGTCCTGATTCTGGTGTGTTCACCCTTGAGTTCATTGGAGTCAGGCTCTCCCTCCCCCCCGCCCTCGAAAATGGGTAATCTCAAGGGGGTGTTGCAGAGCAAATGGTTACTGTGTGGTGATTATCAGGAAAATAAACCAAAGAAAGCAGGAAAGTGGCAAGGGAAAGGAGTGCAGGCCCATCACTGTTCGCTAGCTACACTCAGTCTGGTTGCTTGCAGTGCTATCAAAACAAGGGAAGGGAAAGAGTGGACGGCTGCCTGTTGACAAAGCAGAACACTTGGCAGGGGTCAAATCGGGAGAAAAATCAGGTGCTATTTTTTGCCAAGTTCTGTCCACAGAATAGTTGTGTACTCTCTGGTGGGCACCACTGGGCTCCTTTAGCTTCACAGCTGTACAGCTCTCTTGGAAGCCAAGGAAAAGACTGGTGTGCCTCAAATGCCAGACCCTGCTCATGCTAGATAGGCACAATCCTCCCTCTTCTTTCTCATCTGTGGGATGAACTGGTTAAGGAGAGGTGTTCTCAAACGGTATAGATCACTGGACCACTGTCAACACTCAGCATTTCTTTTGGACCTCCATATAATTACCATAGATTTCCAGAGCCCAGTTTATGTTCATGGTGGGCTGGACAAGTGGATGACCTCTGTCCCTGTTTGATCAACGTCCCTGTCCAGGGGGAAGTGGGGACCACTGACCAGGATGCATAGGATGGCTGCATCTTCCCAGATCCATCAGGTGGAAATTGCAGCCGTTCCCCAGCTCTCTCCTCCTCACAAAGTTAGCCATGACACTAGAGCTCTTTTTGTTGTGGCAATGACCATTTCCAATAACTAGCTTACCCTATAGCCTCACAGATCACCACTGGTCCATGGAACAAAGTTTGGGAACTACTGAACTAAGACATTGAAATGATCACTGGGTTTATCGCTTGCTGAGATGATTGAGGCAGGTCTCACTTTTCAGAGCTACAGCATTAGGAGCTCTGAAGACTCACCTAGTTCTGTATAGATGAAATGGTTACACAAAGTTTTCATTAGCACTGAAATGTATACTTCATTGTGCATCCACAATTAATAACCAGAATTGCAGATATTTAATTGGTTAACTGATTGGTAAATGTGCATACCATGGGGATTAACCAATTATCTGAAATACTGATTAACACTGCTTTGCCATTATCAAGTTTACCACATAATCGATTGACCACTTTTCTGCATGCTCTCATTGCTGGTTTACTTCAAGAACAACAGCAAAGCTGCATCCAGCAGATTTGAATCAGGTATCCAATGGGTAACTGAGTTAAACGTGAAAACAAGATCCACAGAATAAACAGGAAAAAGATTATGGACAAACAGAACTAGCCAGTAGGAATGGGTGTTCCAGATTCGGATTGATCTGTAACAGCCTGGAACGTCTCCATCCCCCCCCGGCCCTGGAATGTACTTACCGGTCTTGGGACGGGGGGTTGACTGAAGCTTCACTAGCCCACTGCTGCTGTGGGAGGCCACCCAGCAGGCTCCTTCACTGCAGCCCACTGACGAACCCCCGACTCCAGATTGTGCATGTGCAAAATCACCACCGGGGCCGTTTTGAGCATGTGCAGCCCTTTTCCAAAATGGCGGTGGCAGTGTTGCTGCCATTTTGGAAAAGGGCAGCCAGTCTGCACATGCAAAAAATGACTGCTGCGCATGCACAGAGCAGCTGCCCTTTTCCAAATTGGTGACAACAGTGCCACCACCATTTTGGAAAAGGGCTGTGCATGCCCAGAATGTCCCTCATGGCCATTTTGCGCATGCACACTCCGGAGCCAGGAGCTTGGAAGTACACCGCGGCGATGGAGCCTGCTGGTGGGAGGCCCCCCACAGCAGTGGGCCAGTGGAGCTTCAATCAAGGCCCCCCAGGCCTTTAAGTACACTTCGGGCCCCAGGGAATGGAGGTGGGGGAGATTGGACCCACTGCCCCAGGTAGGAGTATGGATGAGAGCACGGATTGGTTTCCCATTGACTTCAATGGGACAATTTTCCATTGACTTCAGTGGGATCCGAATCCATAACTAATCCAGAAATTAAAGATTCAAATCTGGAAAGGATCCGAATCTGTAATTCAATCTGGATATTTATCCCTACTAGTAGAACGTGGCAGCACGGTAAACGGCAGAAAGCAGTAATAAACAGTAAATCAATTAAACCAATGATTTACTATTAGTTACTGTAAATCCAGTAGCTACCAATTCTCATAAATAACCCTTTCAGGTCTGGTTTTCATTTCCAAGACCTTTTTTCTCCCTCATTATTAATCAATTATAATTTGTATGGTAGTTTCTGAATTCAAGGTGCTTTACAATCCTTATTACCCTCACAACAGTCCTGCAGGGTAGGTCATTCTTATTCCCATTTTACAGATGGGGAACGGAGGCTGAGAGCTAGTGTCTTCCACAGACACACACACACACACTGAGTTCACAGCTGAGACAGGATTTGATCCTTGGCCTCCCAGTTCTAAGTCTAACATCTTATCCACTAGGCTACACTGGCTCTGGAAAGAACAGCGGCAGGTTTGCTTTTTATCTGTAAGTGGAAGCCAAGAATAGAGCGATAAAGGCAGGAGTTTTACCAAGGTACTGATATGCTGTACCACCAAGAACCAGCCTAGTTTGAACCTTGAGGTTTGGTTACAAGAACAAAATGATTATCAGGTTCCTAAGTAGGCTGTAAGTACACAAAAGAGAGTTTTTAAAAATGTATATAAAGGTACTTGACAGAAGCTATGCTAAATGACGGCGTCTTTTAATGCAGACCTCAAGTTTTCCCACGTTGTGAGGCCTTTCAGCCGCACGCAGGCAAGATTGCAGCACAGAGAGACATTGTGGGGGCGTGGTCGCTAGGGATAGAGGTTTGTTTAAAACAAAGTGGCAGCGGGAGCAGAGCATTAGAGCCGCGGTCTCTTTGCAGGGGGCAGAATACAATGTGACTGCATTTTGTTTGAGAAGTTCTCCCCACCTATTCTTAAAAGTTGAAATAGTCATTATTAACACCCCCAGTGCAAGTTGACATTTCATTCCTCGAGCAGCCGCACAGCACGATCCCCTCGCTAAGAATGGGCAGCCTGCGTAAGAAGAAATTATATCTTTTGGCCAGCAAGAAGGAGCAGCATTGTGATGTATTAAAATCAGCCCCTAGCGCTACCTTGAGTTTGCTTCAATTAATGTTGCCTTAATGGAAGAACACAGCTGAAAATCCTCCCAACACGAGCCCCAGGCTCCTCCCAGTGTTACTAGGCAGATGCATAGCGAGACCTAATTTTGTACAAGGAAGAAAGGCAGGGGCATTGGCCCTGCTTCTTGGTGGTGCCGCTTGTTTAAGCTATGACGCCTATTTACTGTCATGTTATTTCTTATAACTCCCCAAGGACGAGCTTAATATCTTTTCTGAAGGAATATTCTGAGGCACAAGCCCAGCTCACAGAGCAGTCGTATTCCTCGGTGACAAGTAGGAAGAGCCACCATTAATCATTCAAGTTTTATGCTCGGGCTGCACCGTTCTTGAGAAAGTGGAGTGTGTCTATAGCTTAGACAAGCAGTCCGGCTCAGGTCAGGGAGAGGAAGAGACAAAGAAAGAAAGAAAGAAGAATCAGTTATTTTCTTGTTTCTGCAGCCCCCCCCCCCACACACACAGCGCTGGTAACTGAATTACTGTTTCCTTCCGATGTAGCAAAAACTGCAGCTTTGCCGGAGGTGAACTGTGCTGCTGGGAGGGATGCTGTCACTCTCTTTCCAGCTGATGCTTTCTAGAGGCATCTGTTATTTAATACTTTGCTTCTAAGATGTGTACAACCCGTATCCCAGAGCTTACTTTACAAGGTCTGGTCTGCACTGAGCTCATGTACTAGTAAATTGGATCAAAAAGCAGTCCAAAGCTTGCTAGCCTACGCACACAAATGTGCTCCTATTTTTACTAGTTTTTACTAGTTTTTCCTGCATCCCCTCAAATTCAAGTATAAACTGCTTAAGTTGCTGTCTAGTTTTTCCCTCTGTTTGGAGTTGTCTGTCTTGTGCCTCCTTTATCAATTCTGCCTTCAGGAGTCTGGAGAAACCCTTTGGCAGCCCTTTTTTGATAACTGGCCCTGACACACAAAATGAAAAACAAAACAACAAACACAGCACTCTGGTATAGTCCCTTGCCTGCTTCCCTTGCTTCCAATCTAAGAGCTGAATTCTAGAAACGGATGGCAACTCAGTTCCTACACATTGCTACACAATTCTGGGATTTATTCCCTTTGGTTGGGCGCCACTGTCATGGGATTGGGGTCTCACTACCCCACTCTAGGCTGTCATGACTCAGTTTCCCTGACTTGCAGCTCTCACTGGATCAGCTCTCTCTCTAGAACTGATTGAGCCTGCAAC
>QEPC01006282.1:5354964-5371673 GCA_003113815.1 Sphenodon punctatus
TTGTCTCTCCCTCTGTTCCCCTTCCTAAGTCTCTCCCCCAGCTCCTGTCTCTCAGATTGTAAGCCCTAGGGGCAGGGACCCTGTCTATTTTATTACTTTGTAAAGTGCCAGGTACACTGCTGGCGCTATATAAATGTTTGATAATAATAATAATAATTAATAAGTACTTTTTCACACAGCAGACAGGACAGCTGTGGAGCTCATTACAAGAGGAGGCTGTGAAAGCCAGCAGCATAACTAGCTTCAAACAGAAATTGATAAATTCTTAGAGGATAGAGCCATAAACAACTACTAGTTGGGGCTTAAACCCCTGGCTACCAGTAGTTGGGACTTGGGAGTGGTTAGCATGGGATGACCTGTACATGTACTTCTCTTGAGTTACTGGAGCTTGCCACTGTTGGGGACAGGATGCTGGGCTAGATGGACCTCTGGTCTGACCCTGTATGGTACTTCTTATGTTCATCACAATGTAATGTAATTCTGTGGTCCTGTGGACACTTTGAGTAGGGATCATAGCTCCACTATTCTGGTTAAATTCCAGCACAGGTGATGTTGTATCTGGAGTGTCTGCTGCCTCTCCTAAGTAATATTGAGCATGATTAAAATGTTGCCCTGCTGTATTGTTATGATGAGAGAGAGAGGTGTCTCTACATATTGGAGGTTGGACTAGATGATTCTTGCAGTCCCTTCCAACAGTAAAATTCTGTGTAGTTTGCAAAGCTCTTCCTGATGGAGTCACTTTGTAAGTGGAACATATGTGCTTTGTTGATAGTATGGGCCAAATTGTGGTGGGCCCTCCCTGTGATCATGTGAAGGGCTGGGGAAGATGTTGCCCTGAGAATGAGATAGCTATGTCCACAGGCACTGCATCTTCGAAGCAGAAGGTCAGGGGAGTCTCGGTGCCATTAGGCACTCCAAAGAGTTTAGAGAAATTGTAGCTGCAGGCCCTCTCCTGTGCTACATGATTGACTGCAGGCTGTAGGGAGGAAACACCATTGCTCCTCAGCATGGTCCTGCACTGTGAACGCAGGCGTAGACTGCTCTGCAGAGAAAGAGGCTCCAGTAGACCCACCTTCCCCATGGCCATGGCTGGGAGAGCTTATAGTGTTTTCTTTCTGCCATGGCCCAAACAATAAAGATAGACTTGTCTTTTGCAGGCTCTTTGAGACTCTCCAGTCACTCTTCTGGTCGGTTTTTGGTCTGTTGAATCTCTACGTCACCAATGTGAAAGCCAGGCACGAGTTCACGGAATTTGTCGGGGCCACCATGTTCGGAACGTACAACGTCATCTCCTTGGTCGTGTTACTGAACATGCTCATAGCCATGATGAACAACTCCTACCAACTCATTGCTGTAAGTTGTCCCTCTTTGATTTCCCTTGCAAGCTGTATCCGCTTTGTACGTGGCACGGGTGCCTCTCAAGGTTTCTTCCACGATGCTTGGGGCTAATTCCTCCACTCCTTGGCAGCTGATGTGTTGGATTTTCCATTCAGCTCATTTCCATGCTCATGAATGATGCTCTGTTAGAGTCTAATGCGTCCTGACAGCGGAGAGTTCGCATCTGTTAACTGGCCTTGTCTTCTCTTATACTCCAGCCACAGGAGTCCTAATCACCCTATCAGTAGCAAATTATGTACCTTATACCAGTGGTCCTCAACCACTGAGTCTGGACTCAAGGTGGCCTGGGGGCAGCCTGGTAGACGGAATCCTGGTGCAGCTATGTTGCATCCCCTGATGTGTCCCCTCCTGATGCTTCTTCTGGCTATCTGTGCCATTGAGAGGCAGGGTCAGGCTAGGAAGAGGAAGGTCGTGGCTTCCTGCAGCATTCCCACCTCTCTGGCTTCCAGCTCCTGCCACTTCCAGCTGCATCATGCCAGCTTCCCACTGTTACCGCTGCAGGGATTAGGCTCCCTCTGCTGCTAACTCTTGGCCTCTCCTGGTTGCGGATTGTCTAAAGGTGGGTCTCGGATTTTTGTACAATGTTTTGGTGGGTCTTCCGCGCAAAAGGTTGTGAGACACACCACTATACCATACGGTAAGCACACCTAAAAGGAATTCATCCTGATGTCGATTCATTTTTAAATAATGTTTCGCTGTTAGTTTTATTTTTAAATGTGTTTTGGTGTCATCCCCACTCAGTTCTTATTCAAATTCTTATTAAAAATCTGGCTAGTGGTGCAGTTTCTAGTATTTTCATAAGAGGTCCCACTTCCTACCCAACTGATTTACAGACCAACCTTGTTACCTCCTAATGCTTCATTCCTCATATCAATGACATTGGGACAACTCACGTACGGAATGTAAGGCCTGACCTTCAACATGTCCATGAGACCAAGGGACTATTCTCAGCTCTCACATTGGTCTTTAAAATAGTATCTCCATGTAATGCCCTGAAGGCTAGTTTGAATACCCAAACGCAGAACTGGCCACAAATGTTTGGCGCTTTTTTGACTTTGGGTGTTTGACAGAACTTCAGGGACTGAGAGGAGAAATAACTACCCTCTTCATATCCTGGGAAGGCATCTATGTATTTTATGAACACCCTTAAGTAGATTTATGCATAAGCTGAAGGTATCCTAAACTTTGCATACAGTCATTAAAGCTGGTCAGAACATGAGGGGAATGTACTAGTTTTGTAGACTGTCATCATGGAGCTAGGCATTATGGGTGGGGAGCACTCTTGTTTCCTCCTAGAGAATGTGGCTAAAGCGAGAAATGCATTGGAGTGGGCGGCTGTCCCTAACCAGACCCCACAGCCAGTCCGATTCCAGAGTTCTTGAGAAGAGAAGGGTGATAAATCAAATTTGAAAAGCATCTGCTACCAGCATTACTAGCCAGATTCCCATGGCCAGCAAGTCTGGGCAAAGAAGAAGAGAAGCCTTGTGAAATAGGGAGACCCCAGACAGACAGAGGTTCAGCATCATCAATGCATCAACAAAAGCATTGTATGCAAGACTGAGGAAGTCATTGGGTGCTTTTAAATTAACGGCCCCCTTGGCTCTGCTCCACCTCACACCAGAAGTGCAGGTGGAACAGAGGTGGAGCAGGCGCTGTCTGCTCCGCTTCAGGAGTGGAACATCCCGGAGCACTACCAGCGGAGCGGGCTTCCCAAACCGCTATGGTCTGTCTCCTTGGCAGACAGCCACTGCATCTCCGCTCTTGGCTGGGGGTGCAACACCATAGAGTTGCGGCTGGCAGCCTAAAGCCTAGAGTGTTGGGCAATCCCACAGCTCTCTGATGTGGGGGGAAGGGGCACTGCGTGGGTAGACTGTGGACCGCGGTAGCTGTTGGGTCTGTGTAAACCGGGCACAGCTGGGGCTGCATGTGAGGGACACTGCATGTGAGTGGCCACCTCCGAAGAAGGTCCGGGGGTGATCAGTCCTGGGTCCGTCTAAGACACCCATTGAGCTGCTCAGCTCGGCTCTGGTTAGGCACCGGGTGGAGTACTGTGTTTAGTTTCATTTTAAGAAGGATGGAGAAAAGTTGCAGAGGATACAGAGGAGAGCAACAGAGATGATTAAACACAAATCATAGGAGCAGAGGCTGAAGGATCTGGGTATGTTTAGCTAGGAGAAAAGAAGAGCAAGAGGGACTAAGATAACAGTCTACAAATATTTGAAAGGCTGCCCTAAAGAAGATGGAGAACAGTTGTCCTCCCTTGCTACGGAGGCCAAGGCAAGAGGCAATGGGTGCAAGCTGCAGAAAGGGAGATTTAGACTGAGCCTCAGGAAAGAACCCTGTGTGGGTTTCAACCCAGCTGTTGTGATTTATGCTGTGATATTGTAGTGGGGTATTGTAGAGGGGTGGGTTGTTCTGTTCTTATTGTACTGGACCCCTGCGTGGGATTTAACCCAGCTGTTGTGCTTTAGTATGTTATGTTTTCATTTTTGTTGTGAGCCGCCTCGAGTCGCCTTGGCAAGAGAGTGCAGGATACAAATATTAAAAAATAATTTAAATTTTTTAAAAAAATTCCTGACTGTAAAGACAGTCAGGCAATGGAACATGCTACCTAAAGAATTTGTGGATTCTCCATCACTGAAGGTTTTTACGAGGCTGGATGAGCCTACATCTAAGTAAAGCTAATCCTCCACCAAGCAGGAGGCTGGGCTCAGTGACCTTTGCAGTCCCTTCCAACTCTGATTGTAGGAGAGTTTTTCCTCTGCTTTCTGCAGCAAAGTAGACTGTCAATCCCCCTTGACTTTATTCCTGCCTGCAGACCCACAGAGGAGAATGACTGGCACCCGTTTGCCTCCCTGCACCTTCCCAGTCCAGACTCAGCTGTGGCTGATCATGTGCCAAGCCCAAACAGATTGGGCGAGTCCCAACAGATTCCATCAACAAGAGCACACCTGAGCCACATTGAAATTGGATTTAACATCACAATGAGAGTACAATGGCTCTGATGGACTACAAGCAGAGTAGGACTGAAACTTTAATCTCTAGCTAAGGGCGAAGCAGCTGCTCATCCCAAGTGCATATCATTGATTGGAGTGTGTGGAGAGGGGGTACCCCAGTTGTTTTATATTCTTGCTGTCTGGTCAGTAAGAAGTTCATTTTGCAGATATCTGGAGGGTAGTGCTACCACTTCTGACCCGGAGACTCCCATTTTGGCCTATGGGAGTCTTAAAGTCAAACTGTGAGAGACGGCAACCCTACTGGTGTCCCTTGTGGAAAAGGAAACACAGGCAAGTTCATTAACATGCTTTTGCAATGTTTTTTTCTACTGGGCTTCAGAGAAGGCTTGTGTTTGATGCAATGCCCACAGCAAGCCTTTGCATGAGAACCACTGTGCTTGTTCTCCCGTCTTTAGTTTCCCTTTGTTACTCTGCGTTGAATACATTTCACTCATCCACTTGAAGTGTAGTTGTGTGACGTGTAATCCAGTAGTAGTTGAAGACATTCTCCACCAAACCTAGACTAGATGACCCTTCAGGTACCTTCCAACTCTATGATGGTTCTAAGAGCAGGAACAGCATTGTCTGATTAGGCAACCAGATCTTCTCCATCAGTAACAATTAGCTAAGGTGAATAGTTTGTGAAAAACCTCTAAGCTAAAAGCTGTTCCTTCAAGCAATCGGTGGGACAATTATGAGTGTGCAGGAAGCCCTTTCATCAAATGTGAATGAAAGAACTGGCCAGCTGAAGGGAATAATCATTGTCTACCCCAGGATGTGCTGGAGATTCTCTCAGTTGTGTTGGTGGAAAGCCACAGAGGAATTTCTTGCAACCTAATATGTGACACAATCTCCCCGTCTTTAAGGTCAATGGAGCCGGGCCATTGACTTTAATGGATGGAGGAGGTTTTAAGCTATCTTTAAAGAAATTAATGTGTCCCCCCCCCCATCACAGAGAAGCATAGGGTCACACATGTGTAACACGGGACTACATGTTGACTACAGGTCTGGTAAATATGCAATGCAAAAGGGCCCACACGTATGTAAGGTTACAGTTGAGAGCTGTAGAACCCAAATTAGGGGTCTGGTCACTAGCCTACAAGAAATACAAAGAGATAACAAGATGTGTTTTGAGGAACACTTGACAGACAGCCCTGTTGATATGTAAATTTACTTCCATGTTTGCCTGGGTTGACTACGTGACCTGATACAGGATTCCCCAAAGGCGGGAAATCCGAGACAAAGGAAGCTAAAGACTATTTAAATGAGCCAGTAAGGCACAGAGAGAGATTCTAGCAAGGCTGCTTCCAGAGAACATCAGCAAACGAAAGGCCAGCCAGAGCTAGTTTGTAGACCGGAAATGAATAAAACTTGGAATATTCCTTTCAAAAAGAATATCTATTTTTGCATTCACTATTGTGAAATGCATAGCTTCATTTGTTTGGTTATTTGTTTAGCAGGTACACCAATTCAGAACACTGGCTATTTCATTTCTTGTCTTTGTTCACTCCATTGTCCAGGAAATCCAGGCTGCAGACAGGGACAGGCAGCAGGGCACAGAAAGTGATTGATAACCCATCCAGATTCCTGCTGCTGTCACAAGGCCTGAGGCTGCTTGCCCACGTTACTATGCTGGGAAAACTAACAAGATACAAACTCCCAGCAGGGAAAGTAACATGAGGCTTTGAACGTGGGTGCATGGTTAAAAGCATAATTCTCCCATTTTTTTTCAGTCATGAAAGGCAGGGTAAGATTTTGCACCCTGCCTTTTGTGATTGAAAACAACTAGAGACGCACTAAATAGTGCTTTTAACCATACGCCCACATTCAAAACTTCACGTTACTTTTTCCACTGGGGATTTGCTTCTCATTCATTTTCCCCAAGTTTCCCCTATATATGCAGACAGGCAGCCAATCAGAAAGCAGTGGGGCGTGGAACAGGACTGGAGTCTAGGGGCCTATCAGAAGACTAGAGAGGTATGGATTGACACGAGAACCCTACATACTTAGAGTGTGGCAGTGGCCCTGTGGTGCTAGCTGCTAAGATCCAAGGGTGGTGATTGAAGACCCTGATCCTTACAAATACCCCCTGAGACACAAACAATGAAGGGAAGGAATTAACGGAAGTTCTATATAAACAAAGTGGCAAATGAATAGTTTCAAATCTGACCTCAGAATTTGCTTTGTCCAAACAAATCCAAAAGAGTCAGATTTGAGAAATGACTTGTTTCAGTGTTTGATTTGGCTAGTTGTTCCACCCCTGCCCCTTTGGGAAGGGCTGTTTGTTGGTTGCTATGACATGGGTCTTTTCTTAGTGCTATTTGTGCAGCGGTGGAACTCAAATACTTATGACTGTAGCAACTGAATCATGCAGTGTTCTACAATCACTAGTTGATTAAGACTTGCCACATCCCTCTGAGGGAAGGAGGCTGTGATTATAAATGTCATTTTATAGATGGGAAATTGAGACTTAGGGCCTTTTTACATGAGATGCACCTACCCGTGCCCACACAGGTCGGCTGCGTGGGCATCAGTGGGTGCCACCCGTGTGACTGCCGTGGTGGGTGGATGCTCATGCGTGCTCTTACGAAACACGCATCCACACCCACCTCCAACTATCGGCCCAGCATTTGGCCAAAATGGTGATTGCTCTGTGAGTGGGGATGCCGGGGGGGATCAGTGAACACCCATGTACACCGCACCACCCACGCTGCCCATGCACACCCATCCCCCCTGCAGCTGGGGCCTGTTTAAAAAGGGCCTATGAGATAAAGGGAGCTTTTAAAGGGAAGGCAGCTCTGGTTCTGCCCACGCTGGCCCGCTTCACCCCTGGGTTGGCCAGTCCATTTAAAAGCAGCCGCGCCAGACGTGTAAGTGGAGCAGGGTGTGCCTGCTATGGGGCAGACCTGCTGGCAGCGCTTCAGAACATCCCAGAGCACCATAGGCGGAGTGGGCTAGCCAAACCCAGTCACTAGCCCGGAGGGGAGCTGCTGTCCATCTGCTGGGCAGCTTCACTCTTGGCCAGCCGTTGTCCATGACAGCACCATAGAGTTACAGGTGTCCGCCCACAGCATCAAGCAATCACCCCCAACTCTAAATCATGGAATGCATTTAATCTGGGCTTTCAAGATGGTGTTTTTAAATAGTCTCCATGCCTCGTGCAGACATTTAATCCTCACAGCTGCTCCTTTTAGTTTCCTTCTAAATGTAGGGATGGGAATTTCGGTTTCAGATAAAACCGAAAGTACCCAAAAATGGCCATTTCACATTAATCCGAAATTTGGGTTCATTCTCGGTTTTGGTACTATCGGATCTTTTGCATTGATTTTTGTACCGGATTTTTAACATTGCAGTTTGTCCCCTCATTGAAAAAACGCAATGTTAAAAATCCGGTACAAAAATCAGTGCCAAAGATCTGATAGTACCGAAACCGAAAAAGAACCGAAATTCATGAGAACCAAAACCGAAATTGACCAAACCCAAAATTTTACCCAGAGAGTCCCATCCCTACTAAATAGTAGGGATGTGCGAACAGAACCGAGTTCAGAAATTCAGTTCGGTTCGGTTTGAAAATCGAGTTCGGTTTGAAAGTTCGGTTCGGTCAACCGAACTATTCGAGTTCGGTCCGAACGCTGAACTTCCAAACCACGTTCGCACATCCCTACTAAATAGCCTCCTCATTTTAGCATAGTCTCCCTTTTTTAATGTTAAATGTTACTGCGGTAGTTTTGTGTATGATTTTCCCTCCAGATATTATGTCAAATTTTATCATATTATATGATCGCTATTGTCAAGTGACTCCATTACTCCTTGTGCCAGGTCCTGCACTCCACTTAGGACTATATCTCAGCTATCTTCAGTCTCTGATACTGAGTTTGTCACTTCCTGTCTCCAAGTGACCATAGAGCTGTGGCCAGAGAATCCAGGAGAAGGGACTTCCTCCTCCACTTTGTGCTGCTTTTGCAGCAGCATGTGCAGGGATATCACAAGGGCATTTCTCCATGCCTTTTGCATTATGAGGAATGCCACAACAAAGCAAGGAGGGGGCAGTGAAATGCAAAGGAAGCATCAACTGTGTGAATGCTTTGCCATTGGAAATGGCAAACGCAGGTTAAGGAATACGTGGTTAGTTTGCCTGGGGAAATGGGTTGTGCAAACGAGCCCTAAATCTTCGTTCAGCTATCCTGTTCACAGTGGAAATGTCGCTATTGATTTCAACTGAGCCAGGATTTCACCACGAGTCAGAAAACTACAACTGATCAATGAACTTTCTCATCCTGTCAAGGACAAAGGTGTGGGGAGCATCTGGGACATAGCCAGACAGTAGGAGTTGGAAGCAGAGCAGGGTCAGGTCCATGACTGGAGACGGGAGGCAAGACTGTGGACACAGGACAAGACTGGGCTGAAAGCAAGGAGGAACAGGATATGAAGCAACATTCCTCCTAGCTCCCTGTTGCTTCCAGCCAGGCTTATATCCTGGCTGGCAGTGAAGCAGGAAGCTGTGGCCGGGGTGGAGACAGACAGGAGGGTCCCATTGGGGAGGGACTGGGACTGAGGCATGGAGATGTAGTGCTGCTGCAGGCCCACTGCTCCAGGGACTCTGGGGCCAAGGGTTTAAGGCCTGGGTCTTGACACGACCCCATTCTCCTAGATGCTGCATGCCTAGCCCTGGGCAGCCCAAAATAATAGTAATTTTAAAAAATAGCTTCCCTGTATTCAATCTTTTTCTGTCTGCTTTGGCTGTGAGACTCGAGAAAGGAGAATCTAAAGTAGGTATTTCGTACTCTGTCACTTCTCCTAATTGCCAAGTTTGGTCCTTAGGAAAATTCCTGCATGCACACAGCACAAAGCCACGGAGGAGGCAGAGAAGATACAATAAGACAGCAGGCAAATGGCATAACCTCTGCCTCGCTGAAGAAGCCTCACAACCCACTGAGCTGCAACAAATGTATGATTCTTTTTTGGACTAAGCTATTTTAAACTTCAATAACTGTCTGCTCCCTTCGGGACACCCTAAGGCAATCTCAATATTGATTTCTCCCCTCTCCCTGCCGCCCTGCACAGCCTGTCCTTTTCCTTGTTGCCAAACCCTAGTCGGTTTCTGATCACGGGAATCTCTACATTCCACTAAGAAGGGAAGCAAAATCCAAAGAGGTGATTGAATTTCAGCATGCTTTGTGTCCCTGCCGCTCTGTGAAGATCAGGGTGTTCTACATTCCGGCATTGAATGCCACTCCATGTTACGCACTGCTGGATCTCCCTACCCCCCCATCTAAATACCTTCCCAGACATGACAGAAATAGCTGTGCTCTATGAATACAGAAGGAAGATGTGAGGATGATAAAAAGCAGGACAATGGAATTTATCCTCATGAGTTAGGGGTGGCCAGATGGCTGCATTATTCATGAGTGGCATAAAGTCGTGGGGTGGGTAATAAAGCCGGCTGATGGGATGGGCTATTTCTCACCCTGTCAGCACTTGGCTGCATCTGAAGTAAAGGAACCCTTATGCCTGTCTAATTGGTAATTCAACAAAGCATCTTCAAGCTTGAAAGGTACAGTGTGGATATCAATAAATAATAGGAGACCCAATTAATATACCTAAATGCCAGTTATTATAAGGTAACGGTTGTGCATGCCGTTTGCAAGGGCAAATGTTCTGCACGATTTCTGCAATCATAGGCCAGATCGGAGGATATTTTGCGGAGTTATCATCATACAAGCTATATCCATAGTTATTTTGAACTTGCCCAGCTAGCAAAAATAACATGAGCCAAGGATAAATTTAATGACTGGAGCCAGCATTTGTCTGCAACCATAAAGCTTTAGGGCTGTGTTCTTGCCAGCTATCCTAGACTGAGCAGGATTCGGGCTGGTTAATCCTTCAAAAAAATGTCATCCTTCAAAAAAAGTCTCAAAGTTTTGTAGGAAGCACTACTGATGATTCTGTAAGTGGCATGGAGGTAATGCTCCATCATGGTTAGAGGATAGGCCCAGGGAACCACAAGTAATGAGCACTTGGAGTAACTCAAGAAACCGTGGCAGTTTTAGCAAGTGTCATTCTTATCTTCCACCTGGGAGCAGAGAACAAGGTATCATCAAGCAGGAAGTGATAGTGGGTTCATCTCAAGAGTGTTGAGCCTTCCGTGCATTATGTTGGATGGTGATTGCATTCCACTGAGATTTTTACATTCTGCCTATTTACATTTCCCCACTGTTGATAATTGACTGTGGTTGCTTTTGAGACATTACATTGTTCAAGTAGCAACACATCGAGTAGCAAGGGGGTTCACACATGCATTACTTTGGGTGATGAATACGTGGTGAACAGTTGTTCTTGTAGCCCCAATCACTGGATATGGGCGACTTCTATCATTTCTCCCCCCCCCCCCCTGCTTTCCGGGTCCAGTTGCTGGCTCTGGTCCTTATTTAGCACCAGAATTTGTGGGAAGCTTCCTTTAAGTAATTCTCTTCTTTGGGGCTGATCCCAAACCCAGCACATGTGTATGCATGCGCCACTGCATAGTTTGTGTGTGTGCTGGGGGTCTGCATGGATTGTGTGTGCGTACGTCGCATGTGCTCCGTGCACCGGTCCATGGGGCTTGGGATCAGCCTTACTGAAAAGCACAAGGGACTTGCCTTCTGTAGCAATGCTGGACCCAAGAGGAAGTGTCTGTTGCTATTTTTCAGAAAGGAGGTCAATGCGGAGATGCAGCTTGGAAAGCTGCTAACACTCCAGATGGCCCCTAGGTTCACCTGAGCTATGTGATCCTCCCTTCAGAGTTCTCTTTTGGAATAATTATTTAATCTTTGCTCATGTGTAAAATGGTAACAACGTATAAATATCAAAGCTGCTGTTAAAAAGCACATGCGTTAGCTGAGCCCCTGAAATATCCAGTGTTCATGTACACCCTATGGTTGTGTCCATGCATGGACAATTAGAGATGCATAGGCTTCAATCCTGATCCCACTGAAATCGAAGACCAAATTCCTTTTGGACGAGGACACGCCTACCAGCCCAGTGTATGTACAAAAATCATCTGGACTGTGCAATTTTGAAAGTGTAGCCCTAAAACCTTTTTAGCTACAATGCAATAGCTATCCAAGCCTCATGCAGCTATGACGCCAATATCCAAAACTGGTCCTACCTCTAATGTCTGTTAACCACACTGGAAATGTATCCATGTCTCTCATGATGTTGGAATAACCTGCATCCCCATATATATTCTGAGACAGGGCACAATCCTGTGCCAGACAGTCACAGAGCTGGAAGGGAGCTCAGCAGTCAGTAGTCCAGTCCCTTGCACCACTGCAGGATCTGCCACACCTCAGCTATCTGCACAGAAAAATCCCACCAATAGCTACAAGTAGAAACTGGGACCAATCAGAGCACACTGATGCCTGAAATAAAAGAGAACAATTTTAGAAAAAGAAAGATTCAGATGTCCCAAACAGGTGAGCCACAGTCATGCTGCAGGGAAGGCAAAAGAACCTCAGAGTCAACTGCCAATCTGCCCAGAGGGAAAATTCCTCCCCAGTCCCAATTATGGTGATTTGTTAGACCCCGAGCATGTGTGCAGGGCAGGCCCCATCAGCCAGGCACCTGATATGCAATTATTTGACCCAGGCTTCAGAATGCTCCAACAGTCCCACTGCCAGCTTCAGACAACTCTGATGCTTCGAGAAGAAAGGAAAAACCCAAAACACAACATCTATTCTTGGGGGAGAAGTCCCTCTTCTCTGTTGTTTCCAACCGTTGCGTTCCTAGCTGGTAACTAAAATGCTTATTATTAAATCCCAAATGCATAACCTTGCACTTTGCACTATTAAATTTCATCCCATTCCTAGCACTCCAATCCATGAGTTCATCCAGTTCATCCTGTATTTCCGATCCTCCTCTGCATTGGCAATTCCTCCCAACTTGGTATCATCAGCAAACTTCATTATCATACGCTTACTTCCCTCCCCATGGTCAGTTACAAATATATTAAATAAGGCTGGTCCCAAGACAGAACTTTGAGGAAATCCACTAGCAGCCTCTTTCCAGCTAGAAAGGCTCCTTCTCAACACAGCCCTTTGTTTTCTTCCAGTTAAAAAATGATAGAGGGGTGCAAAGTTGGTTAATTCCCACCTTTTCCAGATAAGGCAATAATTTAACATGTGGCACAGTATCAAATGCCCTACTAAAATCCAAATACACTAAATCTAATGCATTCCCTCTATCCAAAAAGTCAGTTATTTTTTCAAAAAGGATATCAGATTGATTTGGCATGACCTACCCTTCTTTGTGAACCTATACTGCATTTCATCATGTTTTTCCTTTGCTTTCATTAATTATTCTCTCTCTGAGTATCTGTTCTAAAATCTTGCATATCACTGAGGTTAGGTAATAGGTGTATAGTTACCCAGGTCATGTAGTTCTTAAAGATAGGTACAACATTTGCTATTCTCTAATCATTAGGTACAACCCCTAAATTAGTGGATTTATTAAATATCATAGCTAATAGACCTGAAATTTCACATGCTAGCTCCTGAAGTATTCTTGGAAGAAGATTATCTGGTTCTTCTGATTTGAATGCATTATAAGTACTTTTGAGTTTTGCCTCTGTTTGTGCTCCATTGCCCCACACTCATCATCAACTATCCTGTCTTCCGAACAATGGTCCCTATCATCATCCTTATTACAAAAAACTGATACAAAGTATTCATTTAGAATTTGGGCCACGCCTACATTATCTTTGATCTCTACCTCATCCTTACTATACAGCGGTCCCACTTGTTCCTTTCTTGTTTTCTTATTATTTATGTAACTATAACAACTCTTGCTATTTAGTTTAATTTTCTGGGCAAGGTCTAGCTCAGTTTTACCTTTGACAACTCTTACTTTATTCCTACATTTTCTAACCTCATGGAGGTAGTTTTCTTTATGAATCAACCCATTTCCCATTCCTTGTAAACTCTCTGCTTATTCTTAATATCCTGTTTGAGATGATTATCCAACCAATAGGATCTAGAATGCAAGATATTTCCCCTTTCTAGGTAAGCAATTTTCAGAATCCTCTTAAGCTTGGACTTGCAGAAATTCCAGCCATCTTCCACATTATGGTTCAGAATTTGCTCAGTCCAATTAACCTCCCTTATTAGTTTCTTTAATTTCCCAAAATCTGGGTTTTTAAAATCAAAAACCTTAGTTATTGTTTTGTTATTAAGTATCCATAATTCATGATCACTAGATCCAAGATTGTCCCCAGTAACTAAGTTCTCAATGATATCTTCACTATTTACTAAAGTCATTCGATAGACGGAGAGCGCCTTTGGTTCAAACTTGGGCGGACTTCGATCGATGGGCTCTTGCTCTTCCTAATAATAAAGCTCCATAATAACAACACCCTCCAGGTCAGACCTGGCATGGGCCGCCCCCTATCTAAGGTCATAAGGATGGAAAGGGGCGTCTGTCAGCTCCAGCCCTTTTTAATTTCTATCTGAATGACCTAGTTCCATTTATGGATAGGACTGATTTACATGCTCCCAAATTGGGCCCAAGGAAGCTAGCCCTGCTGCTATATGCAGATGATACTGTGGTACTATCTATGTCACAGGTGGGCTTGAGACGGGGTATGCAGAGGCTCGCCCAGTACTGCAGACAGGAAAATCTAACTATTAACTATGAAAAGACCAAGGTCTTAGTGGCAGGTAGATCTAAAACTCAGCACTGATGGCTTATCAACAATATAGTTATCGAACAGGTCCGCTTATTCAAATATTTAGGGATCATTTTTGCCTCCTCAGGTAGTTGGACGCCCCACCATAAGACCGTTTTGCACCAAGCTCGGAGTGCATCTAAGGCACTGGTGAGATTTTACTTTTCCCGGGGAGGGAAATTGGTCGGCCCGGCCCTCCGCCTTTTTAAGGCTAAAGTAATTCCGCAGCTGCTCTATGCTGTACCGGTGTGGGGTAGCGAGTTGCTGGCTAAACTTGAACCCCCTCAGAATAGCTTTTTGTGGACTATACTGGGCCTACCTAAGTGTGCCCCACAAACGATTCTGAGGGCCGAAACGGCTATGAGAACTATTAGGGTCCAGGCTACGTTAGCGTTATTTAAATTCTGGTTCAGAGTAGCTGTATTCCCCCCAGTCCCCCAATCTCTCCTAGCTCTCATACTTGAAGAAAGGTCTTTGGTCATGTGGTCACAGTCCATTGAGAAGGCATATGCTAAATTGGGCTTAGCAAACTATCGCTTAAGGTCCTTAGAGCATAGACAGGCTCTTGCCGAAATTAAGCAGAGGCTTATGGATCAGGAGACGCAACTGGAATCAGCAGCTCTACACGCCCAGGGGATAGCCCCGGATTATCACTGGCTCACCCCAAATGGGGTATGCCCAGAATATATTTCCTGGCCTTATGCCCAGCAGCAGAGAGTGATAACGCTCTTGAGATGTAACCTCTTCCACTCAGCGATGGCGGAGGGGAGATATCTTAAAATCCCCAAAAATCTTAGGCTGTGCCGGAAATGTGACGAGGCCGTCCCCGATTCAATGGTGCATATTCTGCTTCACTGTTCCAGTTATAATAGTTTGAGAGGGGAACTATTGGCTAAGTATACAGAGGCTATGCCTAGGTATGTGGCGGATGAGCTGAGGATTCAGTTATTACTGAACGGGGAGAACTCTAGTCGCTCTAGAGCAGTTGTGACCTTTGGGGCCAGGGTAATTGACGGGTTAACTCCAGCTCTATCAGTGTGAGGGGGCACCTCAGGGGTCAAGCTTTGCTGAGGCACACCCCGCAGAAGAGCTAGGCTCCTGCTTTAAGCAAATATGTATGGGTGGTCTGAGTGTTGCACATACATTCGTATTAGATCATGTAATACTTGTAACTCGTCCGTTGGTGTTGGGCGGTAAATGTTGGGTGAATTAAATACTAACACCAACATAAGGAAACTAGCTCCTGGAAAGTTTGTCCCCCCCAGGGGCATCTATTCTCCTCTTGCTTATTAATGGCCAGCCAGTTATTTTGACCAGGTATCTAGAGATGGCATGTTATAGGCCTTTTTTGTCCTTCGGTCCTTGGAACCGTGAAATTGTATATTTTATATTTGATTGATTACCTCACATATGTGGAGGATTGGGCTTGTTTACTCGTTCATGTAAGCTTGTGTTTTTATCCTACTTTTATATATCCTTATGTTTAATGGATTTGCAAGCCTTTGTTATTTGATGTACGCCTTATGTGTTGGAATCAGACCTTCGATTCTGTCACGCTTTTTGGCTACGGCGAAAACCAATGTCGTAAATAAATAAATAAAAAAGAAGCCTGTTGATGCTAAAGTCAGATCTAAAATAGCATCTCCTCTGGTTCGTAGGTTGAGTGACAATTCGATGAAGAAATTTGTCATTTATCACATCCAGGAGTAATTTAGCCCTATTATTATTAGTTGCATTAATTCTCCAATTGATTTCTAGAAAATTAAAGTCTTCCATAATCACTCAGTTTCCAGTAGTATTTCTTTCTTTATTAATATTAAATAAGTCTATGTCCATGTTCAAGTTTGAACCTGGAGGTCTATAGCAAATCCCTAATACTGATCAAAAAGATCCCCCTTTACCAGCCTTGCCTAAGGTGATCTTTGACCAAACCAGTTCTTCTTCGAGGATCTCCACGATTCTCACTCTTGGGATTCACTTCCAGCTCTGCAGGCACTGGAAAACCTCTCGTCAGCAGTATCCAGGCAGATTACGCCTGGAAAAGACTAGAACATGGTGAGGGCTCCGCCTCCTCCACCCCCCCCCATCCCAAGAAAAGCGCGGGCCCGCATCACGAGGGATGGCAGAATCAATAGGGGGAGGAGCCCTCACCACCTCAGTTCCTTCCAACCACGTGGCGTTGGAAGATTTCTCAGCGCTTTTCAGCGTTTGGTCAGCAAACGAAAGAAAATATAGAAGAAAGAAGAAGAGACTTTTGTAAGTAGGAGTGCCACCCTAGCCCGTGGGGACATTCCCCGGGCCTTTACGCCCTCGGAGCGAATGGGAATGCCCAAGCAGCCGGGCTTCAAACGATGTAGCTCCTGTCCGGCCACCCTCTCAATCAGTGACCAGCACGACCGCTGCCTAGCCTGCCTGGGAGAGGGTCACAATACGCGGACCTGTGGAGCTTGCTCGGTTCTATCAAACAGAGCTAAATGAGCCAGAGCGCTTCAGCTACAGGACATTCTGATGAAAAGGGCATTAGAAGGCAGAGAAGAGGGGCCTCTGAGGCTCCCCGCCCGGCACTCTACACCGATGGAAACTTCACAAATGGCTCCGGCGGCGCCGGCTCCGGC
>QEPC01006282.1:5377437-5418534 GCA_003113815.1 Sphenodon punctatus
GAACTTTCAAGGGATAAATTTATCCAACATCTGTAAAGCTGCCACATGGGCGTCTGTCCATATGTTTACAAAGCATTACTCTTTGGATCTTGCAGCCAGAACAGATTCCCAAGTGGGAAGGGCAGTGCTCGACTCATTCTTGAATGGTCATCCTCGACTCCCTCCTCCTTGAGGTAGGTGTTTGGAACTGCTTATCACTCTCCCAAGAGTGAGAATCGTGGAGATCCTTGAAGAAGAAATAGAGGTTACTTACCAGTAACTCTGTTCTTCGAGAGAGCTCCGCGTATTCTCACATCCCGCCCTCCTTCCCCTCAGTCTCGGATGGACATTGCTGGGGTCTTCCAGACCAGGTTGGAAGGAACTGAGGCGGTGAGGGCTCCTCCCCCTATTTATTCTGCCATCCCTCGTGATGCGGGCCCGTTCTTTTCTCGAGATGGGGGGGGTATGGAGGGGTCGGAGCCCTCACCATGTTCTAGTCTTTTCCAGGTGTAATCTGCCTGGATACTACTGACGAGAGGTTTTCCGGTGCCTGCAGATCAGGAAGTGAATCCCAAGAGTGAGAATACGCGGAGCTCTCTCGAAGAACAGAGTTACTGGTAAGTAACCTCTATTTCTGTTTTCTCCGTATCATCATTTCTTATTTCTTCACTGTCAGTCATGTTATTGATATATAGTACTACCTCTCCCCCTTTACCATTATTCCTATCTTTTCTAAATAATACATATCCTTCAAATCCTGTATTCCAGACATGACTACTATTCCACCAAGTTTGTTGTCCCTATGATATCACCAAGTTTCAGATATCCCTGTAATATCATCTCCCAAAAATTCAAGTTCTTCCATTTTGTTACCCAGACTCCTTGCATTGGAATACAGACATCTAAGATGTTTCCTACCACTCCCCCGCAATGTCCCAACTAGATTACAATTTATACTTTGACCGAGAACCATCCTGCTTTCCAAGCGATCATTTAAGTTAATATCCATTATATCATTGTGTTTGCAGTTCTGTTTGCTGTTGTCCCCAACCCCCCTTCAAGCCTAGTTTAAAGTCTTCCTCACAGAGTTAGTAAGTAAATCACCTAGAATCCTTTTTCCATCCTTGGTTAGGTGAAGCCTATCTTTCCCCAAAAGTCTATCTTCTCAAAATCCCATTCCATGATTGATGAAGCCAAAGCCCTGCCTATGACACCACCCGTGCAACCATCCATTGACCTTCATGATATGGCTGATCCTTTCTTGACCTTAACCTGCTGGGTGGGAGGATAGAGGAGAACAACACCTTGTCCTTCATCTCCTTCAGCTTTGATCCCAGAGCTTCAAAGTCATCTTTGACCTTCTCAGTGGTATTGTCGTGTTTGTGCATCAGTTTCCTCAAAGAGAAAATGCGATTAGTGGTCCAGGCCTGACATGATCTGGTCTGGATATAGGGCGCTCTTTTCCAATATGTGGAAACTCAGTTTACACTTTGCTAATAAGCCAGCGAGCTCAGCAGAGTATTGTAAAGACAATTTATTTATAAATGAAGCTATGAGACTTAAGAATATTATAAATATAAAGCAATAGTTTACTGAAGTTGAAAAAAAGCATAGTATAAGAGAAACAGTGTCAGTTAAAAATACATGACTTTAAAAGGACATTTCTATTCAAGGAACAGGTCTATTAAGTTCAAAGATCTTAACATCTATAAAATATAACATATGCTCTAAGTATTATTGCTTATGGTTGTTGGCTCAATGCATCTAAGAATATACATTTATATTCACCCAGTTCTTTGTTGTCCAATCTGCCATATGAAAGAAGTGAGAGAGCTCTAAGAATAATAGAGCTTTCTGAAAAATCCATCTCTCCTCTCCCTTCTTATGGAGGGAAATGCTTGGAAGTCAGCTAAAAATGACATCAGGTCAAAACTGCTGACAGTGAGGCTTCTCAAAGTGAGTTGTAAATAAGATAAGCTTTAACAATGGTCAAGATGTCAGGTAAACAAGACCCCTTCGCCTTGTGTAGAGCTCTTTAGGAATTCACCATACAGAGAGGCCAATTCTGATTTCCAGTATATTGAAACACAGATGGTCAAAAATATATGCCTATATACAGGATACATGACAGTATTCCTTGCAGTATCATTTGTTCTCACGTGAATGAGCTGCAGCAGGGAGTGGTCCGAGAGGGGAACATAGGTAGAGACAGAGAAACATTCATGAAGTTGAAACGTTGCAGGTGCACCTGCTTAACTTTATTACAGGGGAGAAGAGGACGCTGAGTGAAAGGACAGCCTCAGCATAAAAACAGATGTGAGGGTGACATGGTGGCTCCCTGGTCCAGCCCGCAGTGGGAAACCACAGCCGACACAGCCCGGGTCGGGGAGGGTCACTGAACAAACCTGCCCACAGCCAGAGAGATGTCCCACTGCCCACCTGGCCCAGGTTGGGCGGGGAGCTAAATAAAAGTGCAGGTGCCCCATCCCCGGCCATGATGGACAGTCATGGTGACTAGTCATGGTGCTCGGCCATGGTGATTTCTGCCACCAGGTGGGTATGGCAGGGCTGAACACGTGTGCTAACCCGCGTTGACTCACATGGGTGACCCTTAGCCCAGGCTGCGTCCTCTGAGATTTTCCGAGGACACAGTGTGGGCTAACTACCTACCTGCCCTGGGGTAGTCCTGGGCTAACATCTAGCAGCCCGTAAACAGACATGCCACTGGCTCCTGGAACAAAGCAGGCCTACGTCATGTCTCCTTTTACCTTCCGTGAGCAATCTGTGCTGGTGAGTCGGTAGGGAAGGCCTGACAGAAGAGGAAGATGTTTTAAAGGGATTTGAAGGTTGGTAGAGAGGGAGCAGATTGAATGCATTCAGGAAGGCAGTTCTAGGCAGGGGGGCAGGGGGCCAACATGGGTGAAGGGGCAAAGACATTTCTCCTTTTACCTTCCGTGAGCAATCTGTGCTGGTGAGTCGGTAGGGAAGGCCTGACAGAAGAGGAAGATGTTTTAAAGGGATTTGAAAGTTGGTAGAGAGGGAGCAGATTGAATGCATTCAGGAAGGCAGTTCTAGGCAGGGGGGCAGGGGGCCAACATGGGTGAAGGGGCAAAGACATTTCAGGGACCGGTGTGCACTGGGCTGGGTAGTGGAGGAGGGTGGAGTGGAGGAGGTGGAGCAAAGCTCCTGGACGGGACCATAGCAGGAAACAGGTGTAGAAAGACAAGGAGGAGTAAGGCTATGAAGAGCCTTGAAATGTGTGTGAGTCACAGGGCCAGTTGCTAAATCTTTAAAAACTACCATCAACAGGGAGAAGGTTTCAATGCTGAAATGAGAGGAGGTGGGGGTTGCTTGCTATGAGCAGAGTTGGTGTGTGAGATCAGGTTCTGCATACATCTCTTGAGCGAAGGGGGTGGGAGATTTAATTGCGTTTCAGTCGCAAGCTAAAGTATTTGTTTGAAGATGTAGAACTGTTTGTCTTTTTGCTGACTTTGGCCTAATTACATATCACCTGTGGACTTGAATCAAGCCTTTAATATTCCTCTGCTGTTTGCAGAGCCTCCAAATGAATCTTGTCTATGTACTCTGACTTCATGTTGAGTTTTGCTTTTACTGCAGGAAGAAGCTACTCAGATTTTGTCCCAATCCTGCAAACCCTTCCTCTGGACCAGGTAGTTAACCTTGTCAGTGTATCATCCTTTTAAAGCCCCAACCGGATTGGTCTCCTGGCCTTCCATCTTAGCCTGGTTGAGAGGAGAGAAAGGGTTAAATATAAAGCTAGGGGTCAGAATGAGATCGAAACCTCCTGATGACTCCTGGTCAGGTTTTGTTTATAGGAAGAAATTTACTAGCATGAATTCCCTGTTGCATTTGATATGCCAGAGCCCCATATGACAAGTCTGCATGGCTCCATGCCCATAGCAGGCAGCACACAACAAGGTCGCCTTTAGGGAGATGATGGAAGTCAGAATACCCAGATGGAGCAACAGAGGTTACAGCTCATTGTATTATCCTTTCCTTTATTCGGACCTGACAAGTTGAATTAGCATTGTCCCTGGCTGCTGAGTTAAAGAGCCTTTAGTTAAAAGAGTGAGGAGAAGAAAAGCAAAATAAAATAAAGAAGGAGGGGTGAAAATATTCTCCTTCCCTCTCTCACCTTCCTGCCTAATGTTTATTCCTCCTAAGCACACCCTGGAACATTTAGGTTTGTCTGGAGGAAACTACCATGTGATTGGATTGATAACAGAAATATACAATAAGCATCTCCTGGGATTTGACTATCTTAAAAGACATCATATCAGGACTCCCTGGTCTAGCTTGTCAGCACATTACGATCTAGCAAAGAAAGCAGTGGCCCAGGCTTGTCTACATACAGCTGGACCAGTTTGGGTTGAAGCCAAATGTGTGTGTATAATGCAGAAAACGAACAGTTAAGGTTACATCTGGAAACATCCACTGCTCACTCATAGCACTTGTTACATAAGAACATAAGAAGTGCCAGACTGAGTCCATCTAGCCCAGCATCCTGGTCTCCAGCAGTGGCCACTCTAGGTGGCTTTGGAGAAGTACCCAACAGGCCATAATGGAGTGATCCATTCCCTACTGTTCCACTCCCAGCTCCCGTGAGTCAAAGGTTGTGTCCCCCAACCTACTTGATTAATAGCCATTCATGAACCGATATTATCTTCCAGGAATTTATCCAATCTTTGTTTGAACCCAGCTATGCTAATGGCCTTCACAACATCCTCTGGCAACAGGTTCCACACGTTAATTTAATTGTATGTTGAGTGAAAAAATACTTTTGGTTTTTTGTTTATTAAATCTGCTGCCAGTTAGTTTTATGGAGTGTCCCCTAGCTCTAGTATAATTTGAGAGGATAAATAACAGCTCCCTACTTACTCGTTCTATGCCACTCATGATTTTTATAAGCTTCTATCATATCCCCTCTCAATTGTATCTTCTCCAAGCGGAAGAGCCCTAACCTATAGAGCCTCTCCTTGTACGGAAGCCATTCCATACCCTTGATCAATTTTGTTGCCCTTCTCTGCATCTTTTCAAGTTCTACTATATCTTTTTTGAGAGGAGGCAACCAGAACTGTGCACAATATTCAAGATGTGGTTACGCCATAGATTTATATAGGAGCATTCTATTGTCTGTTTTATTCTTTATCCCTTTCTGAATAATTCATGACGTTGTAGTAGATCAAATGATAACTTTTACTGGACCAACTTCTCTCTTGGTAAGAATATGCAAGCTTTCAGGCCACACAGAATCCTTCCTCAGGTATGTACCAAGTCAGAAATAATGCCCAAGGAAGGACCCCTTGTTGCCCCAAAGCTTTCATATTCTCTCCAATAGACATTAGTCCAATAAAAGAGATCAAATAAACTACTTCGTCTTCATCTCTTACGTTTGGGACCAACACAGCAACCACACACTCTCTCTAGATTGCAATGAGTAATAGTGATTGCAGTTGCCAGACCCTAGTTGTCTCAACAGTCCACGTACCGCTGTGGTATAATAGCGATCTAGGAGACTAAAGAGGCTGGGGCAAAGATTGGAGAGGAAATGGCTGAGGAGCCTTCTGTAGGCTGATCTTCGGCTGCACAAGAGTTTATGCGGATGTACAGAAGTGCTCTTACTGCAGCCAAGTGTTTATACTTGTCCTCAGGTATAGTCTACTGCAGACAGCAGATCAGCACAACTGTTTCTGGTTGTGTGCAGCCTGGTGAATCCAGCCTGCTTCAACCCATCTACAGTTTCTTCAAGTGAGCGCTGTGAAACATTTGCAACGTTCTTTGCAGATAGATGGACTCCAGGCGGGACTCACTGGCCTTTTGATGTGGAAAGCCATGGCGCCCCAAGGGACCGTACTCCCCTGATTAACGTTGATGTGGCTGGTGACAAGGAGATCCGTGGATTGTTGGATTCTTTGAGACCTACCACTACAGCTGAAAGACGTTCTTAGCAAGAAAACAATTAAAAAACAACAAAAAAACACCATTGTGCATGTGGAAATGGCCACCGTCCTTAACCAAAATGGCAGCAATAGCATCACTGACATTTTGGTTAAGTGCGATGGCCATTTTGTACATGTGCAATCTGCTACCCTTAACAAAAACGGTGGTGACATTTTTGTTGCCATTTTGGTTAATGTGCAGTGATTTCTTTTTTACTTGCCGAGAACTCATACCGGGACTGAGATCTCAATGAAGGTGAGCACTGGGGCTGTAGTACCTTTATTGATGGGCATTTTTAACACCTCCTTTATGGAGGGGAGGGTGCCATCCAGCCTTAAATATGCAGAGGTTCATCCCCCAATTATCACCCAGTCTCCAATCTACCTTTTTGGGGAAGGTGATTGAGAAGGCTGTGGCAGTACAACTGCAGAGGCATTTGGACTCCAATAATATCGTGGGTAAATTCAGTCGTTCTGGCCTTCCCAGGGGGTGGAGACTGCACTTGTTAGGGTGATGAATGATCTGCTGATGATTTTAGATCAAAGATAGCTGGCCGTTTTGGTCATGCTGGACCTCACAGCATCATTCGATATGACTGACCGTCGTGGGTTGCTGTTTTGGCAGATGTGGGATGTCACTGGTGTGACAGTAGCTAGGGGCAGAGTCAATCAGTGGTGATGAATGGTTATGTGTCATCCCCAAGAGACTTGAAATGTGATGTTCCTCAAGGCTCAATTCTTTTGCTTATGTTGTTCAAAATATACATGCAGCCTTTCAGGGATGTCATGGTATGACCAAGCACAGAATAGAGTATCATCAGTACACTGATGATACACAGTTGTATCTCTCTTGCCCTGTGAGCTGTGCAACCTCTGCCGTGGAGGAATGTCTGAATGAGATAGCCAGCTGGATGCATCATAGCTACCTCGTTCTCAATCCCGGTAAGACTGAGGTGATGCCGGTGGGGAGGGGCCAATATGAGGCCTCGCCTCCCTAGGGGCCATACATGTTTACAGGGTCCAGGTGGAGGTGGGCGCAGTAAAGAACTTGGGGCATCACTTTCAACAGTGCTCTGTTCATGAAAACTCAGATATCGGATGTGGTTAAGAGATGGTTTTTTCAGCTATGCAATGTGTGTAAGCTATGCCCTTATTTATCCCAGGCTGATCTGCCACAGCAACCCATGACCTGGTGACTGCAAAGTTTGATTTTTGTAATCGCCTCTTGTGTGAGCTTCCAACTGTGCTTCTTCATCGTTTGCAGCTTGTTCAGAATACGGCAGCACAGCTGCTTACTGGCTTGGGCAGCTGTAATCATATTACACCAGCCCTGCGTTCTCTCGGGAACGGCGGATTGAGTTTAAGATTGTGATGCTGGTTTTTAAGGCCCTGAATGGTATAGGCCCTGGCTACATTCAGGACCTGCTGTTGGAACCTAACGCTGATGGGTATCTGCACTCAGAAACCAGCCACTGTTTGGAGTACCCGCCATCGTGCCTTAAGGCAGCAGGTGACCAGGCCTTTGCTGGTCTTGCACCCCTCAGTGTGCCTCCTTCCTCACGTTTAAAAAGCACCTGAAGACTTGTTTATTTCCAGGTGATTTTAGGATCTGCTGCTGGTTTCCTTTTACGCGTCCTTTCTCTCCCTTTTTACCTTCCTCCTTTTAAACTGTTTTAAACTGGATTTTTATTCTAAATGTATTTTATATTATTATTTTTAAGTTGTAAAGCACTTCGAGCACCATTGTAAAGGGGGGGGACTATGAAAATAAAATTATTATTATTAAAATAATTCTTAACATTCTGTTTGCCTTTTCACCACTCACACACTGTGCTTGAATTGTCCAAATGACTCCAGTCCTTTTCCTAAGTGATAGCCCCTAATTTACAACCCAGCACTGTGTATTAGGATTATTTTTCCCTACGTGCATGACTTTGCACTTGTCAAGATTATCAGGTTTCTGCTCCCCTGTGGTTGCTTAGCATTCACTCTGCTACTCCTTGTACCATATAGTAGGTGCAGTGGCATGTGGGTTGGTATCTCAGTGTCCAATCAGCACAGCTGTCTTACAGCAGTTAAAGAAATCTTAGACTAGCATCCACACAAGCTCTGATCTGGTTTCAGCTGTCCCAGCATGGGGTTAGACTGGGTGTAAGACTATGTTCTTAAGAACATAAGAAGTGCCATACTGGGTCAGACCAGTGGTCCATCGAACCCAGCATCCTGCCTCCGACAGTGGCCAGTCACGGTGGCCTGGGAGAAGCACCCAACAGGTCACCATGCTATCCATTCCCTATGGGTCATCCCCAGGCTCCCGACAGTAAAGGGTTTTGTTCCCCAAGCCTATCTGGCTAATAGCTGCTAATGGAACTATCTTCCAGAAACGTGTCCAAACCTCTTTTAAACTCAGCTATACTGCTGGCCTTGACCACCTCCTCTGGCTGTAAATTCCACAACCTAATTGTACGCTGACTGAAAAAATACTTTCTTTTGTCTGTTTTTACTCTGCCACCTGTGAGTTTCATGGAGTGTCCCCTAGTTTTAGTACTAGTTGATAGGCCATTCCCTGTTGACAAGTTCCACACCACTCATGATTTTATAGAGCTCTATCCTATCTCCTCTCAGCCGTCTCTTTTCCAAGCTGAAGAAAAGACCGAAGAAAGCCTGTAAAACAAGTAATAACTCCCTCTGAACGGCAAATGTTGAAGGAAGCAGAATGTTTTGGTGCAAACACAGGCCGTGATTAGTGTGACTATGCCATGATATTGTTGCTGCATTCTAGTTAAGAGCATGTCAGCTGTTACAACCCCTTGTTTTCAGGGTTTGCAGGAAAATACAGACTGTCACATTTCCAGTGTCTAATGACAAACACACCGATTAAAGTTCAGTTAGAAAAAGGATGCCTGATCAAGTCTTAATCTACAAAGGCTTTTTCTTTTTTTTTCCTTTTGGTTTATGGGCATAAAGATATGGTTTA
Organism: Sphenodon punctatus; assembly: GCA_003113815.1. NCBI lineage: Eukaryota > Metazoa > Chordata > Lepidosauria > Sphenodontia > Sphenodontidae > Sphenodon > Sphenodon punctatus. Next base: position 5,386,354 of record QEPC01006282.1, read on the forward strand.
AAATGTGGGTAAATTTCTATACATTTATTCAAAAAAGTGGTGCAGTTAGGAGGCAGGGGGCTTTACTGGGGGGCACCCTGCACACGTACACTGTGGGGGTGTGCACAGCTGTAGATTTGGTGTGCATAGGGACCTTGGGTCGGAGCCAGGGTCTTCAGCAGGCCTGAGGCAGCAGGCTCCTGCCCACAAAAAGCACGGCACAAACTTTACAGACCACAAGTGCCTTTGCCCCAAAGAAGGAAAAGAGATGTGCTCCTTCTCCCTTAGCTAGCCAAGCCGACCAAGGCTTCCGCCCTCTCCTTCCCAGCTCCTCCCCTTCTCAGGGGTTTCCTGAGCTTACATAGCCCCAACAGCTCTCAGCCACGCTAATGGATGCCCTTGGTGACAGCTGTCAGTGACTTAGGGAGCTAATCCTGCGAGGACTCACCCTGGCCAGGATTCTGCCACATGGCCCCAGAGACCTTCCTGTCTAAACACAGGCCAGTCAAGTGGTGAATTGATTAATCTTTTTGAGCTTTGGTAAAATTGCGTCATCAGTTAGACGTTCCATGAGCTTCCTGCAAAATCTGCTGTTAAATAGCAAGAGGTTATAGCACTCCAAGGCAAAGTGCATCAAGCAGGCTGTGGAATGTATTCCTTATCTGAGCATGACTCCCAATGGCAAAACTCCTGCTCTGCACCTCCTTGAAACATGGATGTGGGTTCAGGTGCAGATTTTGAAGCTGTCTTATCTCTAAGTAACAATCCTAGGCTGAACCAAGCTCTGTTGGGCTCCATCATCTTGATGGGGAGCCAGTGTAGGCTAATAGATATGGGGCTGTTGGCCTTGGAACTGAAAGACCACAGTTCAGATCCTCTCTTATCCGTGAACTTACTGTGGGGCCTTGGGCAAGTCACTTCCTCTCTCTCATCCTTAGGGTAATTTCAGACATGACGGGCCTTTCGGCCCGCCACGCTGAACCCTGGCCCGGGATCCATCTCTGATCCCGGTCCTTTAGACGTGCCGGCCTGATCTCTGAGGGGGATCGAGAAGGGGCGGGGCTGCACGGCACGACGTGCGGCCGCTCGGCCCCACCCCGCCACGCTCCACTGGCCGCCTGCCCTCAGGGAGACGGGCAGGCGCAGCGGCCAATTAGGCTGCTGTGTCCGATCCCGTACCTCGGTCTGGGCCATGGTCAGGACCGGAGCAAAGTAACAGACGTTACCTTCTTCCGTTCCTGATCGTGGTCCAGCTTACCATGATTCTAGAGGTGAGGCCGGCCTCACCTCCAGAATCGTGGTTAGCTTTGAGCCGCACCAGGAATTCACAGTGGCGAACATCAGGCGGCACTCAAACAGACATTCGTGCGATCACAGCCACCACCCCGAATCCACTGTGATTGGGTGTGGTTGACTGATCACGTAACGTCTGAAATTACCCTTAGCTCCCCATCTGTAAAATGGGAATCGCCTGCCTTACAGGGCTGTTGTGAGGGTGGATGAGATAAGGATTGAAACGCACTTTGATGAGAGAGCTATATAAATAATGATGTTTGAGTTCCATATGTGGATGCCAGTTGGACTCATGCAGCCTCAGCCCATGTCCCTTGGGACATGAAATAACAGTTGAGGCTGCACTCCTGGCCTGTTGCTTCTAGTGTGCAGCAGTGGTAAAAGTCCATGGCTTGCTTCACAAGCTGCGGCCCCAACAAACCATGCACGCAGAGCAAAGACCTTGTATTAGGTCTGGGGCTGAAGGCACGCAAGTTCATTCCCTTTCCTGTACCCAGCACTGACAATGAATTGCACAGCTCTCCTGGATTTTGACCCCCTGCTAAAAGAGTTTTCCAAGCTGACACAGCAGCAGGTTGCTGGGGGGTGCCTAGTGGTGCCGAGAATGCATTCTATCAGGCTTCCAAGAGACTATTATCGGGCTCTACCAGGAAGAGGAATAAAGCCATCGCTAATCACTTCCCTGTCGTTCCTTCCTGCTGGTGTTTTCAGAGGAACTCGTGGCCCAGTTACCTTAGTGGCACTCTTCACTTATTTGGATATTCAAATCAAAATGGACCTTGTTTGAATTGTAGCAAGGCAAATAAAATCTCCATGCCTTGTACTCCTTGCTTATCAGACCAGATAATCTAACTGCAAATAGGACACCTCGACACACTGCTTTATTCCCCTTACTCGCCCACAAATATAATAGTCCCAAGATTCCTCATTAACAGGCATTGTTTCCCTTCGCTGATCTGTTGGGAGATGAAAGGTAATTGGTATGTATAACCCAAATACATTGCACACTGCCGAGCCAGCTATAATAGAGATTTTAATTATCCCATGTATTCTGCACGTGGATGGTAGGAAGAGGGGCGATGGGTGAGCGTGCATTTTTCCAGACATGCAAGGAGTGGGCAAGAAACAGCCCCCGTGCAAATCAGAGATGTCCTTTCCTACGAAACACTTGTGAGCAAAACACAAAAGATGATTAGTTATTACTTGCTGGGCACCAAGAATGTGATTGGCACTTTGAATTGCAGCAGGAGTGAGATCCAATCGTTAAGGAGATTGAAATACATATTTATAATTGATACACATACAAATGTTGGCATCAGCAGCAGCTTTTGTGGGCAGCGACGTCAATTAAAAAGATGCAGCAGGCCTCAATCCTAAAAGCCCTTCCTCAGGGCTGGCTACAAGGAGCCATGGACCCCCACCCAGAACAGCCTCAAATGCAAGTCTATGGCCCTGCAAGAGCTATGTCACTTGTGTGTCTTAAAATAGCACCTAAAGACTAGCCCCAAATCACAAGGCAAAATAGACTCCTCTTTAAAAGGTTAAAGGGGGCAGTGCCATGGGGCCAGCCCTGCCCTTCCTGATGAGCACTTCCATTGAAAAGTGATGGGCACCTTTCTCATATGGACATCACTCCCTTTGAAGGTAATAATTGCTAATGTAAATGTATGCATTGTGTATTGATTTAAATGGGTTTTCTCCTAAGGGAGCAATGTTAGGACTGGGGCCATGTTTATTAGCATGACACCAATTGATACTAATTGACAGTATTTTAGGTACCTCCTAATGTTAGAGTAGTAGTGAAGATGGCTTCCATGTTGTTTTATACTAAGGTAGTTTACCACAGTAGGAGTCACATATCTTCCAACAGTGCTTATTTAGGAAGGACAGTCCCTCTTTGGGTGCTAAATTCCACTTCCCTCTTTCAGGGGGCCAGAGTCCCTCTTTCAGGAGAGAGATAGAGAGTGGTACTTTAGCCGTAGGCACCTCCTTCCTAGTTGCCCTCTAGGAAAAGCACATGAGAGTAAAATGGGGAGATGATGGAAACACAAGAAACTATGGGTGTTTTTAAACTAGACGCTAGCCCACTGGAGTACATGTTTGGTCCAAGGGTGTGACAATAGCCCTCTGGAGTACGTGTTGGTTCCATGCAGCCCCACATATTTCACAGTGTAGAGCTAATAAATGGGTATTCCCCACATATATTCATACATGTACAGGCAGCCCCCACTCACACGTTTAGGGCAACAAACCTAATACACAGGCAGGTGCCACACTCCACCCCCTTCCCAGTATCCCACCCCGTCACAACACGCACCCATGGCGAACTATGGAAAGAGAAGCCGCCCTAGCTGTTTCTGTCTTCTTGACTATTTTCACTTCAGGAGGTGGTCCAGTGCCTACTATTTCCACCCACTTATGGGGGTTCATACTTGCCAGAACTTTGTGGCTGGAAGTAAACTTTTGCTATGCACAGAATATTGAGTTTATTTGATCTGTATTAGTTGAAAATTTAGCTGATCCCAGTACAAACACCTCTTACTGGCAGCTAGCATACAATTGTAAAGATGGAGCTTGTGATACAAAAGACAAGATGGTGCATGTTACCTGGGCTGTTAAGGACCTGAAGATGGCCCATTAAGCTCAAGGGAATATAGCCCCTAGTAGTCTTTTACTAAGCCCCTAGTAGTCTAAGTAGTAGACTACCTAGTAGACTACTAAGCCCCTAGTGGTCTTTTACTAAGTCTTTTACTAAGACTACTAGTAGTCTTTTACTAAGTACTACTTTTACTAAGTAGTCTTTTACCTCCAGGAGCGCTTCTGTCCTTTTTGATGCACTTTGGGAGGTATGTGCCTCAATTTTCAGGTCTCCAGAACGCGCCTCTGCAAAGCGCTGCGTCTCCAGACGCCACCATTGCCGGCAGTGGGGAGCACGTCACTTCCGACAGTGCAGCGCGTCTTCTCTCTTAACGCGCGGCTCCGGAGGCGCTAAAGTGCCCTTGTCTAAAAATGGTGTGCATGTAAGTGGATGAAGGGGCAGGACTTATTGACCAAGGGGGTGGGATGTCCCTCTTTGGCCGCTGGCAATAATGGAAGGTAAGGTATTGTGACGCAGCAGTGGAATAATTTGTATAAACCACCTTGGCCAATGAAATGACCTGACATAATTCAGCATGCTGGCATCACCTGACAGGCCATTGCGCCACACACAGCCAAAACCAAGGCACTCGTCCAGGTGCTAAGATACAACGGGCAGTAGTTTCATTGACTTCCGTGGAGCAATGCTAATCTACACCAGTTGAGAATCTTGCCCGGCATGCAGCAAATGATGTGGTTCATCATTTGAGGGAGTATTTATTCGGACCTCATTTGTTCTGAGATTTTTAATTTTTATTTTTTTATTATCAAATATAGAAAAATATAGAAACATATATATGCTAATGTAATGCCCCCTGCCCACCCCAGCAAAATAAAATAATAATAATAATAATTTTTAAAAAATAAAATTTTTTTAAGAAAACAACTGCAACCCATGCAAAGCGACCCATTTTAATAGTTTATCTCATGTGATACATATGGCTGTTAACAAAACCTCAGATATCCCACAACAGAATTGCATTATCCATCTGCTCTGAAAATAGGCTTCCTCTGATGCAATCAAAACAATTGGACCAGGTAAAATAAAAGTTCCCATGTCTGAAATTTTTTAATATGTTATATTGTATTTTATATTTCTGTATTTATGTTTTTACTGACTCTTGTTCACTGCCCCAAGCTGCCATTGGGCAGGAGGGGAAGAGTTATAAATTATGAAATTAATTAATTCAATTAAGGAGGAGACTGTGCCTTGCACCTCAAATTGGGGTGAAAATATGGCAGGAGGGATATGTCCCCTCAGTGCCCTTCACCTCCACCTTTGGGGAAGGGGCTCTTTATAAGTAATGGAAATACCAGATTTTTATTGCCCAAGATGAGGCTTGAGATGGATGCCGGGATTCTCTGAGATGAAACCTCTTGCTCTAGAGAGGTGGGGGGCTTCAGTGGGTATCTCTGAAGTAAGTGGTTTGTGGATCAGGGCCTCTGTGAAAACCCTGGTGGCTACTCAGGCAAGGTGGCTACTGTAATTCCAAAGGGGGAGGCCGGAGGGAGAGATTGTCACTTTCAGTGGCAGGGATGGTGCACACTCCGTGTGAGAAAAGTGATGCATTCTTCTTTAGGAGGAAAAAGAACCCTTCAGAGGGTTTTGCTCTTAATTCTTTGCACTGAGCGTGCTGGGCAGCTTTGACGCAGCCAGACTACAGCCAAAATGTGTTAAAGACTAAAATAGTGAGTGATGGCTGGAAGGCAGGATGGCCGTCCGCGGCAGGGACGTGGCCTGCAGGAGCTCAGAGAAAGGGCAGGGAAATCAAAGCTTGAGAGGAAGACAGCATCGCCATGGAAACACAGGGCACGTTGCAAAGCACATGTGGGACTGGTGGGTTTTTAGAGGCAAAGCGATTAGTGCTGCTGGGGTGGGGGGAAGCTGTGGTTTTTGAAAAAGTAAATGAGGAAGGAGCTGAGAATGGGAGTCAGTGTGGCTCATTGAGGAGCGGGGAACTGGATGGGAAAGGACTGCTTTTCCCGATTGATTTTGGCTTTTAAAAAGGGCATTTTCTGCTGAAAATCATTTCCATAGATTTTTGCCTGACTTACTAGTAGCAGATGTGGCTTGGGTCCAAGGGATTTGACCCATGGAGTGGAGGTTCCCCACCTATGTGCTTATCTCTGTCCAGGGCTGGCCCTAGAATTTGCATGGGCCCTGGTGGCCTCATCCCCTTGGGGACATCCTCTGTGGAGGCCAAGAGATGGCCATGTTTGGGGTCACGCTGGGAGGGAGTGGGGCCCCTATGACCTGCCCTGGTGAAAATGCAGGCCACTGCGGGGCCCCAGAAGCAGAAAAAGAACGGGGTGTGGGTCTGTTGCCCTGATGTACAGGTGGCCCTGACTCTGATCCCCCATCAGTGGTTCTGTCGAAGTCAGTGGAACTACAGCCATAGGCACAATTAAGCATGTGCCTATGATGTGTAAGACTGATGCCTGAGTTACTGCTTACATGGACAATCAGGATTCTTGGCAACCTGAATGTGAATCTTAGGTTGCATTTCCTCCAGCACAGGTGGATTAACGCTGTTGTCTTCTTGTAGGTTCCAGCACCTGTGCTGAAGGTCCCTCCTGTGCTCCCTCCAATACTAAGTTGCCCTAACATGGGTAACATTCTGGTTTTGTCCCTCCCAGGACCATGCGGATATTGAGTGGAAGTTCGCCCGGACAAAGCTCTGGATGAGTTACTTTGATGAAGGCGGTACCCTCCCACCTCCTTTTAACATTATTCCGAGCCCCAAGTCAACCTGGTACCTTTGCAAATGGATCCATAAGAAAATGAGGTTCGACAAGGACTCTGACGACGAACAGAAAAAGCACGAAAACTTAAAAACCTTCACAGTAAGAAGCTTTCGCACTTTGTATTCCCCCAGGGAAGGATTTAGTAACGCCCACTCCCAGTTTGCAGTCTTTTAGTGGCAGCTGCTCCACCTTGCCTAACAAGCCACTGGGAGGTTGAGGGATGTCACTAAATGGATGCCCATGTAATATATGTGTCCTGTTTAATTCCAGGAACGCCATGCTGACAACCTGATTCAGAATCAACATTACCAGGTAAGGGCTCCAGCACAATAAAGCATTTAGTGCCTCTCTCCTGCTCATGCTTCAAGTTCAAAGTTTAAATATTTACGGCAAATGCCAAACAATTCTCCTGCTCCTGCTTGATTTGCATTGGTAGCAACGTCTGACTTGTTGCCTTCCGTTGTAATATTCTTTGACAAGAGCACTAAGAAGTTCCTGCTTATTGTAGAATGAATACGCTTGGCTTCTCCCAAACAGGCTGTGTGAACCAGTGACACACTCACTGGACTTTCACAAATATAGTTTAAAATCTTCTGTTTGTATTCTCAGTGGAGATGAAGTGGAATGTAGCTCCAAATTGCCAGGGGGGTGGGGGGATGGGGTTGAAAGCATACCTTCCTACATTCCAAGTGACCAAAGAGGGACAGAAGTCCCACCCTCTCACACACACACATTTATGTGCATGCATGTACACACACACACACACACACACACACACACACACTTGTGCACACGGGGGGTGGGGGCATGGAGCTAAGTGCATATGACCTGGTGCTCCTGCAGCTGCTATACAAGGGAGCTTTGGCAGTGACCACATATGACCTCCTCCCAAACCTGTGCATTTTCCTCCAAAGATGGGACGGCAGGGTTTTCCCACTAAAGCAGGGCACTCCCCACCTAAGTGGAGGAGGTATTGTTGGGCGGTATGTCAAAGGGTCAAATATGTCCATCTCCTTTGAAATACTTGAATGCACTGAAATACTCTTGGTGCATTCTTGACCCCAGCACTAGGGGTGGGACTACCGGATCATCTGGTATCCGATACTGCCGGTATTTGGTGTACCAGCAGTTTGATTAAACCCGGTAATCCGGCCCCTTTACCGGATTCCCCGGTACCGGATTTTTTACATTGCAGCCATTCAAATAAATGGCCGCAATGTAAAAAAAAACACCAAAAAAACCGCCATTTTACTTTCCCTCCCCAGTCCAGGCTGCGTGGGTGGAAGGGGGGACACCCCCCGCCCAGCCTGGCTTTAAAAAAAAAAAAATTTCCCCGAAGTCCCTGCTAGTGCAGGCTCCGGGCCACCGGCGGCGACCCGGAGCCCACACCAGCAGAGACGATCCCTGGGGTGGTGGGTGGTTTAACACACACCTCACTCCAGGGATCAGATCACCTGACCTAGTCCTACCTCCCCACCCAGGGATCGCCTACCTTGCGCTCCGAGCGGCGGCGGTCCGACTCTGGCGGCTTCAGCGCTGGCTGTGGCTGCCGGCTTCAGCGCTACTAGGCCTTCCAGGAAAACCCAGAAGTTCACCGGAAGGCCTAGTAGCGCTGAAGCCGGCAGCCACAGCCAGCGCTGAAGCCGCCGGAGTTGGACCACCGCCGCTGCCGCCCTGAGTGCAAGGTAGGCAATCCCTGGGTGGGGAGGTAGGGTGATCCCTGGGGTGGGGTGTGTGTTAAACCACCCACCACCCCCGGGATCACCCTAGTACCTGCTGGTGCAGGCTCTGGGTCGCCGGCGGTGGCCCAGAGCCCGCACTAGCAGGGAGTCTTCGGGGGGGGAAATTTTTTTTAAAATCGAGGCTGGTGCCCCCCCTTCCACCCACACAGTCTGGGAGGGCGGAGGTTTTTTGTGTTTTTTTCCATTGATTTCAATGGGGACAGTTCCCCATTGAAATCATTGGAACAAATCCGGTACCGGTAAACCGGTACACAGATCCGGCAATCCGGTTTTTTAAAATCCGGTAACCGGTAAATCCGGTAGCTGGTATTTGTCCCGATGTCCCACGCCTACCCAGCACAGATAGGGAACAGTTAGGATTTTGACTGAGGAAAGTTAAGATGAGATGGACATTTTCTCCTGCTGCTAAAAAATCTTGGAGTGTCTCTCTGTTTTTACGCTGTCTGGCTTCAAGGATTCTTCAAATTCAAACTGGAGCAGAAGGAACCTGCCTTCCCAGTGAGATGGAAACAATCATTCAGATGAGCTCTTTGATTGGGCCAACTACTGCTGGGGAGAGGACGCAAGCTTCCCAGTGATGCAGAGCATCTGAAAGCCAGAACTGCAGACTGAGAAGTGCAGGCTGGGTTATATCGGATAGCTCACCAGGAAGGGAGTGGTAGGGGGGAAAGGCCATTAGCAGTTCAAATCATTTAAATGTTATGAAGAAAACCAGCAGGTAGAGTTGCGAATAGCAGGCTCTCCATAGTTTACAATAAGAGCTACTCGAGCTAAATTGAATGCAGTACACTAGCCTCTTGGGGGGAAGAAGAAGAATGCAAAGCAAACCAAGCCCCCGGAATGCTGTTCCTTTACTCCCTCTGGCCTGTGTTTTCAAAAACAACTAATGATGGTGGGTGCCTTCCTTTCAAGTGCCCAATGGCATTTTCAAAAGGGGCTGATTTTTTAAAGGTTAGCTGCTTGACCCTGGGGGTGACCCAAATCCCTTTAAGGCCCCTCAGGCTAGATACCCCAAAACTGAAGCATCCCAAATCCCTGGTTACTTTGGAAAATGCAGTTCTCAGCACTTTGCAGCGGAAGACTGGCAAATGTAGACCATGCAACCACACAGAGCCTAATGTGTTGGGGGGGGGGTCCACAGTGGCCCCCGAATCACAGGAACCATGAATAAACTTGAAAGGACAACATGAACGGGAGAAGCAGTGGTGTAAAATAGGGGATCCCAGAGCCTCAAACACAAGAGAGCCCCAGACTGTGGAGGCCCAAGGTGATTGAGAAGAGAGCCTTGGAGCCCATGGATAAACTAAAAATAACAACATATATCTAATCTCCAGGCCGAAAGGGTTCGCAAAGCAAGGAGCCCCTCTGGATTTAGGGCTGGTTATTGCCTTTCCATGGGATTGGAGGAAGGGAGATCAGTTAAAGCGAGAACTGGAATTTGAGACTGAGAAGTTGGGTATCAAGTGGCAGCTGACCCCTCTCTCATGATTTCAGGAGGTGATCAGGAACTTGGTGAAGAGATATGTTGCAGCAATGATTCGAAATTCCAAAACCAATGAGGGCTTAACCGAAGAAAACTTCAAGGTAACGTTATGCTACATCATAGCATTTTCCGCTGACATCCCTCCACTTACAGTAAGAGCACTGCGTCGTTTGGCTTTGTGCATGTGACTGGGATGTGCTTCACTCCTCTGGTGCATTTTCTAGAGCTGGCAGGCTAGTCAACATGCAGGGATGGGGAACCTCAGGCCCAGGGACCAAATGTGGATCGCAGCTAGTTTTTATTTGACCCCTTTCCAGGGCCTAGGTCTGGGCCTGCCCTTGCATCCAGTTCCTACCCACAAGCACTGAAAGATCAAGTTCAGGGTAAGGGAGCAGAGATGAGGACATGCACACAAGGATAGAGGACAGCTCCGTGGCACAGATCCATGGTCTGGACCCTCCTCTTCCTGAGGAGGGTCCTTGCCCCCAATATTTTTGGAGCTCATACAGAGACCCCTGAGAGGGAAAAGGTTTCCTCTCACCTGGCCAGAGCATAGGCATCTCATATATTGCTACACCCCCTGCCTGTTCGCAGGAGCACAACAGGCAAGTAAATGGGTAAGTAGGGCTGAAACAAGAATCAATTTATCTCGCACGAAAATCTTGCAAGAATCGAGAATGTTACTGAGATCTCAGGATGGCCTCAATAATGGTTCAAGATCTTGGTCGAGAATTTTTCTCGATACCGTTTACCATTGCTGTTTCCTGTGTACCGCGGACTGGTAATGTGTATGCGCAAAGTGGTGTTTTGGAAAAGCGCAGCCATTTTGCACATGTGCGTTACTGGGACGAACGCAGTAAATGGTAACAGTAAATGGTAAGCATTAATGGTAAAGAGAGAAAACATTGTGACCGAGAAAGTGTTGAGAACCAGGATTTTCTTGATTATCAGGAAAACAGTCAAGAACTGTGATTCTCAGTGAGAATCGTGAGAAGATCAAGATGGCGTTTCAACGCTATGGGTAACACTACAAGCAGATGCAGTTAGGCTGAACTTTCAGCCACTGTCCCCAGGTCTGGCCCTCAGGTTCCCATAGGAAAGGCACCAGACTCCTCACCACTGCTCCAAGCGCCCTTCACAGGGTGGTTTAACTGAAAGATGGTTTAAGTAAGGCATAGTCAGTTATGACACCCCAAGCACCAGGCTTCTTTCCCTCATCCTGAACCCGAGCAAGCTGAGCTCCGCTCCCTGACAATCCCCTCAGCCAGGCTCTCGGCCTAGCTTTATATTACAGGATACCGGGTCACCTGATCTGCACTGATACACTGCTCCAAACACGACCACATCTAAGGCCCCCAAAGGCCCTGGGGTGAGGCCACCAAAGGCCCTGCATTTTATCTTCACCCTGGGCCCCACAAATTCTAAGGCTGGCCCTGGCAGTTTCAGGACTCCAGTTATTGTGCTATCATGGGATTGGGATCTCACTACCACACTCTGGGCTGTTGTGACTCAGTTTCCCTGGCTTGCAGCTCTCACTGGATCAGCTCTCTCTCTAGAACTGATTCAGCCTGCAAAGGAGGAACCCTTGTTGTCACCTTGGAGCCTTCGAGTTTCCCAAGCACAAACTCTTTCTCTCTAGGTTCGACTGTGTTTGAAACACAGAATTAACCCCACACTGTGTCAGATCAGTGTTAGGAACTCCACTTAACCACACTAATTCAGTTAAAAGAAGTTTAATGAATAAATCATGAATAAAACATGCAGTTCAAGATTTGACTCAGGTGCAGTAAATCAAAATAATATAAGCAAATAACTGTCTATACTTGTATTCTCCTAACTTAGGCTTATCCTAATCAAAGTCCAAGGATATTTCAGTCTTTTTCTCAGCTTAGCAATGGAAGGCTTAGCTGGGGCCAAGTCTTAAGAGATCAGTCCTTACTTCATAGCTTGTTTGGTGCAGCCTCTTCGCTGGCTGATAAGATGTGATGTCTTTGAGATGGCTCTGGAGTTGCCTCCCATTTGCCTTCTCTCCATCCCTTAAGAGCTCTTTCAGGGATCTTTTGTTTCCTTTCCCGCCTAGGTGACTTGTGGCTTTCTGCATGTAGGCAAGATCAAATCCGTTTGCACTTAAATGGTTAACTAGTGTCTGCAGAAGGTGTCAGGCATTTCCTGGTTGCACAATGTCATTCCTGTAATAAAGTAGCAGTTCTCAGTTTACCTTACCTATGAAGCAAGTTTTCAGTTCTCAGCTTAGATCATATACATGTTGTCTTAACATTTTCCTTTACATATTTGTTATACACGTGGTCTACACGTATCCCAGAACCTTTTCATGACATGTGCCATAGGAGAATCCAGGAGCTTTGGTTTCGGACTGTGTGGCCAGGTAGCAGTCAGTCATACTGGGGGAGGATTTGAGGGTCACAGGGAGATACCAAAAGGCTGATGAATGGCAGTGAGATGGTTTGAGGTGGTGCAATGGTTCTGAGGTGGTACAATGGTTCTTTGGGAACAGAATGCTGTCCTTTGAAGGATACCAAACAAGGAGGTTGAATATCCCTTTGAGCTGTGTCTTTCCTATTTCTGGGAACTAATATCAAACCATATGATACAAATTAATTTAAATAAATAAATAAACAAACTAAATAAATAAAATGCCAGGATATTGAGTCCCACTGTGTTGCTCTGGGTTACATATAGCTGATTGCCACTGGCAGTGTCTGTGCAAATCATCTACTAAAGAGAACCCTCCCCACATGCACCCTCCCCCATCATGCACCTGACTTGTTGCAACCAACAATAGTCTTAAAGTAGGCAAATTTGCTGGGAGAGGAAGAAGGATGATTAAGTTGCTGCAAATACCACAGAGGTCCCAGTTGAAAGTTGCCTGAGAATCAGTGTAGCCTAGTAGATAAGTTGCTGGATTTGGCCCTGCAAAACGATGGTTCAAATCCTAGCTTAGCCATGAGTTACTTGGACAAGTCACTGTGGGTGTTTACAAATATGATGCTGGCCAATGGGACCTGCACTGGGCCAGCATCATGGTGGTACATCTGTTCCGGGTCCACCAGATGTGGACCTAGTACAGACTCCAGCAGGGGTAATGGCCAGGGCAGAAATGTGGGCCCGGAACGAAGCAGGCCCACAGCCCAGGTCTGGCAGCCACCCAGCTAGATCAGAATAGGTGGAACCAGGCAGAAACATCTGGGCCTGGCCCAGCGTCGAGCATCGCCATGGCTGCCTGTTATTGGCAGCTATAGGCCTGTCATGCAGCGTGCTGCCTGGCCACAGGAATGTCTGTTCCTGCTGTGGGAGCTTCCCCAGTGGGGGTATCCCTCCCCACCCCCAGGCAGGATGATGAGGGGGCCGACACACGTAAGTACCCTGTCTTTCAACCTCAGGTCCCCATCTGTAAAATGGGAATGTCTGGCTCCCCTTCCCAGGGCTGGCACTGCCATATATAGGCAGCACAGGCTGCTGCCTAGGACAGCAAGTGAAGGCGGTGGCTCTTCTCCCCCCCACCTCTCCTGCCTTCAAACCAGCTGCTGCTGCTTCTGCTGAGCTGGATCGAGGCAGGGGAAGAGAGTTGCCACCTTAAGCTTGGCAGCCTGCCCCTATCCAGCTGTGGAGTTTAATGGTGGCAGCAGGGTCAGGAACTGCCTGTGCAGCTGGATCAGGGGTGGCACTGTACAGTTGCAATTAGGTCCCTGACCCAAGTGCCTTACAATTTAGGGTGAACAAGTAAGGAACAGCCATGACACAAGGATTTTTGCCACCAACAGAGGTTGATTAGTTTTGGAGGGAGTAACAGACAAAAAGCAAACAAAGATATCTAAGCAGAGACTGGAACCGGGAGAAGGAGATGGACAGACACAGATAGTGTGTGCGGAGATACGGCACTCCACACAGACAGACTCCGATGGGCATGATAGTGTGTGTGTGTGTGTGTGTGTATGAAATAGAGAGGGGCCTTTGCTGTGGGCGATAGCTAAGCTACATCTGGCTCTGAGAATAAAGACATGGCTGTTCCTGTGTTGAGTATTTCAAGGTGAGCCTGAGTTTCTTGGGGTCTTGTGCCCCAAAGAGGATGTAAACTGTGGGCCCAGTGGCTGAGAAAGAACCCCTTTAATAAGTCTACATTCCAGCAATCTCACCCCCTCCCTGTATAACTGTCCTCATTAAATTTCAAAAATGATAGAGTTTCTTTTTCTTTTTCTTGTTGGCATCAAGAGCTGGTCTAAAGGTCGTTAGAGCCATAAAGATCTAGTGAACTTTCTCTTTAATTCTCAGAATCACTAAATGTTCCTTCTGTCACTGAGTAATGAAAGATTTATCTGGTATTCTTGTACACGGTGATTTGGTAGCCTCCATTTGCATAACTTTGAACACTCCTCTCGGGGGAATCTTTCATGTCACAGATAAAGCTGCAGAATGTAACTCATTTTCCTTCTTGCCTTAGGAATTAAAACAGGACATCTCCAGCTTTCGCTATGAAGTTCTTGACCTCTTGGGAAACAGGAAGCCCCAGCGGAGAAGTTACTCTACCAGCAGCACAGAGGTCTCCCAGAAGGATGACACAAATGAAGATGGGGCTGGGGAATCCTCCAAAGCCAAGAGTGTTTCGTTCGGAGCAGCCAACAAAAAAAAGGATTTCAACGTGTCAGCTCTGATTAAAACTATGTCTGGGATTGACATGGTGGACGAGAAACCAAAAAGCAATGGGATAAACAAGCGTTCCTTTGTCCGAAATGGGAATAGGGTCCAGCGGCTTTCGAGCTCCAAGAAAGAGTCTTTCAAGAGACTGGGTCTCCTCTTCTCCAAGATGAATGGTCATCTTCCTGAGCCCAATTCTGAGCCCATGTACACCATCTCAGATGGAGTTATCCAGCCACATTACATGTGGCAAGACATTAAATATTCTCAGATCGATAAAGAGAGAGAAGCGAACTGTTCCAAAAGCGAAATTAACCTCAATGAGGTGGACTTCAGTGGGAATGTCAGACATACAGGAGCAAGCAAGGAATGCCCTGTGGTTTGTTCCAGCTCCCTTCACTGTGCTTCCAGTATCTGCTCCTCAAATTCCAAACTTATAGACTCTTCAGAGGATGTGTTTGACTCTTGGGGAGAGGCTTGTGACTTGCTTATGAACCAATGGAAAGACGGGCAGGAAGATCACATTACAACTCGGCTATAAGTGAAGCTAGTAGGCACCTGCTATAGAGAGTAGCTACTCTTTGTAACTGTTTGCTATAGCAGGTGATGCAGAGTTAGGATTCCCTTTTTTGTCCCTAGCAGTGAGCCTGGAACTCCAGTTATTTTATAGCCACCTTCACCATGTTTTTGGTTTTTTAATTTGCTTTTTTAAAACAAAACAAAAAAATCACAGATGCCGAACTCTTTATGTGAATGGGCCAATTGTTTGAAGACAGGCCACACGAGGTGCAGAGTAGTGCTCCCTCCCATTTGCTCTGCTTTTCCCCTACGTGCTTTTGTCTAAAACCCAGGGTTCATTTATTGATGCAGGTCAAAGTCCACAAATCCTTTTGGATTTAAACATTTTTGTTCCAACAGAGAGGAAGGGGCCTGCACAGCATTTTTCCTCTTCTGAGCTCAGTCTGCCCTAGCACTTCTAACAGCCATCGCGCTGTGCTTCACATTCTGCCTGTTTTACCAGTCCCTGCGACCAGCTGACGGAAAGTAGCTGAACCGGGGGCAGAGAGGCAAGCTGGTGGGGAGGGCTTTACGGTCTAACTGGCCTTTTTCTTTTTCAAGCAATACAATCTCAGATTATTTCAGTTGTGTGCATTTTATTAAAGCTTTGTATTATATTCTTAATGTAAGTTACTGCCAAAATTTGAAATATGTTAATGCCCCATGTCGAGTTCTATGATTGCGTTAAACTTATCTACCTGTTTTTCCATCTATCTGATCCATTTTTTAAAGAAGAATCACTTGTCCGCTCGTAGGAAGGAGTAACCATGTTGCATTGAAAGAGAAACTGAGTGACTGTCATAGGGATTTGTAAAGAGGTGGCTCTGAACCATAATCCCAGATCCAAATACTTCCAAAATGTATTTGAATTCCAAACCCAAGTCTGTATTTTGCAAAACTCTTTATAATGCATTCACATCTTTGCTCCCCCCCTTTCGCAAGCTGGAAGAGAGCAGCGGGGAACAGGTCATTCTATTATGACCCATTGGGTACTTCTCCAAAGTGACCAAGGGTGGCCACTGTCGGGGACAGAATGTGGGGTTCAACGGATCCTTGGTCTGACCTAGTAGGGCATTTCTTATGTTCTTATGATTCTTGTGTCCATTTGAAATTTGGGTCCAGGTTTGTAGCTCCGTCTCACCTCTGGTTTTGTATGTGAACATTCTGCCATCTGCAGATTTTGCATTCCTGGATGGTACAATGTGTTAGGCAAAATCTAAGAGAGCGCATCTTCCTTGGTTTCATGAACTGCATTTTTTTAAAACCAGCAATACCAGCTTGAATTGTGTATGATGGAATGGGCAATCCCATGCCGTCTTCTCTGTGACTGCAGCTAAATGGAATGCAGCAGCAGAGATTACTTACTGTTTGTTCCCACTAGTCCTGCAGTGGGCAGGGCTCTGGACAAGCAAAAAGGCAGGCGATACCCATTCCAAAGAGCTCACATTCTTAAAAAGACATACAACCAAAGGGTAGATGGAGGGGATTCAATACGCATTTGACCAAGAAGGTGATTGGCTATGTTTCAGTAATACAATATTTGGCCCAACAGCCTGTTGCTGATAACTATCTCCAGCTACCCTATGTCCTTGGCATTTTTAGTTAGCTGCTTTCTTGAAGGCCTCGGGGTGGCTATAGGTCTTAAGAAGGGTTGTAGACCCTGATTTTACAATGCACTCAAGTGGATCTGAATGAGATGCTGTTAGTGGCCTTTCAGACTAGCTCAGGGAGGGCATTCCCCAAGTAGGAGATGGCATGTTTACTGCATGTTCATCACCCCAAGTGAAATAAATCAGCAAGTAGATCAGCATTTAATCAGCATGTGCATTCCAAAGCATTACAGGTTGGCTTAGTGTACTGGTCCTTTAAGGCTCTGGTCCAGTGGGGTATTAAGAACTCTTGATTCCTGCTGATGGTAAAGGGACTTGAGGCTGCTTTGCATCTTGAAAGTGGGAACAGTAAGCTTTCACTATGAATGAGCTGTGAAAAGGGGCAGAAATAACATTTGGAATTACTGAGCCTGTTATCGGTGGCAGCCACCGTCACGTTGGCAGTGTCAGGGAGTTGTGAAAGTTAGCATAGTTCTGGTAGTTCTCTTTCTGCTTTATCATTGTATATCATTGTCTAAGCATGAAATGTCATCTCAACGTTCAACAGTGTCATGTCTCTCCTAGTTCTCAACCATTTGGAAACAGACTGATCAGATTGTTTCCTCTGGGTTTCCATATTGTTTCCACTGTCCCATTTAAAGTTGCTTCTCCAGAAAGACCCTAGTGCAAGATATCTAATCCAGATACACATGAGCTTTTACAAAGCTCCACCCATCAAGCTGAACTTTGGAGCTAGCCCCTGTCTCCCTAATGGGACAAAACAGAAGTTCAAATGCCAACTTCCAAAAATGTTGAATAGTTTCAGTCCAGCTTTGTGAGTCAGGCCTGTTTCTGGCTTTCAGAGACAAGGTGCCAGCAGCATACACACAGAAACGGACCCTTTGTCCTGCTTGCAAAATGTCACCACACTTACAGGTAACATACAGGCTGTTTTTAAATGGACCATTGTGTGTGTTGGGGGGGGGGGGATACGTACAAGCCCGCCAGCATTATCGGGGCCATTTTTAAAGGTGTGAGTCCGTGTGCACTTGGTGGAGCACCGCTCTGGGGGCCATGCATGGGGGGAGGGTGCAGACAGGTGCACACCTATCTCCACCCACATACGGAGCAACCAGCCTTTTCACAGATTGCTCCATGAGTAGGGGGTGGGGATGCATGGGTCGCGGGAGCATGCACCCATCACCTCTTCATTTAAACGAAACGCTCCCCCACATGGACACTGGGTGTTCATGTGTGGAGTGTCTCGTTTAAAAATGACCACAGTCCTTTAATAGTTAAGCATGCAAGTTGCTTTGAGGCATGGTGAGAAGCTCTTCTCAACCACCACATCAACACCTTTCAGACTGTCATGCTTGCGAAGTGGGTAGAATTCCAACTGAAGCTATTTTCTTGCTCACGGTAAGAAGGCAGGGCCATCGTCAGACCATACGTTTTCCCTGTTGCTGCAACTGGAGAAAACACAGTAAAGATGGGTCCTTGGCTGCCATACTCTGCATCAATAGGTGCGACCCTCCAAGGGGATAGGGCAGTTCCCAGTTCCTCTTTGTGTTCATTCCGCAAGTCCTGCTACACGGTAGGCAGGGACCCATCTTCACTGTTTTTTCCTCATTGCTGCCAAACAGCTGAAGTGCAGTGAACACAGGGGCCATGACAATAGGGCATGAACATAAAAGGAAGCCAAAGTGTTGTCTAGGGTTAGGCTGAAAGAAACATCTGCAACACAAAACATCTGAAGACTCGCAGATTAACAGAAGGGAACAATTTTCTGAAGATGCAAGTGCTAACTGAGTGCTACTAGCTTGGAGGCACAAGCAGAGTTTGAAATTGCTTTCTGAGTCTAGGCCACTAATGAGCCTTATTCTTTATGGAGCCAGAAGGCCCTTCTGATGTTTTGTGGCTAGCAATGAAGAATGAAGGCAATGCCCTGATGGGTAGTTGTGTCAGCTGTGCTCAGAGAGACTGGTCTACAGTCAGGGCATGCCATTCGGATTGCAGAAGAGCCTTGAATTCCAGCTGGACCACAAGCAGCCCATTATGGGCAAGGATTGCTGGGCAATGCCATACATAAGAATGAAAGAGCAGCATTTTGCAATGCACAGCCCATCCATGCAAACCCGTGTCTCCCTTAGCTGTACCCACAAAGAATGGAGGTAGGTAAACACATGTCAACAGAATGTCAGATAGTATTAGACAGAAAAAACTCTGACATTGCATTTGACAACCAAGTGCCGGCACTTGGGCAAGATCCATCAATCACTTATTCCAGAGGCTCCCTGCAGTCTGTAATGAGACTTATTTGGAGTAAATGATTGGTGGATTGTGACCAAAGTAGTTAAAATGAGACCTTTTCCTAATATTTTGTGTTGTTGTGTGCAATCTTCTGAGCTTCTCACAGCTCAATCTTTCTCACTCTTCGACAGCAGTTGGCCCAATGAATGGTATCATTCTACCTATTATTGTCTCGTTCATCTTTGAAACCAGACATTTACCAGTTCCCTGAGTAAGACTGAGGGGTCAACTGGTCTGCTAATTTAAGAACACAGCAGGATAAAAATGTCAAATCGCCTTGCTGGTCCTAACTACCAGCAAGGGTGAAGCTATACAAACAGGTGGTGAAAATGCACTAAGTCCCATCAGCTCCTTGGTGTAGCTGCCCCCCCCCCTTGCCACTGGGAGGGGGCCCCCATTTCATTTTCTACACCAAAGCCCATTCTAAACTAGACTGCTTGCCGATGTTCAGCTCTGGCAGGGACTAACGTGAGTTTAACTCACGTTAGCGTGGTCGCGTGAAATCCCCGCTCGTGCGCACACAGGTTTTAGTGTTATTTTTCCATTCTCCCATTAAATTCAATAACATGATGTCCATGTTAAACTCACATTAGTCCTCGCCCGAGCTGAATGACGGCAAGCAGCCCTAAGCTACACCCCTGAATGCCAGCTCCAACAAATGGTCCAAAGTTTGCTCAGTTATGTGCTGTGCAGCCCCTTCGCCTGCAAAAGGTTTTATGTGGGTAGAACTGATGGTGATATATTAAGAATGTCCATGGAGAGCTGTAGAATGGGGTAGATAATTTCATTAGTAGAACCTTCCTCACTCACACTGCTACAGAGTGTCTTTATTCTTTGTATTTGATAATCCACTCTACCCAGACACCCGGAAATTCACATTCAAGCACGCTTTGTCCTTCATTGTGTCCCATTTGACCTTCAGATTTCTTCTCTTGCAGAATGGCCACACAGTTACAGTCTCCCACAACTAGAGCTAAAACGGGGAGCAGCTCATTTGCCACCAGCGGGTAATAGCCACAATTTCGAATACCGCATCAGCAGGGATCCCTACTCTACCGTGATTTAAAAAACAAACACCCAAATTCTCCGATAAAAAACATTAAAAGCTGCATTTTTCGTAATTAAGATGAAATGCTGAACTTTAGAGTCCCTAGCCACAAAAAAGTTCTACGTGTTCTACAATTGTCTGCCTTCAAATGCAATCAACAGCATAGAACAGCTTATTACCATCAAGGTGAAATTTGTCTTTGCTCGGTGACATGGTCTTTAAGAGTGATTTTTAAAGTTTTCAGCATCTTTTCATGACTTTAATTACGTCTGGAGGCTGAAGTGAAATTTGAGATGCATTAAAACACAAACCCCTGTACGCCATTCAATAACCTCTATCTGCCGGCAGCAGCTTATTGGAGTATGTTTAGCTGGGTAAATTCAAAGCGCATTCAAAACTCAACCACAAGAGAGGGAGGTTGCATGCACTGAATAAGTGACAATGGGTAGTAAAATGTAGTTAATAGTTAATAGAGGTTTTATTTTTCCACAAAATGTAAAAACTAAGACCGTGATCCAGCTTTGCACTGCCAGTGTGAGAGAGCATGGACTATTTATTTCAAAGATTTTTATCCCACACCCATCCTGCCTCAGACAGCTAACAAATTATTTAAAACATAAATATAAAACACGGAAAAACATATAAAATCATCATAAATACAAACACGAGCTAAAAGAATACCCTCCCCAGTCCACACACACACACACACCGCAACTAGCGCAAATTGCATAAAATCAACCTAACCGGCTGCGCCGGCTCCAGCAGTTACATGCTGGAGTGCACTCCCAGGAGACGGGGCAGGAATAATTCAGGAAGTAGGGGTGATTGCTATCCTGGGGGTGGGGAACACGATAGGGGGCAGGAGCTGAGTCAAGACTTAGCAGTGGGCAGGAGAACAACTGGGACGCTGCAAGTAGGCTCTGCAGGTGGGCAAGGCCTGCATCGACATGCAGAGAATGCACAGGCGTGCTGGCTGAGCCTGCTCTCCAATCTCCCAGTCGTTGTCCTGCGCCCTGGTAAAAGCTGGGCTCTCCCCCTCACTCCCCAATGTGCCCCGCTGCCACCCCTGCCAATATTGCAGCGCTCCCCAAGCACCCTCCTTATGTGCCTTGACAACCTGCACCTGCCCCCACCCCCAGCCAGCATTGCATGCTTTCCCGACTCCCTTCTTCCCCCTTTCACCAGTCCATTGAACCCCTGCCCGAGAAGTCGGATGGGCTTGCGCCTGCTCTGACCAGATACATAGGCACTCTGCACCCTACATGGGCTGTACCACCTCCATACAGCTGAGGTGTTGGATACTGTTGAGGTGTGCCGTTTGTGCACTATGGCAGGGCAACCCTGTAAGGTGCTGGGGTGGCCAGTGGCACTTGCTCAAAGTTCTGTCCCCCTGGCACAGAGGGCATGACCATTTTTGCCAGCCGGAGGGTGGGACTTAACCTACTCTGAGCACTGGCATTAAACTGGTTGCTCTGGCACATACATCATGCAGTGCCTGGGATGGGGTCTGCCAGCACAAGGGCACCAGTGCTGTCCTCACGCAATCACAAGGGGACAGCGGGATCGTGGTCTAAAGATCCTCTGTAAAAATGCAAATTCTACTTTTTCCACAGCAAACCATTTCTAGGATCTCTATGTATCAGGTACTCAATGTGCTACATTACCAATTGGGTACCCAAATACCCCTACCCCCAAATCGGTAATTTCCAGTACCTTTTTTTTTTTTTTTTAATTTCCAGTTACGGGTATGGAAAACCAAAAAAATCAGGACTGAAAGTAAAAAAATTGGGAAGAGAAGTCGATATTCCAAGATGGAAAGTCAACATTCTGGAACATTCCAGGACATTGGTTACTTGATTTGGATCAAAATCGGGTACCAATTGGTACCCAATATTTTCAAATTGCTTTGGGTACCAAACATTTGACAGGAATACCCGTTTTTGTGGGTACTCATTCCAACTCTACACATGATGGTTGTCATCTCTCCACCAAGCCACTTGCAGAGATCCTCTCATCAGGGGATGCTTGCTCCTCACACTACCACAGAATTCATTTAAACACAGCACATCTTGTAAAGCCAGAAGCTGTTTGTCCTAAGGTCAGGGATATAGAAAGAGTTCATTTAGAAATGAGAAACAATCTTTTTAAACTATTTTTTATTTGTAAATTAATTCAGTACATGCCAGCAGGATAAGTAAATATTCAAATATCTAGACCTGGCTAACAGAGAAAGCATACTGAGTGGTTAGAGCACAGGACCAGTGTCAGGAGGTTTGGATTCCATTCCCAGTTTTTGCCACTGACGTGCTGTAACCGTGGGCAAATTGCTTAGACTTTCTTGTGCCTCAGTTTCCCCATCTGTAAAACAGGGATAATAATACTTACCTACCTCACAGAAGGGGGCTGTCAGGCTTAATTAATTAAATTACTTATGGTTTGTAAGCACTTTTAGACCCTCAGACAGAGAGCTAGATACAGAAAGTGCAAAGTAGTAGCAGCTGTAGCATTTCCATTGATTCTCATAGAACGGATGCAGGTAGGGATTTGTGTTGACTGTGACAGTTTTTACATGGCTAATAGTATGCTTTCCAGAGGATTAAGAGGAATATCTGAAGCTTACAGGTAGCAGGGGCTAGCTGCTTAAACTCTGAATATCCTTACTTTGTGATCTTCTGTCTCACTCTTAACCTTTATTCGATTGTAATAATTGGTGCACCATCTTTTTCTAACAGTACAATAATGTAAGATATTTTTTAGCAGAACTAGAAAGTGTAAATATTAAGAATTGTAATAATGAGATAATTATATACATATATAAGATAGTGTAAAACTGTAAAGCCTTGCATTTTGAAGAGGTGAATGCTCTGGGTATTTAAAGGGGATGAGGGCTCCTTGGAAGGCCAAGCGTTAATGCATGTATATGCAGCAAGTAACCCCTCTCCTCTCCTTCTCCCCCTCCCCCATTGCTGGCAATGGGAACAATATCTGAAAATCATTGAATCTTAGTACTGGAAGGGTATCAAGGGTCATCCAGTTCAATCTTCTGCTTGGCTGTAGGATGGTTACAGCTACAAACCGTCCCTGTTACCATGAAGGAATTGACATAACCAACAAGAACACCTAGGTTGCCATCCACTTATTGCAGAATAGTCCCTGTAGTCATTGGGAATAAGCAGTTTGAAGATTGCAGTCATAGGGTGACACACCAAAGAAAAGGAAAATAGTCTTGTGATTTGGGAATTGCAAGCCAACATAGGCATATAAGTCCTGGAGAAATCCTACAAGAGAGGCCCAAGCCTATTGAACTCAAGGAAAAGACTCTAGTTCTCTTTAAACTGATGAAAACAGGATCACTCATCCCCTATGCATCTTACCAGAAATGTATCCCATTGAACCTGTACATAATGTCTATCTCTTGTATCTCCACTTTCCCCATTGGTTTGCATGGCATTGTTTACCGGATGTCACACCCATTCACGTTTTTTTTAGGGCCAAATTCTGCAGTCTTTACTCAGGGATATGCTTTATTGGTTTCAACAGCAATTCTGCCCGAGTCAGATGAAGGCTGTAAGATTGTACCCTCCAGGTTGCTCTGCACTGAAATGGCACTGAATCTTTTTCAGGGGGGAACAAACAATGTGCTACACGGACGGACAGACTTCACAGGAGTCAGAGTTTGTCTTGAGTTTGGAAAAGTGCCGAAAAACCTGACTGAACATCTGAATTATTTAGTCTCCCTTTTTTCCCCCTCCGGCTTTTCAAACTGAGCTGGAAAATTGTGCAAGAACAGTTCTCTTGAGATAGCGAGTACTTCATGCTTCTGGTTGAGCTGGTAACACTCTGAGAATAGCTTCTCATTTATCCGTTCAGCACTTCCACAGAGCTGGTTTGAAGCCAGAACATGCTAGTTCAGAAGCAAAACCCAGATCATGTTGATTTTAATAAAAAGCTAACAAGGAAAGTTTGACACTAACTTCAGTGCAAATGGCTCATCCATCCTTGCTATGGGAGCACTGAAAGTAAAGGGCACACTTTGGGACCCTGAGAGAGAAAAGACTTGCATGTATTAAATCCCATTGAAATCAATTGTGTCTCATTTAAAAAAAAAAAAAAAGTTATTGATGGTTTCCCAACCACTCTGAGTTTGTGCCTCCCACTGCAAGATTATATTTAAAAACTAATTAGATGGGCTCAGCCAAGCACATGACAAAAATATATATGAATCATTTAAAGTAAATGCAATTAATAAAAACTATAGTCTGGTAAACAGTTTGCTCCTTTCCGAATACAATGTACTGGCTCTCCTGGCCCTGTTGCAAGAGCAGATACGAAAGGGTGTGAAGTCTCAGCAATGTACTGCAGGCACGTGATGTACAGGGAGATAGCCGAGGTAGAAGCAACATGCTACCTGGACACCTAAGGAAGCACCTATACTTTCGAATGCAGAAGCTATTTGGAATCAGTGAGATTACACTGAACAAGGCGCACACTTGGTGCTGGAACTGGTCAACTAAAGTGTTACCAAAATAGTCTGAAGTTTATTGAATGTGTTAAATGAAACCCAGTTACGCTGAATTACTTCCCTTGAAATCGATTACCCCCCACCTTCATACAAAGGTAAAACAGATTCCTTTTTATCCGTGCTACCTTCCCTCCTTGTAAGAGTGATTCATGTTTTTAAGATATCACCTATTATCTAAAGGGCTGTTTGAAATATGGCTGAAGTGCTTGATCTTTATCTTTCTAACTTTTGATAGTCTTTCTTTTTTTCATGGAAAATAAAGGCCTCTCGCCTATGATTTTGACGGTGGGGAAGGAATGGGTATGAATAACCCACTTACTAGACCTTGAAATCCTCCCCTAGGGAACTCCCAGAGAGCAATCTAGAGTGAGTGACGAAAGATGGCCCTTTCTAACCTCTACTGAGCAGGGGTGGAGACCCGGTTCCTTCCTAGGGGCCAGTTGGAAATCAGTACAAGCTCGGAGGGCCACAAGGAAGTTGGAACTGGGGATGCCTAAGGGGTGCAGTCAAGAAAAGGAGGGTCCATATAACACCTGTGCCGTGGATCTGTCCTTGTGCGCACCCCCTCATCTCCGCTCCCTTCCCCTGAACTCAGTCTTTCAAGCTCCAGGGGCAGATCCAGGAACTCGCAAGGGGGCAAATAAAAACTAGGCATGGGCTGCTTCCTGCCTGAGGTTCCCTACCATAGAGCTGTGTCTGTTATAATTGTGGGTACTTACAGACATGATGGGGGACTTTCATCCTGCCGGGGGTGGGGGCAGGAGGGACGACCCCTGGCTGGGGCAGTTCTGGCAGCAGGAACAGATATTCCTGTGGCCTCCCCTGCCGAAGAGGGGAAGCCGGGAGAGCCATGCGGCTGGCTCCACTCCTGAGCTGCGGTCAGCACCCTGCCCCCCTGTCATGACAGGCAGCCCTGGCTGGCAATAATAGGCAGCCATGACAACTCCCAATGCTAGGACAGGGCTGGGAACAGATGGTTCGGGCCCAGCAGGGCAGTTGCCAGGCCCAGACTGTGGGCCCGTTTTCTTCCAGGCCCATATTTCCGCTGGGGTTTGTACTGGGCCTACATCTGGCTGGCCCGGAACAAACCTACTACTGTGACACTGGTCCACCCACGCCAAAAGGGGCCCACCTCATGTTTATTTACACCCTACATTTCCGCCCCTGCCTTCACACCAACACCACTAGCATGAATTGAGCTACAAGATGCGGTCTCGCTGATTATACGTACACACACACACACACACTGTCCTGTCCTTCCTAGCACAATTAGTTAATATAACACTGTGATATCTTTAGCCAAGATAACTCAGAGGAGATGCTTTTTGTCTATCACAAATCAAAAAGCCTTTGTTCTGAGATCTGGACTCTTTTTAGCTTCCACCTTGGGGCAGGAGAAATTGTCCATTTTTGGTTTGTAAGCTCTCGCATGTGTCTTTCGAAGACATTTTGGGGAACTGCTGCTGCTCCATTGAAAAGGAAAGGCTAGTAAGAGAGACTTAATGGTTCAATTTTCCTAAAATGGCCTTACCCTTCAGTTAAGCCAAATTTCTTTTTGCATTGACTCTAGTGGCAAATTAGATCTTCTCAGACTTTATCCACAGAAAAGCTTGGAACTGAAACATTTACTTTAAGCATTTCACTCCACAGAACTGTGCGGTTCAGCTTATTTTGGGGACATTGGGTCAAAACAGGGATGTCCTCTCTCAGTTTTTCACTAACAGACGGACAGTATTTTGCCCGAGTAAGGACTGAGGAAGGGCCAGAGGATTTGGTATTTCCATAATAACCTCCTTTGAAGGAGTCAGAAAATTTAACTTCTGTCAGCAGTGCTAACTCCCTTATATTCCCAACCATAATTGTAAAAATGAAGAGAAAGGATGTATATAATAAATACAAATATTTATTTTATGTGTATTTTTAGCTTAATTGTAAACTGAAAAAAATAAATAAAGCATTTACTTTTTTTTTCAAAAATGTATGCCTATTGAAATTTAAGGTGTTTCTAACCTTCAGATGTAAACATTTCCAGCTGCCTATTGATAATAAACATTTATGAACAGTAATAGATCGGGCACTGTATCTTTACCATGTTCAGCTGCACCCTTTGAGAAGTCTGCATAGAGACAATGCTAGTCTATTCAAGCAGACGGCCAGCAGTGCCTTGAACACCTGTGGACTGAGTAGTCCACTACTCATGGGTATAAGTAATAAAGTGCTGGAGGGAGCCCACAAGTCACCCCCCTACACTGAGTCAGGTTTAACTCATCCTAAACATACATTGGTTAAAAACAAACNCCACCACCCTAGCCCTGTGCAACAAGAGCCCAAACAACCAAAACAGATTCCCCCGCCCCCCTGCTGCCCCCTGAAGTGCCCCCTAAAGTGCCGCGCCCTTTGGCGCCACGGCGGACCTGGTCCTGACCAGGTCAGGCCGCAGAACAAACATTCACGTGGGGGGGAGGGGGCTGGAGACACACAAATGTGTGGCTGCCCGGCCCCACCATGATAGGCAGCCATGGTGGACTCGATCCGAGCCAACAGGAACAGATATGTGAACCTGCTCCGGCCGCTTTTGCCTGAATCAGGTTGGCGCTAGCCGCGACTAGGACTTCATCCATTTGCTGAGGTTCGAGCCTAGGCAATCCAGGTAAACATTTGGCAACTAGATAACAAATGTGACAGTGGCCTGTGGGCCAGAGCAGATTAATGTCATGTTTCTTTTTATTCATTTATTTAGCTTCTTTTATAAAACTTCCATTGATGGATTTCTGTAACCTTCCTTATTAACTTTTTCTAATGGTCTTCTCTCCCCCCCCCCATTATTTATTAAAAAATTTACCCCACCCTTCCCCAAAGGCTCAGAGCCAATTACAAAAAACAATGTTCTCAATGGCCAAGTTGAACAATTGATCTCCATCTTCTTTAGAACATTTTAGATGTTGGGAAATGGTCACCATGGCCCCCACCCACTGCGTTTTGTTTTTGAGATCAAGTATACCCAGTTCTTTCAGCCTTCCTCATTAATATTTATTTATTTATTAATTCATTCATTCAATTTATATCCCGCCCCTCCTGCGAACAGCTCGGGGCGGCTAACAAATTCAACATAAAAATCTTAAAACCAATATATTAAAACAATCCATAAAAACACTACAATAAAACAGGCTGGGATAATCTTGCTTCCTACACACTTTTATATCCTGATTTCCTCTGACCCTTCTTCCTTTTCTCTGTATCTTTCTTGACCAAAGTTTAGCTAAGACCTGACAAATGCTGAGTAGAGCAACACTATTATGTCCCATAGTATGTATAAGCTACTTCTGGTGATTGGCTTTCTTCGATTTATGCACATCCACTATAATCCCAAATCTGTCTCTGCAGTGCCAACAGAATCATTTTAAAATTCAATGCTGTCC
Organism: Sphenodon punctatus; assembly: GCA_003113815.1. Classification (NCBI taxonomy): domain Eukaryota; kingdom Metazoa; phylum Chordata; class Lepidosauria; order Sphenodontia; family Sphenodontidae; genus Sphenodon; species Sphenodon punctatus. The sequence goes on from QEPC01006282.1 coordinate 5,414,332, forward strand.
TCTAAAATGTTAACACTCTCTCATACTCTCCCAGCTTCTTTATCACTGCTGATAAATGTGTGCTCGTTGAGAACTTTAACAAGAAATTAAACTTCCTTTACTTTGGTTCGCTTGAAGTCAAACTTGAAGCTACTCAATTTTGAGTAGCTTGATAGTTTGACTTAGACTGTAATTGGAGTCAAACCAGGCTCTTGGTTTCGACTTCAGCATCACCAACAACTTCATTACACTTATCAGAACTCTGTTTATCCTCGGTTACTAACATCTAAGTTGGCTTTAATACCGACTCCACCTTTATTGATAAGTATTGAACCTGTCTCTTATACACATCTAGATGTGTATAAGAGACAGGAAGTAGGCATTATATCTCTTACTTGTTAACTTGTGTTATCCTGTCAAAGACAACTAATTCGGCATCATCTGCCGTTGAAAAATCTAAGTTGGATACTTACAAACCAATTGCTTTATAACCAGTTTTAACAATTTACCAGACACTGAAATTAGGCAAACAAATGTATAATTGCCCAGGTCCTCCCCTGCTCATTTGTAAAGACAGGCACTATGGGTATTTCCAGGCATGACGGGTCCGGAGGCCTGCCACGCTGAACCCCGGGCTGGAATCTCTCTCAGATCCTGGTCCATGATGAAGCCAGTCATCCTTCAGACGTGCCGACTCCATCACTGTGGGAAATTGGGGAAGGGCTACGCAGCCTGACGTGCAGCCGCACAGCCCTCCCCCCGCCCGCCCACGGGGAGACGGGCGGGTGTAGTGGCCAATGAGGCCACTGTGCCCTGATCCCATACCGTGGTTCAGGGTGTGATTCCAGACCGGGGCAAGGTAACTGACATTACTTTTGCCCCTTTCCAGATCGTTGCCAAGCTAACCACGGTTCTCGACCTCTGGCCGGCCGGAGGTCCAAAACTGTGGTTAGGTTTGACCCCTCCCAGAGATTTACTGTGGTAAACATGTGGTGGGGGTCAAACAGACGTTCACGGAAACACCGCCACCACAGGGGGATCCACTGTGGTGAACGGCGTTTTCATAATGTCTGAAATTAGCCTAGGTTTGCCCTTCTGCATTTGTCTGGGACCTCATTTGTGCCCCAAGCGTTTTAATAAAAAACTGCAAATAGTTCTGATATTACTTTGGTCAGTTCCTTTATCACCATAAAGTAGACTTCAGTAGGCCCTTCTGGTTAAAACAGATTCATGTTATTCAACTTATTTTTAACCTGTTGCATCCCCCTTCCCCATTATTATTATTATGATTAAGTACATGCAAATATAAATCTTTATAAGATTAGGGTCAAGGTTTAGGTACCATACATTTACATGAGAAAAATGTAAAAACTAGTCATCTTGGGGCTGACAACTTTCAGAAGTCAAGGGGAAGTATCATGCCTTAATGGGAAAATTCCATCAACTGCAATGGTTTTTAGATCAGATTCAGCACCCTTATTTTACCAGACCTGTGGTTCCATGAAAGGAAATATCTGGGAAGATCAACATCTTTGTGCCCTAAAATTCTATACAAGAAGAACTCAGAGTAATGTAGCCTCTAAATACAGATGCAGCTTCAAATTTTAATTCAACATGTTATGTCCTTTTCAGACATATACACAAATGATTGCCCTAAAATCCAGCGCAAAAATATAAGATTCTAGATTTGTAAATGGATTTCTAAAACTTAAAAGCAGAGGGAGGAATGTTCAAGATTCCTTTATTTAAAGATCAGAAAAAAATGAAATTCCAAGCTAGACTTAAACATACTCTCTCTCCCCCACCCCCTAATTATAAAGCCCAGAAGAACAGTCTTATTTTAAAGAGTTACAATTGCCAAGTCCGTCCGCCTATTTGTAGGTCATTTGGTTCGTATTCCAGAAATGGAAAGCTAACCACCATCCCGCCCTCCCTCTCTAAATTACTTATCCCAGCACCATTTCATTTTATAACAAAAAAAGCAGACTTTAGAATACATTATCATGCTAAATGGGATTGTAAGAACCTGGAAGGGATGGCTTTGTTTTATAAATATTTTTGTATCATTTTATAGCATCCAGAATGTTCTTGTCTACTCCATTGCAAGAGTAAAATGGGCCACTTGTAAAATATGGATCTGGATTAATACCTTTGACAGCCCCCCAGACAGTAGTTTGGGGCTAGGGTTTGATTAGGGCACATCTGAAGAAAACTTTGATGAATGTAAAGGGAGGGAGATGCTGGAGATAGAAAAATTAAAGTGAGAGAGAGGGGGAATTAAACAGAGAACAGCTGAAGTGGAAATGCTGCTTACTGCAGGACCTTTGGTGTACTGCTCTTGTGCAGTGACGGAGAAAACCATGGCTGCTTGCCCACATTGCTGTAATGTGGGCAAACAGCAAAGTACATGAGGTACAAAAAACTGCGTGTTTGACAGGGCTGAAAATCTTGCCCTGCTACTCACAGGTGTTCTTATCTCAGGGAGAATTTATTTTACGCAAGGTGGCCAAAACATGCACATTCATTGCTTACCGTGAGATTGGTCTTCCAGTCCTCCCGTGGCCATTTTAACCATAGAGACTATGGGAGGGAAACACAGGAGGAAGCAGATTACAATCCCTTTCCTGGTTCCCCTGGAGACAGCGAGCTACTCTGAAGGCTGGGGGAAATGAACTCTCACAAGGGATAAAGGGAAAGGTGGGGGGGAGGGTTTCCTCTGCTCCCAAACTCACCGATCTTTGGGTAACGTGGGTGCAGATAAGGAAGTTTCACTCACGGCTGTTCACTAACCGTGTGACCTGCAAATATCTGCGAGTCAGCTAACGTGTGCAGCCTCCCATCACAAAACACACCCGAGTTAAAAGAACACTGAGTTTCTAACTCATGGGTATTTCAGTAATGTGGGCAAGCAGCCATTGCCGACGCACTGAGGGAGACAGGACACAAGAGCTGGTTTTAAGCGGCCACACTCTTTATTAGGTCTGATCAATAATTAAAATTAGGTGGGGGAAAGCGCCTATTGCGATACGGGTCCAGTACTTGAACTTTGTCAAACATACAGCAACTCAGGGGTGGTTTCGACATACCTTCGATTACCACCCCACTCATGAACACAACGTCTCCCCCTCTGTGGCCTCAGCCATGGGTGAGGGGGACCAAAGTCCTTCCGGACTTAGTAAGGATGAGGGCGCCTGCCAATGGGGGACCATACCTGTCCCTACCGCCCTCGCTCGACACCCCTCCCAGGGAGGCTACCCCGCCGCTTGCCGTACCCTGCTTTTCCGGCGGGTGGGCCTCCCCATCTGTTAAGGAGATGAATTGTACCTATGGTCATCCTAATCTACTCTAACCTGCAGTACTGGACCTGAATTGTACCTATGGTCATCCTAATCTACTCTAACCTGAAGTACTGGACCCCTGCCACTAAGGGGTCGCTGGGACTACCCGGATGAGCACGACCCCCACCTCCTACATCTTTTCTTATACCAGATATCAACATCTCTCTTAGGGCTGTTAAGTAGCAATCGTTGCTCTCAGGTGACGGGGAACCCCGGCGCGGCGATACAGCTCGGGGCGCTTATGCGACAGGCATAGTTGCCTATGGCCGCTCCACCCAGGCCTGTGAGCTGCCTGCCCATGTCGCTCATTGATGGTTCCCTGGCCCTATCGATCTTTCTAGGGTGCACCCCCTTGCACCATCTCATACACTTGACCAGGTTTGTCCATTTGATGAGGGCAGATGGGAAAAGCTTCTCGATCTCCCACAGGTCCCGTTTGATGCTCCTGATCAGTTGGACGCCTGTGAGGCAGGGCATGTCATTCTCGTCCGGATGTAAAGTGAGGACAATGGGCGGGGGACCCCCTCGATGCTCCTCGAGGGCTGGCAGGGGTTGGTGCCACCTCCTACCACTACAGCCTTTCCAGCGTATCTCTGCTTTCACCGACAACCCAGATGTGTTCCCCACCAGGTCTGGTCTGCCGCTTCACCCGCCCAGCGCACCAGACCAACCTGCTTCCGGCGACATGGGGGAGCACCTGAAGGAGCAAGGTGAGAATGAGGACTGGTCATGGGAGGCGGCATGCTGAAACATAGACCTGGAAAGCCCCCAGACACCAACGGTCCAGTGCCCGCATGCCCTGCTTTGACATGGTGGCCACTGCCATGAAACTCGCGGCTCGTTTGCGGAACGAGAGGTATGGCTTGATCGCCTGAACTGGGCATAA
>QEPC01006282.1:5434817-5479535 GCA_003113815.1 Sphenodon punctatus
AAGCTTGATGTGCTGCTGGGTTGTGCCACTGTTTTGTCACTGTTTCCCTGTGCTTGGGGTTTATACGTTATTCATTTTAAGCTTGAAGTGCATTTTAGACTACTGTGTTTTCTTCCATCTTCTCATGTTCACCCTGGGAACTCCTTGCTGCTGGGTTGTGCCCTGGCTCTGCCTACCGTTGCCCTGGCTCCGCCCACCGGCCTTACTGCCCCTCCAAACTAAAAAGCCACCAGCCACCCCTGACTACCCCCCAACTTGTAACCCAGTCCTCTGTGGACAAACTGACAACTCTGCACACTGAGTTGTTCCACTTTTAAAATGGAGAGACTCCCCACCGCACTGGCTACACAATGGTTATGCATAAGGGCTTTAAATGCCAACAGATAATAGCAAGGTGTATGGAATCCATCTTAACTAAGCTACCTTGCCTTCAATTTCTCTCATATTTAGGACACACATCTCAATATTTCATTGAAAAAGCAGTTTTCAACAAGATACAGATATGTTCCTACTAATGGCTTAATGCATTTGCCCAGCATTTCTCAAAGTCTGCCGAGGGCAGACATTTGGTGCAAATCCTCTAATCTACTTAAAAGTAGCTCCTGGACTTCAGTGATGTTACTCTGGAGTAATAGGTTTGCCGACTGCAGTCCTTCATATCATCCGCTGTAAGGGGAAAGAAAAGAACTATTGTCTCCAGCTAGACCTGAATTATTACCGAATTGTTGCCATAACTTTGTTGAGTTGAATGGCCAGAGTTGAATGGCCAGCCAGAGTTTGTTTAGTTCGTCAGTGTCCTATACAAGACTGAACCCTACATAACTAGACTACTATTTTGTTTAAAAGGAGAAAGGCTACCAAGTGCCCAGTGACCAAAACAAGTTTTTAAATGTTCTACAAGCAAGCAGTTTTATTGCCTTTCCGCACTGTAAGCCATAAAGGAGAAAACGCATTTTTCTCTCCCTCACCGCCCTTTTTTTTGTTGTTGTTGACATCCTGCTTTAGAAAAATCCCCTTCCTAGCTAAGAGTTTAATCTACCAAACTCGCACCTCAAACTATTGTGTCTCTATGGCATTTCAAAACCTTGAACATTAGGTATTTTAACAACCACCACGGTATAAATTGAAGCGATATATCAAAGTGTTGTTATAACAAAAGCAGAGATGAAAACATAAAAAATAAAGTAATCATGTATTTTAATTCCACCTCCCACACAATAATCTCTTAGCTTGTGCATATGTTCCACATTTTTTCTTTAAAAGGTAGCCCATGTGAAAGCACCTTGATGTTTAGATACACCTAAAATTCATACAATATCTTCATTTACTCTCTCAAAACAGTTCTTTCAGAGCATTTACTAGTGAACCCCTCAGGCTATTATATGCAATTCCATATTGGTCTCAGCCAGAAAGGTAAAAAACAGACCTTCAAAACTACTCTGGTTCACGGTGGGTACAATCCCATCCTCACTGAAGCCAATGGCTCAGCTCTTAATAGGCGGAGCTAGTGTATTAATGACCTTAATGGGCGAAGCTGGCACATAGTAGCACTGGTCTGCAATTTTAATGAACAAAGGGGAAAAAAAAGAAAAGAAAAAATCCCATCAACAATGCTGTGCCAATTGCAGAAGTGAAGCTGGTAGACAACCTTCTTCTACTTGAAAGTTTGCCGTTACACAAGTATGCAGACACTTATTTTAGACACTTACCATTAGATGATGTTTCTAGAGGAACTTGCCGCACATCATTCCTTCCAACATCAGCGTACACTGTAGGCCCTGACTGATCCACCATGGGGACGGGCTCTGTGTATGGTGGGTAAGCTTCTACCGGTGATGGTGCTGGCATAGGCTGCATGTATACCATGGAGTGCCAACAGCTCTGGTGGTAATACTTGGGAAATTCAAAGAGACGGGAAGAGAAAGGAAAATTGAGTACTTGCTTTGTGAATTTTCTTTCTACTGAAGTCTCCTCTACATCCATCCAGCACAGACTGGGGAAGACACCCCACCTCCGCCACCAGCAGGAGTCGGACAGTCTTCAACTGAGCATGCTCAGGAGGGGATCTCACCCCCACATCCAGATGTGTCCTCACAAAGCAACCCACTACGAACTTACACTAAATAACCTTACTGATAACGTCAACTGAACAAAATGGCTGAATTCCTGATCAAAACGGCAACAGACCTAACTTCAAAGAAACCCCTAACTCCCATTTATCAGGCAATCTGGATGGATGCCCATGAGACTTCAGTAAAAAGTACCTAGTTTTCCCATCTCCTCGGCATCCATCCAGCAGAGACTGGATATGTACCATAGCAAACTAACCCAGTATCAGAGGGAGGAGCTCAAACCAGGTTTCCCTACAAGACTGCTTGGAGAACTCATCTCCCAAAGCAGCATCCACAGAGTCCAAGACCCAGACTTCATAATGGTTGTCGATTCACACCTTCTCTAAACAAGTCACTGCCCTGCAGATCTCTGAGTAATGAACCCTATTTCAAAAGGCCCAACATGTGGCCGTTCCTCTAGCGGAGTGAACGCAAACAGACAGTTCCTCGAGCCACATAGGCATCAAAAATGGCTTCTGCTATCCACTTTTGAGATAAGTGATTTGGAGCTTTTTGATCCCTGTGATTAGACAAACTAAAAGGGCTGAGGTTTTTCAGAAGGATGAGGTTCGATCAATATAGACCTTAAGGGCTCTACGGACATCTAATTGGTGCCACTCCCTTTCTTTATGGCGCACTGGATTAGGGCAGAAAGAGGGAAGAAAATTCCTGAGCCCTGCGAAACCAGGAATCAACCTTGGGTATAAATGAAGGTTCTAACCTAAGAGTAACCAAATCCTTTTTAAAAATACAGAGATTGGGATCAATAGAGACCTTCCAATTCAGAAACTTTTCAGGCAGTTGTAGCAGCTAAGGCTGAAAACGAGAATAGATTTTATTCGTTGAGAAAATCTTGCAAGAATCGAGAATCCGGATCGAGATCTTGTAGGCATCTTGACCTGGACTCAGATTCTTGTAAGAATTCTCACTCCCCTCAACCGCACCCCACACATCCAGCCCGGGAGAAATTTAAGGAGGGAGGGAGTCACACTGTTCCCTGCCCAGCTTTCTTACTTTGTCGGGGTCTGGCAGCTGTCTCTGTGGGGAAAGCTTTCTGATGGCAGATTTTCAGGAATGGGAGGGGGGTCAGAGAAGGAGGAAGGGAGATGAATCAGCTGGTATCTCAGCATTCTATTGGCTAGCAGGAGTCAGCAGCCAGTAGAATGCTGAAAAGCTGCACTGAGCTCCCCATACCTTCAGCTCTACCTCCTCCCATCTGGAAATCCTTTCAAGATGGGAGGCGGGAGAGCAGAGCGGCAGGGGCAGATGTTGAGCATTCTATTGGCTAGCAGGAGTCTGAGCACCCAAACAGAATGCAGGAAAGCTGTGTTGAGCCCAACTCTCCCCTTCGGGTCCCCCTCCCATCTGGAAATAGGGAGGAGTACTGTAACTGATTTGCACATGTTTACCCATGTCATTACCTTGTCTGGGTCTGGAAACAAACTTCCAGATTGGGGGGGGGGGGGGGGGAGGAAGAGCTGAAAGCAAGAGGCAGGGTCAGTATAGCTTTTCATCATTCTATTGGCTGCTGAATCCTGCTGGCAGGGAACTGTGTGGCTTCCTCCTCCCTTCCCTCCCCCCATCAGCACTGAGTATTCGGTTTTCCAAGATCCTTGCTTTGCTCGGCGACAATCTAGCCGATTCTAGTTTTGTTCTCGTTTGCAAGGAGGAGACAAAAAGTGTGATTCTTGTCAAGGAACATGAGAAATCGAGAATAGAGTTTCAGCCCTAATAATAAGCTATGAGAAAGGCTACCTTTAGGGAAAGATAATATAAGGAAATTAATGAAACATCTCTAAGAGATTCAAAAGGAGCTTGGGTCATTGCTTGTAGAATTAAATTTAAATCCTAGCTGGGGAAACGGTGTACAACTGGAGGGGAGAGGAGTCTAGCAACCTTTTTAAATTTTCCAACGCGAGTATGATGAGACTCTTCCCCCATTTACATGACAGGATGTATCTATGGTCACCAGCTGTCTGGTTCGGGCGCTGGGTTTTAAACCTTTATTTAGCCCTGACTGTAAAAACTCCCCCCCCCAAATCGAACCCACGCCTGCTCTACGGGGGCCTAAATCCCTGTCTAGACCATCTAGCAAAAATCCTCCATTAATCCCGATATATCCGCTTAGTTGACTATCTCCTTGCATCCATCAAAGTGTGGAGTACAGAATCGGAGTACTCTAAGCGCTGTAATGCCTGGTGCTCAACCTTCAGGCTGTTAAAGCAGAACATCTTCGGCTTTTGGAATAAGACGTGACTGTGCAGTAGAAGGTTCATGGCTAGTGGAAGACAGATGGACTGGTCTATCCGCAGATTCTGTATGTCTGAAAACCATGGTCTTTCAGGCCAACACAGAGCCACCAGGATCAACTCTGCTCCCTCCTGTCGAAGTTCGCCGATTGTCCTCCCCAACAGTGGAAATGGGGGGGAGAATGCTTAAAGTAGGCATGCTGGCCATTTGTGGTTTAGCGCGTCCACAGCTAAGGCTTGGTGGTCTCTGCACTAAGAAAGGAAGAGAGGAATCTTGGTGTTGTACCAGGTTGCAAACAGGTCTAGGACTGGTTGACCCCACCTTGTTGTGATTGCTTCGAAGGTCTCTTCACACAGTGACCACTCACCAGGTTCAACTGACCATCTGCTTAGCCAATCTGTTTGGGTGTTGTCCGCCCCGTGAACGTGAAGGGATCAGAGTAAGGATACATTGTTCTCTGCCCAGTTTAGTAGGGTCTTCACCCGAGTCTGGAGGTGTTCAGGGAGTGAGTCTCCCCGTTTGTTTATACAGGACTTTGCCATGATGTTGTTGGTGTAAGCCAACACGGTGGTTCTCTATTACCAGAGCTAGAGCCTTCATGACCAGGAAGACCGCCTTCAGTTCCATCCAACTGATGCTGTGTTGAGTCCTCCTGGGACCAGGTTCCATGAACAGTCTGAGTCCCCATGTAGGCTCCTTACCCTTTCAGGGAAGCCTCTGTTGTGTGAGAGAGTCTGGGAGACCCTACAACATGGATCCCCTCTGTAAAACGCTCGGTCTCCATCCGCTCTCAGGTCCTGCTTGACTTTCCTTAGAATGTTCACCCAAGGATTGAGTTCCTGCACTATCTGCGATTGGTAAGGTCTCAGCAATATTTGGAAAGCCCTCATGTGGAGTCGTGCCCATTGTAAGTGTTGTATGCTTGATATGACGAGACTCGTCAGACTGGAGATTGTTTTGAGTCTTGATGCATCCGTTTTCTGTACCTGGACTACCAGGCCACGAATTCTGTTGTCTCTGAGCTGGAATGAATAAACACATAAGAAATGCCATACTGAGTCAGACCAATGGTCCATCAAGCTCAGCATCCCACCTCAAACAGTGGCCAATCCCAGTTGCATGGGAGAAGTATCAGCGGTCACAATGGGCAACCCATTCCCTGCTGATCACTCCCTGCTCCCGACAGTAAGAAGTTCCCATCTCGTAACCTACTTGGCTAATAGCCGTTAATGGACCTAACCCAGCCATACTACTACCCCAACAACCTCGTCTGGCAACAAATTCCATAATTAAATTGTGCATGGAGTGAAAAAATACTTTGTTCTAAATCTGCCACCAGTTAGTTTCATGGAGTGTCCCCTAGTTCTAGTGCTACTTAAGATGGTAAATAAACATTCCCTATATACTTGTTCCACTCCACTCAAGATTTTATAAACCTCTATCATATTCCCTGTGTCTTCTCTTCTCCAAGCTGAAGAGCCCTAACCTATCAAACCTCTCTTCGTACAGAAGCCGTTCCAAACGCTTTTTGTTGCCCTTCTCTGCACCTTTTCGAGTTCTACTATATCTTTTTTGAGACGAGTTGACCAAAATTGCATACTGTATTCAAGGTGTGGTTGCATCACTGATTTATATAGGGGCATTATAATATTTTCCGTTTTATTCTCTGTCCCTTTCTAAATAATTCCTAACCTTTTGTTTGCTTTTTTGACTGCTGCTGCACACTGCGCTGAGGATTTCAATATATTCCACAATAACTCCAAGGTCCTTTTCCTGAGTGGTTACTCCTAATTTAGTACCCAGCACTGTATACACAGAGTTTGGATTATTATTCCCTACGTGCATCACTTTGCCCTTGTCCACATTAAATTTCATCTGCCATTTAGATGCCCAATCACTTAGTCTCACAAGATCCTCTTGCAATTCTTCACAGTCTGCTCGTGTTTTAACTACCTTGAATAACTTTGTGTCATCTGCAAATTTGATTGCCTCACTCTATACTCCTTTTTCCAGATCATTAATGAATATATTGAACACTGGTCCCAGTACAGAGCCCTGCAGCGCTCCACGATTTACTTCTCTCCATTGTGAAAACTGACCATTTAGTCCTACCCTTGGTTTCCTAGCTTTTAACCAGTTACCGATGCACGATAGGCCACAGCCTCTTATCCGATGACTATTTTCCTCGAGTCTCTCATGAGGAACCATATCAAATGCCTTCTGAAAATCCAGATACACTGTATTAACTGGCTCAACCTTATCCACATGCTTATTTACTCTCCCCAAAAGCTCTAGTCGATTAGTGAGGCACGACTTCCCTTTGCTAAATCCATGTTGACTTTTCCCCATTGTGCCATATTTATCAGTATGCCCAATAATTTTGTTCTTGACAATCCTCTCCACCAGTTTGCCCTGCACCGACGCGAGGCTCACTAGTCTGTAGTTACCAGGTTCACCTCTGGAGCCCTTTTTAAATATCAACGTTACATTCACTCCCCTCCAATCCTCAGGCACAGTGGCAGATTTCAGTGATAGATTACAAATTACCATTAGTAGGTCTGCAATTTCATATCTGAGTTCCTTCAGAACTCTCAGGTGAATACCAACAGGTCCTGGAGATTTGTTACTATTTGTCAATTTGCTCTAGAACCTCTTCCCAAGGTTTCTGTTAGAATAATTAATTTCTCCGAGTATCTAGGCTCACTCCCAGGTGCTCCAGAGATTGCACTGGTTGTGTGTGACTTTTCTTTACATTTATAACAAAGCTATGCTGGTGGAGATATTCTATTGTCCTGTGGACATCCGCGACTTGAGGATCTTTTCTTTGGATAAGCATGAATGAGGATGTCATTCAGATATGGATGGACATGAACTTCCTCCATCCTCAAGTTGGCAATCAATGGCATGAGAACCTTTGTAAGGGTTCTTGGAGAGGGGGCTACACTGAAGGGAAGAGCCTGATATTGCCAATGCTGACTGACATAAGAGAACTGGAGCCAGTGTCAGTGTAACCCTTTTAGATCTAGCACTGCCCTCTGTTCCCGACTTTTTGGGGACCAGAAAAATAGAGTACAGCCCTGATCCCAGTTCTGATGCAGCAACAGACTCCATGACCAATGACTCCTAGCCGATTTATTTCTAACATCATGGCGTGGTGTTTTGGAGAGTCCTTGGAGGCCAGGAAGCACCGGAATGACTCTCTTGGGGTTCTTTGTAATTCTATTGCATACACATGGTTTATGTTTGATACTGTGGACTGCCATCTGGTGGTGAAAGATTGCAATCACCCCCGTGTGGTTCTTTTCTTGAAGATAGGTACTTAGGAGTCTTGCTTTGGTCCATAAGACTGGGCTGATCTGCTTGGTCCTCCCCTCTCCTCTCCTTTGGTATTGCCAGCGGGACCTTCCTCTGGATTCCACCCCCCTGTATCTGGAGCCATACCTCTGAAACTTAGAGCTTGTTAAACCCATGCATATGAAACAGGGGCAAAACGATTTTCTAGGGCCTGTAAAATTCTGCAGGTTCTGCTTCTTAGTTTTATCAGAAGGGTCAGCTAGGATTTTTTTCTAGGGACACCCCAAATAGCCTAGCTCCATCATAAGGGCCTGCAATTAATACATTTTTCATGTGCAAGTCATCTCTCCAAGACCTAAGCCACAGTCTTCTTCAAGTTGTAATGTTGGTCAAGATGGTTCTGGCCACCTATGTCATAGCACTGGTGGAGGCATCTGCCAGAACAGTGATGCCAGATGAATTTTTGAGGCCAGGATCCTGTCTCTCTCTTACACGATACCCGTGGGACTTTGGTTTGCTTGAACCACCTCAAGAACGTCCTGGAGAATTGGAACAGAAGATAACCCGGGGGGTGCGGGGTGCGACAGCTGCAGCAGCCTCATAATTATCTCTCAGGCTGGTATCAATACCTTATCTGTCTAGTCTTTGAGATAGCAAACTCCCTCGGTGGGGAACACGACTGACAAGCAAGGGACGTTGCAGCAGCATCTACCTTGGGGTTTTGAAGAACATGGTTTTCTCTCTCTTTTGAAAGGGTAGAGACACACTCCTGGATCTTGCTAAATTGGAGCATTTTAGTGGGATGTTGCCATTCAGTTCTAATCAATTTTTTGAATGCGCATGATCTAGGGGGACCCCATCTCTTGGCATCTGGACAGGTATTGTCCCCAGAGAGTTCCAAGGACTCAGTTTTCCTCCTCTCTTCTTTCACATTCAGGGTGCAGAATGTCTGCTTATATATCCCATCCCTATATATGGGGGTCGGGAGAAGTGAGAAACCCACCTTCCTGCCTATGAGTCTCCAGGGACCTAGAAATCTGGCCTTCTTCTAGCTCTTGCTCAGACTCAGACATAGGAGGAAGAGGCAGATGGAGAGTCCTCCTGCTCTTCCTCCAAATTAATTGTCTCCTCCTCCTGAACCTCCTCTTCCCTTTCTGTCTCCTCCCCTGTTAGGGGAGAGGAGGGAGGGCTCTGGGTGGTTCCGCTTTTTACCTCTCTGTTTGCCCTTCTTAGTTGGTGGAAGGGACTCCTTCGAGTCTGAGAACCAGCCATTTTCCCTGTTTACATGCCCTCAGGGCCTCCCCTTTGGATTCCAAGTCACCAGAGGAATGGAGTGTCTCTCGCTCTCTAGCCTGCTTTTTGGTCTCTCTGGGGGCAGGATGCCAGCTGGTTTCAATTTACCTTTGAACTGGGCTGTGGAAGAGGAGGGGTCCTGCGTTTGTCCCTGGCCTCTTTTTCCTGACAAGCATTCAGTTTGTTCAGTGAGTCAAGGAACTTCGTGAATATCAACATATGGAGATCCCTGGAGCTTTGGTGTGGGGGTTGCGGAAGACTCCTCAGAGGGCCCCCCACCTCTCTTTTCTCCCTGCTGCAAGTGCAAGCGGGCACCATTTGGGGGAGGCGTTAAGATGCTGTAGCATGTGAAAATCCCGTCTCCCAAAAACTCTGGCAGTGAAGGGGGGTAGGGGGGGAAGCAGGGGTCCGATGTGGCATAGGCTTACCAGCCTGCAGAAGCTAGATCTGCTGCACCGGGGGACCGGCTGAGAGTGGCCCACTGCCAAACATGTTCCTCGTGTCTGACAGGGGCGTATGGTGGGCCGAACTGGAGCAAACTTCCTGGCGGGGTCAGAGTTTCTTAGGTGTGCATCCTGCCAGCAGTGAAGGGTAGCTGTGTCCGTGAGCAGGGCCACAACAGGGTGGACAGCGTGAGGAGTAGGGTTACCATGTCTTCCCTTTAAAAGAGAACACTTAAGTCCTCTTTTAAAGAAGGGGAGGTATGGTAACCCTAGTGAGGAGAACCCCGATGGGGTCTGTTGGGTCCTCCCTCTGCTCTTGTTCTTCCCGTCCCCATGTCCAGAGAGAGGCTTAGGGGTAGTAAGCGGCTAAGAGCCCAAATAAGAGAAGACTAATCTTCTGCATGTCACGTTGACCTGACCAGGAGAAGCTGCATCTGCTCCTGCTAGGCTTGGAGGCAGACGATCAATGCGGTTCAGGTCCCTTCCTGAGAATACACGGTTGAAGACTGTCTGCCTCCTTCTGGTGATGGTGAGGATTTTCCCTTCCCTAGTCTGTGCTGGATGGATGCCCAGAAGACTAGAGAGAGATGTTTTATTGATATTGCATAAATGATCTCTTTCAGGAGTAACCTGCCTAAAGTTAGAATTTTCAGAAACCACACACAGATAAGTGGTGGTAAAAAAATATCATTCCAGCAGAATGCTGCAGTGTATAATAAAAGTCTGTATTCTGATGCCAGACCACTACCTAGGCTCATTTGTATTCCATTATTCTCTATAGTCCTTTACCATACCCTTCTGAAGTGGCCTTTCCTATCCAATTTTGTCATTTGGAAGAAAGGGTATTTTTACTAAATTCCTATTACACAAAACACCTGCACTGGGCTCCATTCCTGTGGAATACTGCTCCAAATTTTCCCCTTTGGCTAATAACCACCTTCTAAAACCGAGCCATATGAATGGAGTATAGAGCTGAAAGCTGTGCATTCCTCTGGGCTATGCCAACATAGCTCAAATCAGAAATCCAGGCTGGATTTAATTCCCTATTGTCAGGCTTTTGCTGCATTGCTATGGAGCCCGATGCAATGCACCCAATGAAAGCCCCCACCCCACCCCCAATGGACTTCCAACTAGCAATTGATGCGGTCTCTTACTTTTCGTATGTGCTGGTTTTCCCGTCAGTAAAATGGATAGAATAAGGCTTACCCAACTTTGTGCAATTATACCTGAAATGCACTGCATGACAGCGTGCTATGGATTTAAATCACAGGTTACATCTTCACTCCCTAACACTGTACTTTAGACTCCCAGACACGTACCTGTGCTAATAACCAAGCAGAAAAATCAGAGCACTTAAGTCTCATTCAGACATCGCTGCATCCGTCAAGACAGCTGACATTTTTTAAACTGGCAATTCACCATAGACATTATTTGACAAGCACTTACCTGCAAGCCCAGATTAAAATAATACTGCAGAACCTTTGGATCTGAAATTAAAGCACAGCATGAAAAACCAAAAAGCTCATAATGACCAAGAACTGAACAGTTATCTATTTATGACCTTACAGAGTTTTCATAGCAAATAAAAATGTACCGTCCAAGAAAACTAAATTATTTGGGGGGGGGGGGGGGGGGGGGGAGCTTAGTTTTAAGGGGCGGGACTTGCACAAACGCTATTGTGGCTCTGTAATTGCAGGGATTAGTGCCTGAGAGAATGCACGAATCCCCTTTTATCATGTGAGAACACTCACCCATTACTGGGTCCCCCAAATGTAGCCTTTAAAAGGACGTGTGTTCTCACGTGATAAAAGGGAATTTGTGCTCTCACAGGTGCTAATCTCCGCAATTACAGAGCTGTGATCATGACTGTGAAAATTCCCACCCCTCCCATGTAACGTTAGAAAGCAACCTCTATTTGACTTCTACATTTTGAAAATTTGATAGTCCTGAAGTTATGCCTTAAGTTTAGGTAACTGCTAAAATCCATGCAGGTTAATGCAATAAAAGCTTGATTAGAACAGTTTCTCAAAAGTACTAAGAAGTCTAAAGTTAAAAAACTTTCAAGAACTTTAGACTGATTAAATGATGCTTTTTAGAGAATGATCTATGAGTGGGCTCACAAGTCAGTGGCATATTTTAAGTGACAGTTGCACTATTTTCCAAGAGTGACCCATCATTTTGGGTGGCCAGTCTACAGCACCTTAATAAATACTTCATTTTCAATGCAGGTCCTCAATATGTTGTGAAAATTAAGCTCTATTAAAAGGTTATAATGCTTACAAATGAAAAAGGTGTCTCCAAGTATGTTTCCAAGAACTGAAACATTCAATGGCAACCCCTTTGGAAAGTTTGAACTAATGATTTGTTAGAGGCACCTTCTAAAGAACTTACAACAATGTAAAAACATTATATATTAATCCAACTTCTTTCATGGGCAATGGGAAGAAGTTTGAATATACACACTTCTATTAAAAACGTCACTTCAGAAGCAGGACACAAAAAGGACTGAGTTAAGCTTAGGATGCAGTTTCTTGGGCAAGTGGAGGACAGAGGTGAAAATCCCATTTGACAATGGTGAAGGACCTCATTCATGTACACACAAGTATGCACTGATCCACAGGTACTCTGACTTCTCAGCAAGTCATAATGGTTTAATAAGTTTATGTTCCTGATCACAATCCAGGAGAGGACAAAAATACATGAAAAATAATTTTTATATAAAATAATCTCCAGTATCTTTTAAGGTTGGTCACAGTTTTAGTTATGGCTTGGATAGGTCCAACAAATTTTACAGATCCAGGCCACAATCCACAGACCACTTACTCTGAAGCAGTCCCGTTGAAGCCTATGGCCGTGGTCTATTTTTCATCACTAGTACAGAGAAAATACTTTCCTAGATGAAGTTTCGATACTACAGAGAAGGTTAAAGAATACTAGGCAGAGCTTAATCTGTGGCAGGGTTCATTCCTGGCACCTTCTCCCCAGGACTTCAGAAAGTCACATGAAATGAAGCCCTTTGTGGGGCTCTACTGAGCTTGAGCCACACAACCCCTGGGTGTCCTACGATGCTAAACCTAATCCAGCCCTAGGTATGGGAAGTGGCTATCAGGGGAGATTCTTCAGACTCTCCGAATCTCCCTAGTCCTCAATGCATCCAGGAGGACTTGCGACTCAGCATCTCTGTTTTCACAAATTAAGTACCAACTAGAGAAAAGGCTTCACAAAAGTGGAACCATGTAACTAAGCTGATGTTCTCTAGGTTATAAGAAAAGACCACCATTAAAGTGCTAGGTGCTCCCAAAAGATCAACTGATAAACATTTCCCCTGCAAACAGGAGCACTACAGACTTCTCTCCAGTGGCCAAATACTCCTCTTGTTCACTGATGAGAGAAACCTGCTTCTAGACCTAAATTTCATTCAGATTAGATAGAAATCCTCCATACGTTGCAAGCTACCTCTCTTCTCCCAGAAGTCATTATCTGCAGATACTCCCTGAATTGCAGAAGGTTTTGGAATGACCAGGCCCCTAACAGTAGCCTTTTTGCAACACTCCCACCTGGTGTATTTTCCAGCTTTACTCTCTCTATCCCCAATAGAAAGAGAACATACGGTCACAAGCAATTGCATCACAAAATTTGGGGCAATAACCACATTCTTCAAGCCTGCTCAACAAAAACCACAGGCATTAGAACTCAAACAAAGGCTCCTCTTACTAAGACATGAAATCTATAATACGTTTATATAACTCCGCTGCCAAACAGTGGCTGCGATCCCTTGCATCGCGGATTGCACACGGGCATGCGCACAATGTCCACAGGGCACAATATGCTCGCAATGCAGATCTGCACGGTTTGCATGCGATCCACAGGGCATGGGATCGACCCCACCGAATGGCACTTGGATGCTTCACAAGATTAGTACAAGAAGATAAAACTTAAAATCCAATTTAAAAGGGAAAGGAAAAAATACATCAAGAGGAACCAACAGCAGATCCTCTAAAAGCAGCTGGGGAATAAAGTAGTCAGCAAGCGTTTTTGAATGCGAGGAGGCAGAACCGAGATGAAAATCTGAAGGGAGCGGATTCCACACTGAAAGGCCTATTACAAGGGCCCAATCACCTTCCAACTTAAGGAGCAACAATGGGATCCCCAAACAGCGGGTGGTATCCAACTGCAGATAGCCAGCAGGGTTCCAGAACAGATTTCTCATACAGCCTTGGGCAATATCTGTTCTATATCTACAGTACAAATTCTGACATACCAACAGGAAAATAAGCCACCTAACTATCCGGTTCCTCACCCGATTTACACTAGAAGGATTATCCTAGTGACTATGCTTAGGCTGGTGCAGTAACTAACCATAATGTTAGTAAAGTATGAAGAAACACACATACAGGCTCGGAGGTAAACAAATGCAGACTCCAAGGTAACCGAAGGCAGATATATTTGCAGTTGGAATAAATTAAAAACACAAAACAGTCCCGTTCTACTCTTTATTTAAGCTAATCTATGCAAAATAAAAATTGCTTCTAAGAATTGAATGGAGTAGTGGTTACAGAGTGGCGATAACAGATGGTGCTGTGAGAATGAAATGCTAGGCAAGTACTGAAGCTAGCGATGCCAGAAATACTGGAATAGCAGCATGTGCAACACGGAGCCTGTTTGGTCTGCTCTGTTCCGGCATTTATGGAAACCTGAATAATCTTCAGTTACATTTAGCCACATTGTGGCAAACATGCTGTGGACCCGTGATAGCCTCGAATGCTGAACATGCTTACACAATTCAGGTTCTTAAAAGCCAGAAAAACCATTTTTACTGAGGTTTTATTCTTGAAGGCTAGAGAGACAGCTGGTTCAGGGAGAATAGTTGAACTGCAGGGTTTAGAAGGGCCCTCAAGGATTAACTAAGGTAGGAAAGCAGGGCAGCACAAGGCTGGTGCATGTAAAAATCCTTACAGGGCAAGATGATCAAATATAGAATGGAAGTCCAAGTTGAAGTGTCATAAAAGGAGACTTGTCTTGGGGTACTCTCTGAGCCTGCAATACTGTAGAGTGCACCAGGATAAAGGTCTAACGTTTGAATATTTACTGGATCATCCTTAAACAAAAATAATAGAGGAATAAGTAGTTGTGCATGTCAAGCTTTAAATGGCAAGTGCAGAACGTCCAAAGCAATTTTTCAAAAGAATCTTGACAATGAACTGCAGAGCATGGTGACCCACACTCAAATGTCCCGCACATTCAGCAACCATGCTGATGTTTCCCCCTTGCAGCTGAAATCCAATGGTATCTCCAAATAAATGCAAGTTAATATAACCTAGTCATGAGGACCCAATGCCACTAACCACTAAAATGACATCTCAATTAGAGAAACAGGAGGGCATTTCCTGAACCTCTCTCTCAAAAGGGAAAATCACCCTTGACAACGCTTGAACAACAGCCACTCTGGTTCCATGCATGATCAGCAGCGACTCCAAGACCAGGGGCTTGTACCCACTCTGTTTTCTCCACTGCCACCAATGGGGGAAATGCAGTGAACACCAGTTCTTGTTCAAGTCCATAGCCACTACCTAGAAGTTATATTTTCTTTCTCAGAAGAGAGCAAAACATTCTGGAAACCATTTTTTTTCCAAATTGCGATTTCATCTACATTTTATGGACTGCAAAGAGGGCTGTCTCTTAAGACTACAGCCCTCCTTACATGGGCGGCGGTGCAGGGGGGTGGGGTCGATATACACCATGGTTCATGTGTGGTGGTTGGGGGGGGCATGCACCCGTCTACACCCACCTCCACCCATCAGCGCGCAACGAGTAACCTTTGTTTTCGCTGGTTACTCTGTGCATGGGGAGGATGGGTGAGGGGTGAATGCACGTTCGCGGGAGGGTGCATGTACCTGCATACACACACACACACACCACGGGATTTACACAGGCGGCATCCACACATGAACACCCAGATTTCTGGGTGTTCGTGCGTGGGTGCTGCCTGTGTAAAACGGGCCTAAGGTAATAAAATTTGATGCAAGACAATCTGGAATCTCTTTGAAAGACAGCAGAGAAGAAAACTTCCTTACACAAGCCAATTACCCAAGTAAATTAAGGACAACTATTTAAACAGGCAGGGATTCGTTTTCACTGTGTGTTCCCTATTGCCATGAGTGGGGAACACACACAGTGGACACGGATCCCTGTTCAAACCAGTGAACAGGAAGTTTTAGGTTCCTAGTGTCCGGAACAGATGTACACCTTACTAGATCCCAAATGGAAATCTGTGACAGGAATAGAAAGCTTAAGTGGAACCAGATATTGCAAAAGCCTGCAACAATTACAGTACCAGATTAGCCCAATCTCTCATGCCGGAGGCACAACATGAACCCCCAGGCTTGGTTTATACCCCAACACCCAGCAGAAGAAATGCCAATCCATGAGGATAATATGTTCCAACTCCTGAAATAATGAACACATCAGCAGCTAGCTGAGTCTTGCAAGGTTGCTCTTTGAAGAACTCAAACTTCGCTCTAGCTTGGTCTCATTACTGCCAAAAATAGCATTTCCTCTGTGGTTCCTGCCAGTCAGTAAAGGAAGGCAGAAACAGCTGTACTTATTGCATACACAGCATACCTGCCACCATAGCTCTAAACTCAAGTGCCCCCTACCCTTCTCCTACGTGCCTGTTCTTGCTTGCCCCAGCCAGGACAGGGCTTTTAGACGGTTCTTATCAGTGGTCAAATAGCATAACAGATTGTTCTTGCACATCCATATCCCTGAAACGTGAACCCTGTTTGCAACCCAAGCTAGAGATTTAACGATCAATGCTACAGGAGCAAGACACAAGTGGAGAGGAACCTATTGACATGACATCACTGAGCATCATAGCTTTGCCTCCCCCAAGATGTAGACACCATACTATAGATGGCACAAGATGAATACCAATAGGGTTTCTATTTATGCCACACATTTTGCTCTCATCAATTGTAAACTAAGGTTACTTACCTGTAACCTTGGTTCTTCAAGATGGTCTCAGTCACTCACACCAATGAGAGCCGTGCCTGTACAGTTCGGTGGGGGAAACGTCTTAGCAGTTCACCTGTCGTACTCCCTAACCCCTCCATCGCATCTCATACTGTTTGCCACACTGTAGCGAATCTATAAATTAGGAATGGCAAAGCGCAAGTTACTTCTGTTCCTTCCAAACTCCACACCAGAAGAAAAAAGTACCTTGGAGGGTGGATAGTGTGACCGAGCCCATCTCAAAAAACCAAGGTTACAGGTAAGTAACCTTAGTTGTTTCTTCGAGTGGGGCTCCATGCACTGTCACCAACTGGAGAGTGAAAAGCAGTATTCCCTGTAAGGGAGGAGGCAGAGGCCTAGTTGAAAAGGGACTTAAGACTGTTCTCCCAAAGCTTGCATCCAAGCACATAGTATTTCATAAATGTATGTACTGAGTTCCATGTGGCGGTTCTATATATTTGGTCCAATGAAATTTTCCTTTAGGATGAAGCCGAGGTTCCCATGGCTCTCTCTGAGTGACCCTTGAGTCCTTTAGGTAGCTGTTTGTTGGTAGTAAACTAGATACATTCAACCAGCCAGGAGGAAACTGCTTGAGAGATCACTTTTGCATCTATGGATGGGCCCCCAGAGCTGATGAAAAGGGCATTGTCTTTTCTGGATGATTTGGTTCTTGCAATGCAAGATGCCAGGGCTCTTTTCAAGTCCAGGGTATGGAGAGCCATCTTGCCCTTATTGGTATGTGGTTTCAAGAAAAACAGTGGGAGTGATGTCTTGAGACACGTACAGAAGAGGCAGGCTCAGCACAGCTCTTCAGCATTCTATTGGCTGCTGACTTCTTCTAGCCAATAGAATGCTGAAGATGTCTGCTGAGTCTGCCACCTTCCCTCCCATTCTTGATAATTCTGTCAGCTTTCTCCACAGACACTCAGCTCTGGCCTCTGTCCCCCGAGCTGCCAGCTCCAGACAAGGTAAGAGCTGGGGGAGGGGCCAGCTTGGCTTCTTCCTCCCCCCCACCCCCTTTCAATCAGATCTGGGAATTTTGTTTTTAGAGATCCTCTTGCTTCTTGGCAAGAATCCAGCTGATCTTCGTCTTGTTCTTGCGAACGAGATGAGAATTGTGGTTCTCGTCGAAAAACTGAGAATCGCGTTTCAGCCCTAGTCCGTGGTTATCTGTATCATTCTGTTGCAGACATGTGCAGAAGGCAAGAAAGCCTTCATGGTGAGTCTTATCGCTCATAGTTCTAACAAACTGATGTGCCAAAAATGCTTTCCCAAAGGTTCCAGAGGCTGCTGGTTTAGATGCCTTTGTAGTGAATGGCCTGTCCTGTAAGGGAAGAATCGGTCATGATTATGAGATCTGGTGAGGGATGGAGGAATGGCATACCAGTGAGGAGGTTGTCCTTGTTTGTCTACCAGCTGAGTGTTCCGAGGATGGTGTAATTAGTGGCTTGTTAATTGGGTTCAGTGTAGCAGCGTACCTCCAGGCTAACCAGTGTCGAAGGGGCATCATTTGTAGTTTTATGTAATGAACAACAAGAGTCATTGAGGTAAATAATCCAATAGCTTGAGGAAGAAGCAAACTGTGCGCCATGGCTTTTTGTGGAGGATCATGATGTGTGTTTGTAGCATTCTGAATCAGTCATGTGGTAAGTACACTCTGCTGTTTAGAACCACACCTATAAAGTGAATATATTCGGTAAGTGTTCAAAATTGACTTTTTGAAATTAAGGAAAACCAATTGCTGCAATAGGTCCAACACAAATTGCAAGACTCTGGTGAGGTTGTTCTGTGATCCAATACCACTAATCGGTCATTGGGATCTGGAAATACAGTTATACCTTTCTCTCTCAGATAGGCCACTACAGGCGCTAGGCATGTTGTGAGTAGCCTAGGGGTAGTAGAGAGACCAAAGAGTAGAAACTTGCATTGGTAGTGGTGTCCATCAAATACGAATCTGAGCTATTTCTTATGGGATGGGCATATAGGTATATGAAAATAGGCATCTTGCAAATTAAGAGCAGAGAACCATGCACTTTTTTGTAGGCAGGGGGAGATTTTTGTCAGTGTCACCATCCTGAACTTGGAAGACTTTAGGAACTCGTTTGGAGGTTCTTAAAATCAAGGATAAGTCCTACTCCATCCCTTTTTGGCACCATAAAAATATCTGGACTAGAATCCTCTCCCCTTAATATTGTTTAGGGGCCTCTTCAATGGTTCCTATGGAGAGAAGAGACTGCACATCTTGATTAAGTATGGTCCTCCAAGAGGGTCCCTAAAGAGGGACAGGGAGGGGGGTTTAGGATGAGGGAGGGACAGAGTCTTTACTTTACTTTTGCGTGACATGGTTCTTTGTTTTCTGCCCAAGTGTTAAATATGACACCTCTGTTTCAGGGCATTGTTTTTTTTAATTTTATGGTTGCCTGTGTCATTGGTTGGGTTTGTAAGGCCTTTTTGGTTGTGGCTG
This sequence comes from Sphenodon punctatus, assembly GCA_003113815.1. Lineage (NCBI taxonomy): Eukaryota > Metazoa > Chordata > Lepidosauria > Sphenodontia > Sphenodontidae > Sphenodon > Sphenodon punctatus. Next base: position 5,453,684 of record QEPC01006282.1, read on the forward strand.
TGGTGGGGGGATGTAGGGAAGTATTTTCTAGATTGCTGCACATAACCTGTGGAATACTACCCAGATTCATAGGGAATAGAAGTATTATCTCTTCTCCATGTCTTGTACATGACACCAAGAGCATATGCGGTTGTCCTGGTATCCTTAACCTTCAACAAGGACTTCATTGGTATTAGCAGCAAAGAGCCTGTCCTCATCAAATGGGAGGTTTTCAATTTTATTTCTTGTCCGATAGGAGAGCTATGCATGACTTCTTGCTGCCAGACCATTAACTATGGCTCTAGCAGCCGAGTCTGTTATGTGGGTCATTGTCATAAGCTGTGTCTGCACAAGAAATAACCCTTCAGATTTAAGCGTGTCAGCCTGTTTCTTACGTTCAGCTGGTAGGTGGTGTAAGATGGGTTCCAAGCTCTTCCATAATAAATGTTGATACGGAGACATAGCAGAGGTGTAATTAGATGCCCCAAAGAAAGAGGGTACCAATTCGACAAAGATGAACACTAATATATAGATTTGAACAAAATCAGAATCACATTAATAAAAGCCATATCCAACTATCCACAAAAGCCACCATAACAAAAAAGTCCAAAGTCAATCAATGATTCATCCGTAAAGCAGCTCAAGAAATAGTTCTCCTTCAAACCAAGTTAAAAAACAAAGGTTTCTTCATATCAATCTGTTCTTCCTGCCGACATGTTTTGACCTACAGGGTCTTCTTCAGAGCTAAACTTCAACCAACTTTGAAATCTGTAATGACCAGTAGCTCCCATATAAAACGAACTTTTACAAACCATAATTACAAGGATGGTGGTGCAAAGCAACACCTTACCTTATAGCCTATTCTAAAGGAAAAATTAAAAAATCAAACACTTAAAAAGGAAAAAAGCAGAAAGGAAATGGAACAACAAAAACTGGAAAGAAAAAACCTCTTTACCCAAGGGAAACTTACCCCACCCCCCTCGCCCAAATTGAACCTACTCCAGCCTCAGAATGAATGTACAGAAAGCGTGCTGTTGGAGAAACACTGCACGGTCTTTGGGTGGCAATGGATAAAAGGCAGTGATTTGGGCATCAACTGGATGTTACCTCTGGAGCTTTCTTATGGGCTCTAGAATTTATCAATTTCTTGGAAAGCAGTAGGGTAACTTTTGTTGGGGTTTGTTTATGGAGAATTTAGTATAGAGGATCTTCCTCTTCAACAGCAACTGTTTTTAGGGTTAATGCCTTTGCCATCTTTGCTATTAATGCTTGGAAGTTTGTGTGATCTTTGAATGTTGTTTTCTGTGGTATCCATGTTAACTGACAGTGGCAATGGAATTCTGCTGAGCTAGTGAGAGAGGATTTCGAGGTTGACAATTTTGTGGTTTTCTGCAATGAGTGTGATCTTAGTTGGGGAAGTTTTTTCTGCTTTGTGGCTTCATTGTTAGGCAGTTGTTGATCCTTAAGCAGTTCTCAAGTCTGTGATGGCAAAGTTGATCCCGAAAGTAATTGGAGTGTCATCTATTTTACTTGGTGCCTAGTGCTGGGATTGTGAGGTAGCTGTTAATACTTGCAGTGACGAGACCATGGAGGAACGAGATGGTACCTGAGAGACGGTCAATACTGGGGGTAGTGAGAGAGAGCTTGGGTTGTACGTGTTGAGGGCCTGGGATGTTGCAGCCATTGCTGTATGGATAGCTCCACAGACTAGCAGAAGGTGCAACTGGGGTGCCCAATCCCAGTCGGGTTTTCAATCTGAGTTGGGGGAGGGCGGGTCTAGGCCCTTATGCTGGTATGTGTTTGTCCTTTAGATGTAATTGGCTCAGGCAGTGAGATTAAGGTAGGCGCCGGCGGCCTTCCCAGCAAGGCTGAAAAGTTTGATGCAGTACGTTTTGTATATGCACCAAGGTGATAGAATTGTCAGTACGGTGGCTGATATGGTGGGTCCCCAAGGGTGGGGTTGGTACCATGGAGATGACCAATTAAGAGTAGGGTGGCCACTGCTGGGGTCCTGTCATCCAGGCTGTTGTGTAGTCATCTGGTGATTGCCCATAAGGAGATGGGTCTGGGTCGCCACGGGAGGACAGTAAGCCTTTTGTTCCTGCTCGGAGCTGGTGCCGGAGGTTAAATAAAGTGGCTTGGGTGTCTTGTATGGACTCCTCATCTAGGGGGGGGGGAGACTGGTGACCAATGCACAGAGTCCTCTGAAGTAGCTGATGGGGTGGCTGACATGGAGGGGGGTGTGTGTGTCTGAAGAATCATGCAAGGAAAGGGTATCAGAGCCGCCCCTTGGTGGAGCCAGAGCGGATTCCTCCCTTGCTTTGTGTTTTTTGGAGGCAGAGTCATCACTCTGAACTGTCCTTTTTCTTTTTACGTTTGTTGGTTTTCTTTTAAGATATTCTTCTTTTGGTCCCTCTTTCGTGCTGGTGATGCAATCCAATCTTTATCTTTTTTTATTGTGGGAGAAGCGATCTTCCACACCAGGAGTGCTAGTGCCATTGGTCTCAGTGCCGAGGAATGTTGCGCTGGCTGTGCCGCAGGCAGGGACTGTGCAGAAGAGGAAGACCGCATCGGAGGTGGTGTCGGTGCCGGCGATGGAGTTCTTGTTGGTGAGGAGTTTGCAGGGTGAGTCATCTGTGGGGGTGGGGTCTGTGCTGAGGCTGTTTTTGATGGTTGTATGGGCTGGGTTTGGGAAGATGTTTCAGCCATATCGCCTAGAGCCTTCTTAGTTAGAAGGCATTGCAGCCACAACCTTCTTTCTTTTAAAGCCCTGCCTGAAAGGCTGGCACATGCTGAACACTGTCGGCTTGTGTGACTCTCCCAGACAGACTCAACACTCGTCATGCACGTCAATCAATGTGACTGGGGGGAGGCATTTTGTACATTGGGGTTTTTTTTAAAAAAAAAAACAAGAACGAACCTTTTTTGAAGGAGTTGCCGTTGTGCCATTCAAAAAGCACACTTGGACTTGGACCTCACCTGAGTGTAGAAGAGCTGGTCTATCTTCTTTAGGTTTCTTCTGTGTAAATTTTGTTTAAAAAAACCCACAACCTCCCCCCACCCCACCCCGAACTATGACTGCTATTTGCCAACAGGCGGTGAAGAGAAGAATTTCCCCTTCATTGCTAATACCTACGGTGGTTGGAAGGAAGCGAGGTAACTCGCGTGCCAGCCTTCCTATTTATAGACTTGCTACAGTCCCACCAATGGCACAAGGTGCTGGGGGGGGAAGAGGATGCCTAGGGGGCGTGACAGGTGGACTAAGAAGTTTCCCAGACTGAACTGCACAGGCATTGGTGAGTGTGCATGGAGCCCCACTCAAAGAACCACTATTAGGCTCTCCTGTATCTTGAGAGCAAAAGGAATGAAAGAGGATGGCAAATTAGTTCAAGATGATGAGCATAATCCAGCTCTCCTCGAAGTCAATGGCTAAACTCCCACTGGACTTCCATGGGAGCTGAAATGCACCCACTCTTTTATCGCACCAACCATTGTTGGTGAAGATATGCAAGCTTTCAGGCAACACAGGGCCCTTCCTCAGGCATGAAACAAGAATGATGGATTCTTGAGAATTTTTATATAAAAAACACTGAAGTTAAGCATAGTTCCGACTTGCTACATGTCCGAGGAAGGGCCCTGCGAGACCCGAAAGCTTACATATTCTCACCAACGGAAATTGTTCCAATAAGAGGTATCATTTGAACTACTTTGTCTCAATCTCTTACATTTGGGACTAACATAGCAACCACACTCTCTGGATTACAAGGGACGGAAGGCCAATTACTTGTGGGGAGTAGAAGAACTTTCAGAACATCTTCCGAAATACAAGAACAAGGCTTGAAGGACAGAAGATCAGTATAATCGAATCTCACAAAGTACTCATTAAAGCAGGCTTGTTGCATCGGGATGTTCACGAACACTGGACACTGCTTAGGAGAGGATCCTAAAAGTTAGACAATAGGAAAGAATGAGAAGACTGCTACTGGCCTCCACTACTTCTGGCTACTCTCTTCCTGTCTCTTCACGCTCCCCATTTTCAAGTTTGGGATATTAAGAAACATTCGCGTGAAGACAGCAATATAAACATACCAGAAATTGAAGAAAACAGTTTTTTTGATTGCCATTATTGGTAAAACAATGCCGTGGATTGTATTTTACTCTCACGAACACCAAAGCTAAGGTTTCTCACACACTTGTCTAAACACAAAATGTTCTGCTTCCTGTATTTCCCCAATGTGGCAGGGCACAGTTGGACACACACAGAGGCCCTTTAAAAGGATGCTAGCACCAGCTAGAGGACTGGGCTAGTGGGGCTGCACCTGCAAAAGGACGGGTGCCTAAGTGGAAGGCAGCTGGAGCAGGGTGTTGCTGAGCCAGCCCTGGAGCTGCCTGCCAGAGACTAAGCCCCAGGGCATGCACCCTGAGGAATGGAAGGGCTAGGAGAAACTAACTCCCCAGCATGCTCGGAGGAAACCAAGCTCGTGGCTGAGACGAAATCCCTGGGCATGCTCAGTACAAGTGGGCAGATCTCAACACGCCCAAGGATCTATAAAACGTCAAACAGGCCAGTTGTCGGGGAGGCGGGGAAGCCAAAGGAGAAGGACCTCATCAGAAAACTCTGGAGTTGGGAAGGCTCGGGGAGGCTCAGAGGGTGGTACCTGAGCCACAGCATTTTGCAGAGGCAGAGGCAGAGGCAGAGGCAGAGGCAGAGGCAGAGGCAGAACGCCAAAAGGAAGATGCCTGGCTCTACCAAAGGTAAAGACTCTTGGGGCTGCAGGGTGTAGCAGGTGGATGAGCCAGCAGTCCAGACAAGCGTGCTGGGAGCAATACAACTACTGAAAGGAATTGTATATGGTGGAGACTTTATACCTGAATAGGAACCAATACTGGAACTGTGGAGAAGTGACACTGAACTAATTCCCAAGCAAGTGACTGCGTGCTGAATTCCCTTGAAGAATACGACTGTATGGGGCTGGTCCTGCAAGGACTTACCCCAAGTGGACTGCTTCCCGTTAACCCCACCACCTCTGTTTAAAGTATTTTTAATAGCTGTCTAGTAACCTCCAGACAAATTCCAGTTTGGGACATTAAGCTTGGTATTGAGCTAGTTGGTCCTTCTGCATCAGCTTTACAGAACAAGGTTTCTCCTCCACAGAGATTCTCTTCAGCTTACTGTGTGTTCTGCAGCAAGAGCAGAGCCAATAGGACAAAAAAGATGACACCATTGCAGGTACTGCCCGCCTCTTACCTCGAGGTAGATCACTGCCGCTAGGATCACAGGAGTACGGTGGAGTAACACTTGTACTCTCGCCCACTTCATTGACAGGGGGAGGATGAGCTGGATGATATGAGTATGGCACTGAAGAGATCACTACTATTTTTAAAAAAAGAGATACTAAGTCAGATTTGCAATGGCTTTCATTCACCTGTCTAAAATAGTAAAAAAAGAGTCTTGTGGCACCTTAACAACCAATAAGAAAAATCTAGTTAGTGTGGACCATCCTTAAATACATGCTATTATTAGCTTCTAGTTATTGCTTTTGGACATGTTTAAAAGCCATTAGATTTTGAAGTTCATTCAAATTTTAAGTTTAGAAAGCTCATGGTTTGGTTCAGGACAGCAAAGGGAAACCCTCGACCGACAGTTTGTTTTTTGTTTTGTTTTTTTAAAGTTGCGCCCCTTTCCAATTCCTGAGTCCAGCAATGAAATAAGGTTATCAGGAGGGAAGGGAGAGGAGGTGAGAACGTGTGCTTGAAGGCAGCGGCCAGATCCACAGGCTGGGCCCATGAGCTGAGTCAGGCCAGACCCACCCTCCAAGAAAAGAAAAAAAAGAGAAAAGAAAAGAAAAGGTTAACCACCCTCTCCTGGTTTAGACTTGCACTAAAGTCCAAATAAAATATTAGCAAATAACCAAAAATCACTTTTCACATTTATTTGGTGCATCTGAGGATACTGTATCAGGGGTTTAGCTACCATGGAGTGATCTGCCCTGAACAGTGTTAGGAATTTTTCAGAGTGAGCAGGGGAGGAAGGCGAGCCAGCGTTCCGTTCCCACTCACTCTGAAAATTTGTAGCAGTGTTTAAGGCCACTTGCAAAGGACCCTGCCAGGAAGGAGGTTTTTATAGAGTAGGTGAGGGGGGATTGCTGGCTCCATTCCACTCTTAAAACTTCTTTTCTGGCTGGATTGCTGCTGCTTGGGGTGGGGGGGAGGAACTAGGTTTTGAAGGATTTATGAAAGTTGCATTGTCACAAAATACCCTATGGAACTTCCAAGTGAGTTCCAGGGAAAAGGGTAAAAGCATTCAAATTGCTTAATTTCCAATACTCTACCTGGCCTTCCTACAGATGGAGGTGGGGATACCAGGACGGGCTGCACAGCAGTCTGTGGAGGAACCGAGGTAGAAACACTGACTTGGGCAGCTGCTGAAGTGTTGGAGGAGAACACTGCAGCTGGAGCAGCATTAACACAATTGGAGCTCGAGATTGCTGCAGAATTGACAATCACCTGCAAAAGGAGCGAAGACTGAACACCCTCTGGCTTGGTAGCTCTCACATTCAGATATAGAATAGGATTTTGAAGCAGCGCCAAAAGGGAGTCAGGTGCCCAAATCCTATGGAAATTCAGTGGGAGTCAGGCATCTTACTCTCATAGGCTGCTTTGAAGACACCTGCTTTAAAATATACCACAAAATTAGAGGCTTTTGCTATGAAAATCCTACCGCTCTTTTCGCTTGATCTATAACTGTTAAATAATTCTGTCTGGCATTTTATAGTACAGAGCTGCTCAACAAAGAACACAATCCCCTTCCAGAAAGTTTACAGTATTAAAATGAAAGAGTGCAGCACAGCCAGTGTACAGCTAACGTACTAAAGGAGTTCGCAAGTTACATGTTTTGAAGGCGTTTGTGATGTAGTGATTGAGAAACCAGTCCACTGAAGTCACTTTTAACGCTAACACAATCAAGCACAAGAACGGCAGATTTCTGAAGCACTGCAGCAATTGGCTTCGAAGAGGGAAAAGAGAAACTGAAGCTAATTACTTATTTTGATTTATATCACCCCAATACCAATAACATACCAATTGCTTCCTTACCCTGATCTGGTATAAAATTCAATGAAATTACTTTCATCGGGGTGGCAGCTAGTTTTTATTTGGTCCCTTTCCAATTCCTAGATCCAATTCCTACCCCCCACAAGTAGGAATTGGATCCTACCCCCAAGTACTGAAAAATGGGAGTTCAGGGTAAGGGAGTAGAGATGAGGGCCTGCACACAAGGATAGAGGACTGATCCATGATCTCAACACTCCTCTTGCAGAGTTCACCCTTAAGCATCCCCACCCCCCATATTCTATGCAGCCCTCCCAGTTGGTACTAAATTTAAAAGTGGTCCCTGGATGGAAAAGGTTCCCCGTCCTTGAGTTGCATAATATTAGCCAATAAGATTTAGCCTCTTGCCTGCCAGTGAGAGTAATCAGCTAACAACATACAAGCCACGGGAGTAATTCTATTCCCACGCGGGAGCCGCAGGAAACAGGTAGACATGTCCCCAGCAAGTTTCCTTCCCCAACAATTCTAGAGACAGGGGGCAGAGTTTGAGGGTCAATATCACCCCGCCCCCCCCCCTCAAAAAAAAAGATTTAACCCAAAGTTATGCCCTTGATTTTAGAAAATATTCTCTTAGTTACATTTTTCCAATGTAACATATAACAACGTCATGCAGGGGCTCTCTAGACCATGGCCTCGTCTGTGGTACTCAAGTCCCCACCCCACATATACGTACACCTTCTGATTTCCTCCACTTGACACCCTGATTTTGTCTACACTCTTCTCCTCCTCTCCTTGTCCTTTCACCATCTCTTCCTTTACCATCCCACAATTTTATATGTTACCAGACCCCAGCTCAGTCAGAGTAAAGCTAGGCCTTTGGCAGCTGTGCTCCTTCACACACCTCCCATTGTAGAGCCACTTACTCCACGGTCTAGAGAGTTATGATGAAGTTTACCTTCTGGGAATAGTTGTATGAGGTAACTCCATCTTGAGGTGAAATGGAGCCTGTTCCTCCTTCCTGAAGAGACTTTCAAAATAAGACACATAAGACAAGTATATTTAAAAGCTGTGATCCACAAACCACTTACTTCTCAGGGCTAAAATGAGACTACTCCAGAGTAAGTGGTCTGTGATCTTGGCCACATTATAGAGAGAAGGCACAAAGTGAGAAGACTGTGTGTATCTACTAGAATTAAAAAGACTTAAGAACACTAATAAGAAAGAGGTTCTTGGAGTTTACTAAAAGGCATATTTAAAAAACTCGAGTAAAACTAGACCGATTTGAGCTCTATGCTGCCTCACAAAGGGTGTTTTTAAACTAGATGTTACCACACACGGCCACGCAGTAGTCACTTATCCAACTGCCCGTCTGAAGGTAGAGTGGGGGGGCGGGGGAGATGTGTATTCCTGTGAACCACACAGTACCCACTCATGGGGCACTGCCAAAAAATCCAGAGTGCCTTGTGCAGGACAAGCCAAAAGAGTGCATGGCAACAAGCACCCATGCATTCCCAGCCCATATGAACTGGGGTGGCCAGCCACGCCAGCAGACAGGTCCACCATTCAGAGGCACTGTGGTTGGGGGCACGGCCTTTACAAGTCACAAACCTGGCCGCAAGTTCAAAGGCCAGCTTGGCATGCTTCTCCCTCCCCCATGGTCGGGGGAGTGCAAGGCAGCTGCGGCAGTAGCCATGTTGGAAGTCCCCCCGTTAGGATCCCTCCCTACGCACTCGACCTGAGTGGCTGCTCTCCGTGGCCACAGACACTACACACACCTAGTCTTGCTCATTTAAAAACACCCGAAGAGCTGGTTTCTGCTCTGTGTCCCTTAATGTCTAGGCAAGCAGAGATGGGGTAGCACAGCAGGCAATGCCTCAGACAGTTTCTACTACTTCCCATTAACAAAGTTGAGTGACTTCAAAAAGATCCCCGTTTTATCCTCTGCCAATAGGTGTCATTGGCTTGTGTAGAACTTCAAAAAGGTAGGGATACAGAGTGGAGAACATAGGGGGCAAGTAATGCTTTCAGCAAGACCTGACTACTTCCCAGCTCCTTCCACCATTCCTTGCCATCTAGAATTCAGACTGTAGAAATTCAGACTGTAGAAATCAATCACCAGGACACACAAACTTGGGAGAGCACTCAGGTTGTTGTCACATATTCACCATGCCCCTTGCTAAAGATGTAGAGAGCAGCATGTGTGAACTCCTGCAACAGGGGAGGGATAAACCCGTTAGCAGCAGCCCTGGCTAGGAAAGGATGGGGGTGCTGCTGGCACATCAGGACAGGACCGATACCAGCAAGGGTTCAGTACTGATTCCCTCTCTTGTTTATCCTAGTTTGTAAGCTCCTTGTGGCACGGGCCTGTCTCTAATCATGACTGTTTAGTGTCAGGAACGTTGCTGGTGTTATATAAATAACACTGCCAAATCCAGAGTGGCTTTCCATAAAATCTGGAGCTGCCCTCAGTTCTATTCCTTTATTATATAAGCATTTTTAGCCACCCCCTCATGCCTACGGCATCTTGGGGCAGCTTACAACAACCAACACCACAATAAAATTCCATAAAATCAATATTAAAAATACAGCTTCATCAATACATTTAAAAATATCATCCCATCCCCCCTCCAAAAACTACCCCACCCTCCCATCCTCCCCTCCGAAGGCCTGGGCGAACAGCCAGGTCTTGCAGGCTTGACAAAACGCCAGCAGACCTTGGGCCAGGCAGGCTTCCTCTGGGAGGGAGTTCCAGAGCCGCGGTCCGGCCACCGAGAACGCCCTCTCCATTATGGCCCCCCGTCTCACACGGGGGACCTCCAAAAAGGCACTCCCAGTGGACCGAAGGGATCGCTCCGAGACGTGGAGAGCGAGGCGGTGCCCGAGGTATGAGGGGCCCAGACTGTGCAGGGCTTTATAGATCAACACTAACACCTTGAATTTGACTCGGTACACTATAGGCAGCCAGTGCAGAGCATGGAGCACAGGTGCTATATGCTCCTGTCGACCCATCCCCAATAGCGGAGACAAGATTGAACCCTGCGGAACGCCACAAGTCAAGGCCCGGGGGCTTGATGTTTCAGCCCCCAGCACCACCCGCTGAGTTCTCCCTGAGAGGAATGAGCGGAACCACCCAAGGACAGTCCCGTCCAGATCTCCCAGTCGTCTCAGCAGCAGCCCATGGTCCCACACGGCCAAGAGATCTAGCAGGATCAGAAATGTTGAACATCCTGCGTCCATCTCCCGGTGGAGATCATCCACCAAGGCCACCAACGGCGTCTCAGTACAATAACCGGGGCGGAACCCAGACTGAAAAGGGTCAAGAAAACCGATGGTATCCAAATTACCAGTTCTGGGTAACATGTATCCATTTCAGCATGTAGAAGCAACCCTCTCCTCCAGCAACCCTAGTTGGCTAAGACTGCTGCAGTAAAGGATGTGTCTAAATTCCTGCTGGGAATCGGTACTGAACCCTTGCTGGTATCGGATACATTCAAAAAACAGAGAGGTTGCAAGCACATGTGCAGCAATCCATGTTCACTGAGTTTGTGAGCACAGGTCCCTGCACATGTGCTTAGCCTAGTTACAAGGCAGAAGTGGGTCCTGAAGGAGGTGGTGATACAAGGAGAAGCATAAAAGCAATCTATGGGGGCGAGGAGCTAGGTAAGACCTGACGAAGAGGTCGGTTTTTAGGAGGGATTTGAAGGTCAGGAGGGAGCAGAGCTTACATGCTTGGGGAGGGAGTTCCAGGGATAGGGGGTGGCACAGAAGGAGCAAACGTGTTCGCACAAGAATAGGTCTTGGGAGGATAGTCATGGAGCTATCGTAATGCTTTCTGAAGACCAGACCTAGTAAATAGAGCAACGCGGTCACCTTTCAGTAGATCACCCTTCTGAGATCAGCCAAGTTATACGCTCACAAACTGACTAAGGGGAGAGAATATGAAATACAAGTAGAACTGGATTCCTCTCACAGGGGTAATCCACTTCCATGGCCAATTTCTTCTTGCAGCACCAAGCAGGTGCTTGTTCTTCTTGCAGCACCAAGCGTGTATGAAAAACGAATCCAAACATTGACTCAATCTTACCAAATTTGCTGTAGATTCTGCTGTGCTAAATACAGTTGGAGTGTCACAGTCTGGATCTAGATCGGATGGGTAAAATTAATTGAAGCAGAAGCATTAAATGGTAATTGTTTAAGAACTCGCAAAAGATCATGAATCATCATTCTACATTTGGTGCAACGCAGGAGTGCGCATTCTTACTGACCTGAAGGTGTGTACATATATTCTTCATGGTATTCCCCTAGAAAGAACAAACAACTTCATTTCAGAACGGTTTAAAAATTGATGAATTCAGAATTACATTTCCAGTTACCAGGTAATGGGAACGAAGATGGCCAACTTTAAAGAAAATAAGATTACTCAAATGGGGAATCTTGCACTGCTGTTTCTGCTTTTCTCTATGAAGAATAATATCTCACAACTGAGTTGTCCAACGTTTTCATAGTTCAGACCATGTTAATGAAGTCCTCAAGTCACATGCATCACCTGCCATCATGCAAGACTCAAGTCTAATCTCTAAGGACCAAACAGGAGTTTGCATGTGTGTAAAAATATCCCCATATTCAAAATGGAGCTTCGTAGGCATTTGAAGGCAACATTTTGCCTTTGCTTACAATAGTTTTTAAAAGTGCCAAGAGACTGCAGCTTGGTTCACAGCAGACCTTTCAATCCTGCAGCACAGAGATAAAAGGATTCTTTTGTAACAAGAACAAAGAAAGATTTAGAGTCTTAAAAAGAATATTCTGTTTTAAAGCTCACGAGAACATAATTATTTGTTTTCTTAAAAGGACCTTAGTTTATCAGTTGCAATGATCTAGTCTCTGTATCTAAGGGATATTAACGTAGAACAGCCACAGTGAATCAAGCAATACTAAAAAATAAATAAATCACCTTTTCCTACCTTTGTTATATACTGTAAGTAGAAGAAAACACTTGTGAAACAGTGAACGGGTGGGGAAATAAGAAATTAATATAGTTTCTACTTTCCACCAGTGCCCTGTTTCATCAACAAGAGAACAAACAGAGTATTTTTCCTGCTGCCTGTAGACAGTTGGAAGGTAAAGAGCCTCTGGCACTTTGATACCAAGTGGATCATCTTGGGGTCTTGTTCAACGTTCTCTGTCAATAAGATAGATATTAGTACTCCAGGCAACTGACAAAAAGCATTGCTCTATTTTGGTTCCTAGACCAAGCTCAACCATGCTAGAACAGATTCATTCTTTATTTGTGACAGAAATCAGTAATACCCAGTATGGTACTATTGTGAGGCAGCACTTCCCTAAAGCTACTACCTTTGTTCTCCAAAAACTTCAGCTTTAAAAAAGTTCTACCTGTTATGGCTGCAAAGAGAACATCAAATGTGAGGAATCGGTGCAAAGATCTCGGTCTGAGAGTCTGCAAACTTCAATTACTTCAAAAAGCATGGATGCTCAATGTGTGTTTGCAGAGAGTCCAACAACTTCAAGAGATGCAAATGGCTCTGTTTATCTTTGTGGTTTTACCTCTTCTACAACATGCGTAATGAAGTAGGTAACATTCGCTGAACATAGCCTCAACCACATGCTCAAAAACTACCATTCCAATACACCATTCCAGAGGGAAGTCAGTGTCAAAAAAAATATGAGCGCAGTGATTTTAAGTATTAACAGAGTCTTGGGTCTAAAATATAGGACTAAAATAGTCTAGTTAAGTCCAAAGAAACACTATGAAGAGTTACAGAAGGATCTCATGACCGGGAGACTACACTTATCAACCCTGAATTTCATCTGCCATATTTATTGTTCAAAGTGATGTACGTAAGGGAAAAAAATCCTATGCACTGTGCATTTTTAATTTAGCTGTTGCCACTTAGGAAAAAAAGATCAAGTCATTGGGGGAAGCCACAGAAGGGAGGCTACCACACCTTGAGTAGCCTTACCCCATTCTGGGCAGCCAGGCCACGGGATGTAGTACAGTGCACCATGTGACCGGTGCCCACCGGATGTTCCCCACCCCTGACGCATCCTCAGAAAAATTCCAAGGACACGTTGCAGAGCAGCACTGCCCAAGGCATGGCTGCCTGTGTGCCTGCCCCCTTATGCCCACTGTGTGGCAAGCTCCACAGCAGGGCTTTGAGAAGCAGGCACCATCACCATCGCACTTGGCAGTCAAGGGCAGGATTAAGGTCAGTCCAAGGGAGAGAGCAGGGCAAGGTCAAGCGGCTGCTTGCATGGCCGGTGCCCTGGCCCGCCCTGGCAGCGGCTCCGACAGGGGCAGGGCCACCTGGGTTCCCAGCTCCCTGCACCTACCCTGCAGTGTAGCGGCCACACTTGCATGTCAAGGGGCTGTGCAGGGATCAGGCCCTCGCAGCTCATGTGGCTGCACCCACTGTGGATAATTCATTGAAGACTCAGCTCAATGTGTACAGCAGTTAGAAAGGCAAACGGAATGCTGAATTGTTGGGAATGATCAAAATAAATTCATGACTTGCTGACATCTTTATCTTTCAGAAGGTGGAAGGTACAAGGGAGTCAGCGATCAGATTTGATCCTAACCAACAGGGACGTCTTGGGCCAATGAGATGAAAGTAGTGAGAACTTTGAGGGAAAGTGACCATGTAGTTTTGGAATTCATGATGTTAAAGAAAACATGTACCTTAGCCTTTAGGAAAGCTGATTTTAATAAACTCAAGAGAAATACTAGGCAGGATTCCATGGCTAGATAATCTAAAGGAAAACGACATCCAAGATGGGTGGAAGCTTCTGAAAAATGAGATACTTAAGGCACAATCAAACAAATCCAATGAGAAAGGAAAATGGGAGACAACTAAAGAAACCAATGTGGATGCACAAGGAGCTTAAATTGATGAGAATTAAAAAGGACATGCATAAGAAGTGGAAGGAGGCACAAATCACCAAGAACATGTATACGCACAAGTAGCCCAAACTTCTAGGGCCAGTGTCAGGAAGGCTAAAGCTCAGAGTCAACTGAGGCTAGCAAGGGATGCTAAAAACAAAAAGGGGTTTTCAGGTATGTAAGAAGAGAAAGAATAAGGAAATGGAAGGTCCACTGCTCAGTGAAGATGGTGATACGTTAAAGGTGACGGAGAAAAGGCAGAATTGCTCAACTCCTATTTTGCCTCTATCTTCTTTCACAAGAGGAACTGTGTCCAAACTGTCAAAAATAGCAATGAGGGGAGAGGATTGCAGCTCAGGATAAAGAGATGGTCAGAGATGCATCTTGATTTCAGCAAAGCATTTGACCAAGTACCCCATTATATCCTTGTTGACAAGTGGGTAAAATGTGGGCTAGATTTAAATGTAAATCCATTATATGGACTTACAGCTGGTTGAAGGAACTGTACTCCAGGAGTGCTCATCAATGGCTCCTCATCAATCTGGTATAAAGCAGGGTGCTCCACGGCTCTGTCCTGGGCCTGGTGCTGTTCAACATCTTTATTAAGACTTGGATGAAGTAGTAGAGGGAATGCTTATCAAATTTGCAGAGAAGATTAAATTCAAAATTATCCTGATAGGTCAAAAAACGAGGCCAAAACAAAATGGAATTCAACAGATAAATGTAAAGTTCTGCATTTAGGTAAGAAAAATGTGGCAAGAATAGGATGGGGGAAATCCAGCTTGGCAGCAGTACATGTGAAAAGGATCTAGGGATTGTAGTTGGATCACAAACCAAACATGAGTTAGTGTGATGTAGCTGCAAAAAAGGCGAATGCAATTGTAGGCTTCATTAACAGAAGCATCGTTTCCAAGTCACAAGCAGCGAAAGCGCCACTCTGTTCTGCACTGGTCAGACCTCATCTGCAGTACTGTGTCCAGTTCTGGGCCCCACACTTTAAGGAGGCCATCTTCTTAAACAGGAACAGGTTCAGAGGAGGGCAACAAAGATGGTCATCATGAGTCTGGAAACCAAGTCCTATGAGGAAAGGTTGAAGGAACTGGTATGTTTAGCCTAGAGAAGACTAAGAGGATACAAAATAGTAGTCTTCAAATACCTGAAGGGCTGTCACACCGATGATGACAAAGACTTGGCCTCGGGGGCAATAGAAAACAAGACTAGAAATAATGGGCTCAAATTACAAGAAATATTTCAATTAAATATTACCAAAAAAACCTTACTAATGGTAATAGCTGTTCAACAAATTGCCTAGGGAGGTGGTGAGCTCTCCTTCATAGGAGCTTTTCAAGAGACAGACGGCCATCTGTCTGGGATGCTGTAGCTGCAGATTTCCTGCACTGAGCAATGGGGTTGGATTGGATGGCTTCCAAGGTACCTTCCAACTCTACGATTCTATAACACCACTCTCTAAATCCATGGTGTGCCCAATTCTTGAATATTGAGATCTTCCACACTGTTTTCCCCACATATTCACAGACGGGCTGCGTATGTTGTCCCCCCAGAGTGCCCTTGGATAACCATAGACTGCATAAATTGCTGTCTCAGAGCCATAAAGGCTCTCCTCAGCCAGGCATGGGTCAAGGTCCATGGGTCCCTGGGTCCCTCGGGCCCTGACCCCCAGAGCTCATACCACAGGGAGGATTTAGAGCAGTTACTAAGTTTGTGGCATCCTTTGCTGCCACTGTAGCTAGGCTGAGAGCCCAAAAGCTGAGGGGAGGAAGAAGGAATTTTTAATGGATGGTAAATACAGGATTCTGATTTTGTGTTTTGTATTGTTTGGCTGTTTCAGGCATGTACACAAAATTAACTTTTTTCCTTTAGTATGGATCTTTTATCAAGACCCGATGGTCAGTCCAGCAATAAATAAATACTGATGGTCAAAGATATTGAAATAACTTCCATACAAAGAGAGGCTCAACAGATTAAGGCTCTTTAGCCTAAAGGGAAAAAAAAATGACTGAAGGGGGAATAGAACAGAAGATTTCAAAATCATGGGTAGTGAGAGAAGCAAATGGAGTAATTTACAGCCAGGTGAAATTAGCCATCAGCAGATTTAACATGGAAGAGGAATTACTTTTTCACTCAACCTAAGTCTAAGCTGACTACAGGAACTCCTTCCCAGAGAAGGTCGCTACAGCCAACAGCATAACTAGGTTCAAAAAAGGATGGATTCCTTTATTAGAGGATAGGTCCATCAATGGCTATTCGACAAGTTGGTCAGGGGAAGATCTCTCAGACTGTTGGGGACTGAGTAGCAGGAAATTGATCACTCCATTATGACCGGTTATGCACGTCTCTGAAGCTACGTCAAGTTGGTTGTTGTCGGAGATACGATGCTGGGCTAGAAAAACGACTGATCTGTTGTTCTATGGCACTTATAACCGTACGTATTTACATTGTCTGTGGACAGCATCTTGACACACAGAAGAGAAATTACTTTGATGGCCAAGTTTAGCTTAGGGTGAGTACTACCACCACCAACTCCTCTCATCTCAGTCTGACACCTCCATTGGGAGAAATGCAAACAAACTTTCAGCAAACCAGCACAGATTTCCATGCACACTTACCTGGTAAAACGTTAAAAAGAGGGTTAACAACCGTGCCAGGCAACATAAGAGAAACATGTTGCTCTTGTACAGCACTTACAAAGCTTGAAAAGATGGTTTGCTCTATAGCCAGATGAGGAAAGACAGAGTATATGTACCATAGGAATAGAGGAAGGTGTGGGGGATACTTCCCCCATAGATTTCCTCCCCTTGCAATTCCAGAGAGCTTATGTGGGTCCATGCCCACAAACACTTTAGCACAAAGTTACTCCCATGCCTCTAGATAACATCCCTGTTCAGCAATCTGCTTTTGCAGCCTGAGCAATACCTTGAACTGGAGATCCTCAACCGTTTTGTTTCCTAATTATTTATAGCACTTGCCATTATCACTCGGCTCATCCACTTCTTCTTCTGAGGAATTCAAAGTCGTCTTGCTAGGTGGAATAGGACTTGGGCCTCTTCTTGTTACCCAGAATCCTGCTTGGGAAGAGACTATTGGAGAAGGGCCGCCCTGACTCTAAGAAACAACAACAAAAACTTTATTTAGCTAGTCTTCCCAAATGGGCCTCGGTGCTTTTCACAAAATCAATACAGTAAAACATAAAATCCATTTTAAAATAATTGAAAAGATGAAGGTAAAGAGGGAGGACAGAATATATTAAGCGGAACCAGCAGCGGATCCTCTAAAACAGGAATGGGGAATCTTCTCTCTCCTAGGAGCCACTCTGAAAATGAATTCAAGCTCCGAGGGCTGCATAGAAGCTGGAGGTGTGTACTCAAAAACAGGAGAGTCTAGATCATGGATTTGTGCCATTCATCTGTGCCTTATCCTTATGCATATGCCCTCATCTCCACTCCCTTACCCCGAGCGCTCAGTCTTTCAGAGCTTGGTGACAGGAACTGGATCCAATACCCAGGTCCCGAGAGTGGAAACCGTCAAATAAAAAGCTTGCTGTGGGCTGCATTTGGCCCCTGAGCTTGTGGTTCCTCACCCCTGCTCAAAAAGCACCCGGAGAATAAGATTTTTTTTTTTTAAAAGGTTTTTTAAGCTTAACTCTCAGGGTAGGGAAGGCTCCAGCCTCCTAAAAGATCATAGGACAAGACGTTTGGGCACCATTTGCTGCTTAGAGCATTGGATCACAGAGTCGTAAGAAGTCTCAAGTCCAATCACTCACACTATAATAGGATTAGCTATTCATAAATCTGACATATCTATCCCACTGCCACTTTAAAAAAAACCTCAAAGACAGCTATCAATGAAGGGGATTCCACACATCCATTGGCAACTTACTCCATTGTCCAACTATAGTTGGAAAGTTCTTCTCAGTATTTAACCTAAACCAGTGCCTTCTGTTATTGCATTTAGTAGCCTGTGGTACTGTCTTCTGACACCACTTGTACTAAATTTTCCTTCATTGCGTATAGTGCCTAAATCCAGAACTGGGTCTTTATTTATACCACAGGGTCCAATTAATGTTGGAACATCAATTCAGAGTTATAATATGCTGTTCTGCCCTTTGCCATATTAAACTTGGTTTTACATTCAAATTAATTTGAAACTTGCATTGCCAAAAAAAGACTTATGGACATCTCAAAAACAGAAAAAATATGTCAATAGATTCTTCAAGGCCTAATTTGTTACTGAATGGTATTTAACCTATTCAGGTGAAAGATCTAATCACTGATGAATCTGAGGATCCCTGCAAGACTTTTGCCAACATAAAATAACCAGAGAAATTGAGTGAGTGATACATTTATTGATTCAGCCAGTGCCATATCAATATTATAATAGAGAAATTTAAAATCATCATGCCTTCCAGGACCTTTTCAACATTACCTTCGTTCAAGAGCAGCCTATGCATTTAGCTGGTGATCATATGACAAATAAGAGACAAATATATGGTAAAAGACAACCCTTCCTCTAAGAACTCACACTGAATAAACCCAAGTAGTCTTTTGTATTAGACATATTCCTCCAGAAAGAAACTCCACCCCCCAACGCTGTCACCTAGATACTGCAGGTGAAGAAACAGAGAATCAAAACTCCAACGTCCTCAATCTACACAGGGAGGAAAAAAAATCGTTCCTACTGAACATCCAAGTCCTGCAGAACACTGTGTCCAAAGTATTGAAGGTGACACCAAGAATGCCAAACGGAAGTGCTGCAAACTGAACCAGAGAAAGGAGAGATTGAAGGAGCTTTCAGTTGTCAAAGCACCACCCCTGCAGTGGAAATCAACTGGTGGTACAATGACAATGTGGTGGTTGTGATGTATGAATTGCTATACTATGGTAAAATTCCCCAGAATCGGACTTTAAAATGCTGCACCACTTCACCGTATGATGTAGGAGTCCAGCTATCACATGCTCCCTGCCACTCCTAGCTGCTTTCTGAAGGTTTTTCTTTAAGAAGACTGAAAGCATCCTAGAGTACTGCTAGAACATACAGCCAAGGTCCTTTGTTCTTGTTTAGCCCCTAAAAGCTAACTACCCGCATTTACGTGTTTCTGTAATTATATCGACGTGGTGGAGAAATACACTGACTAGAGTTCAATTCAGAAACTGACCTGTCCAGCCAGCCAGATATCAAGTGTGTGTTATCAGAGTATTCAGTTTGGCTGAAATCCAAGATAGGCTTTGAAAACAAAAACAAAAAAACTCCACCCGCCTAGAAATTGATGTCAGCAGACTGGTTTCTAAGGGTAGATGACAAAGCACATCCAGCGTAGTTAGTTAGTACGCTGTAGAAACAATTCCCAAGTCTTATTTGCACAATTGCAAGATTCTCATTTTGGACAGTATGCCTTTACATTTGGGGACTTAATGTGTTTATTAAGTGAATGACACTGCCATATGCTTTGTGTGTTTTGTTTCACAGGAAACTTGGATCAAGAGTTTAGGAAGAAAACAGCTTGTACTCTTGTTTGCAGAAAAGCGTGGGTATTGCGGAAGTCACAGCAACCGTGGTGCTATGCTAGCAACATGCTAACAGACAGGTGTTGATGCAACAGGTGGGGCAGCAAGATTTGGCCATAGAAAAGGTGCAATAATTAAGAGTGTAAACTGGATTGTTTTTATAGCTTCCGTATAGGGCTGAAACGGCAAGCCGCCATGGTATAGGTTTCTGATGAAAGGAGTTATTCTGCAATGAGCAGCACGGTGCAATAGAGACATTCATTCCGCAACTTTCATTTCACTTCTAACGCAATTTCCACCAGCACTTTCCGACATCTGGAAAATAGTGGAACAATGTTTATTCCAACACTTTCAGAGATTATTCCAATACTTCCTGACCATTCTGACACTTTCCTATGTCGTGGAAAGGGCACGGAATTAGAGAAATGCCAGTGGAAAAGCTGCAGAAAGTCACGGGCAATTCCAAAATGGTGGAATGAAATATCGGCGCAGAAAAAGGAGTTGCCATTTCAGTCCTATTTATTTACCTTCTTAATTAAAAAAAAGAAATGGATAATGGCAAATACAGAAAGCCCTCTCCATGTTTTTCAGATTTTGATATCAACTCAAGATGGACTTCTCTCTTGCAAATAAGGTGTTTGGTGCTTTAGTGAACTGACTCGGGTAGTTGAGTTTAGTTTACCCATCTGGTACAGGCTCTTGACAAATGTTTCCAACAGGCCTTCAACGTAGGACTTACTGGTAAAGCAGGAAAAGCTGTCTCATCCCCTTCTTCTATCTCATAGAAAGTGATGGTTTCTTCCAAACCTTGAGGTTCTTCTCCATTCTCTGGTACAAATCCATACTGGCATTCCTTATTTACACATTGCATCTGACGACGACTACGGCTATATGAACTTCACAGAAGGGAGGAAAGAAGAGTAGGAAAAATGATTGTTTTTTCATTCTGCCTTACTTATGGGACATTTGGAAATATGTTACTATTAACACAGCTTGCAGGAATACAGAGCTATTCTAGCCACTCGTGTCTTTAGAGCTTGCATCCCCCTTGTCCCTGGCTTCTGGTACAACATTTTATTAAGATATTTTACAGTCACTTACCGAGACCTGTAGGAGAAATTGTCATAGCTCTGATAACATCTCTTTCCTGGACCAGGGTAGAATGCTATTTCAGGGCCCATCATGTTGTTCCTGTTTATAAACCTGGCAGATCCCCTAAAGGGGAAATGGTGCAGTTAATCAGGATGTGCCTACAAATCTTCAGACATCTCAGATTAAATTCACACTTGGACATTAAACAACCAGGACTAAAATGGTACAATCGCCTATTGAAGAAATCATGGTCCTTATCTTCCTACCTGGGCATTCCATATCCCCTGCCATGCCTCTGAGGAGAATTCTGAGGTCGGTAGTGCTCATAGGCTGGCATGTTCCCACCACTTTGTGGGCAGTGTATTGGAGAAGAACGCCCTGAGGGAATGTTGTGCTGTAACCTAGGTGGGAGTACTGGCTGGCCCCTGCTGTATGCCACCGTCATGTACACTTCTTTCCCACGGACTTTTTTAAACAGTTTCTTCCGTGATTTCATGTCCATTTCTGCCATTTCAATTTAGAGGGGGGAAAAAAAGAGATGGGAAGAAGATGTTAAGGAAGTTTAGGAGACTGCCCTAAAAAAAGAACACTACAAATCTCATACTTAACTTCTGTATTTGGATTTGAAAGGGAGGGGGGAGGAGTCATCCTACCTTGAAAAGTGCAAGCAAATATAAGTACTATTAAAATCTTAACTCAAGCTTTTAGGAGTGGGAAGCTAGATGTTTATTCTCCTATTTATTCATTATTCAGTTCTCTCCAATACCCTTGTTCTGCAATTTCCATAAAAAAATGTTACTGTGTAACTATTTTCTGAACCATTCAAATGCATGCAAGCTACATTACTTTGCAATCATATCCCAGTAGCCCTAATGGTTTGCCATCTCCCTACAATTACTGCCACACCAGATTAGAATCCAAATTTTAGGAGGCAAGGAGCCTGAGTATCCATTTGTTCTGCAAAGCACCCAATGCAGTTCTGGGAATGGGAGTAATAAGTTCTAACATGGCTACTGCTTGCATTAAACGTGTGTGTGTTATTCATTAAGTACGATGGTGCCAGTGGGAACACCCATTAGAAGCTCAGCTAACTCCTCATCCTGATGGATTATCCTTGCATCTGTCCACAGAAAAGCAAGTTTTGTACCAAAGGTTATTTAACTCAGTGAGAAATACTTGAACAAAGCTGCTACCATGCTGAGTCCTCTGTTCCCCCAAGAGGGAGATTCTTGTTCAAACCTCCGACAAACCTATTTCAAGGTGTATCCACCTGATATTTTCTGGTAGTTTCCTTTTCGACTAGGGACCACATTCCATGCAGGGACAGGTGTCACTTGAGTCACCGGTTTTAGGTTTGTCAGTGAAACAATATGCCTACAAAACAAAAGTTAGCATACATCAGTGCCACAGTAAGAAAGGATATGAAGTGGCCAGGATGAATAAGGTTTCCTGTATACAGAGATTTTTCTTTTTTTAAAAAATTAAGCACCACTATTTCAAACCTGCCTTTTAAAAAAAAAAAAAAACCAGTTCTGAGCTAGCTAAACTGATGCTAATAAGGAAGAGTGCTTAAATACAGCTTTTTTTAAAAAAAAAAAAAAACAGCACAGCCCAAATGCATAGCAATCTTACTTCAAGTTTCTCTAAAGAGCGCATGGTTCCCATGTTGGTCCCAAACGTAAGAGATGGAGATAAAGGGTGTTTTCAAATGAGACAATAGCCCACTTGAACCTGTATTCCATCTGTAAAGCCTCCACTCACATTTTTTAGTGTGCGGAGCTAACAGGCAGCCCCCTGTGCGCATTTCATGTGCTGGTGCTAGCTGCCACCAGTGGTGCCACTCAGTGCTTTCCCTCTCCCCAGCCCTGACTCCAATGGAAAGGGAAGATCATAGCCAGAGAAGGCTTCTTCCCTCAACATGATCCCCTTTTGTATCAGAAGCAGTGCTTGTGTGCTCTTCCAACTGAGAGGTGGCTGCAAGGGGAGAGAGTGGTGGTGCAGGACGACCCTCTCCAGAGGATCTGCACCCGCACTCCTCTCTGTTTAGAAAAAGAACCGAGGGGGCGCAGGAGCTCGGTGGATCCTATGGAGAAGCCTCGTCCCTCCCTCCTTCCCCTCGATTTCTTTCCCAAACCAAGAGAGGAGTGCAGGCACAGATCATCTGGAGAAGGTCCTTCCTACACCCCCTGCCTCACGCCCTCCACTGGCAGATGCCTGTCAGTTGGGAAAGCATGATCACTCTCTCCTCTCACAGCTGAGAGCTTGCAATCACTTTCCCTGCCCCCTCTGGCAGCCACACTAGGTGCAACTCTATGGTTATGGAAGACCTGGATGTGGGCAAGGCTGCACACAACCTAATTAACAAGATGCTGCAGTGTAGGCACAGATTTGCATGCACTATCCCACACAGTGAACCCACGATGTCCTTGGATGAGACACTTGTGAGTGGGTGGTACAGGTCATCAGAAGAACACCTAAAAGACGGGCAGATGGACACCTACCTGGTGGGTGCTAATGTGGGCTATCATCTGATTTATTTTCACGCAAAGTAGTTCAGGTGATCTCTTTTCTTGGAAGAACTACATAACCTCACCAACTACTGCTGGATCACCTGAACTACTGTATCACCGTCTTTTGAATTTCTCAGGAGAATGAAAAAAGGACAGACTGTTTCCCTGTTGGTAGGGGGGAAATGGGCAACACTCCCAAGTCAGTGTCACTCTTTTTGTACAAACCCAGTGTCAGAATAACTCCCGTCGAGGTACTGGAAACTTTAGTCAGGGTTTCTCTGGTCTATACCTTCCTCTGTCACTTTAAAACAAAACAAAATGCAGAGGCCAAATGATCATGGTTTTCCCAAAAGCAAGCAAGCTAGCCAAGTTCAACCCCAGGTTTGTTTGCCTTTTTCTCCCCACCTCCCCTCCAAAAAAAAGCTTGAATCCCTAATCTTCAGGCTTTATTCAGTTAAGCACACACTTCAATTGCTATTACATACACTAAAAAGGTAGTCCTGATACCTTACCAAATATCTAAAAACCCACACCAATGAAGCAGCTACCTCCGTGTACTTTTCTTTCTGGGGGGAGGGGGAACCCAAGAGTCTTGTGGTAATTCACCCAGTGTTGTAAACTCAGTTCAGAACACACACACAGAACTGCAGCCAAGGTAGCTGTATTTGCTACTCTGCATTCGGGGCTGATCTTGATTTGAGTTGGGGTATGTTTGCTTGGGGTAGCAAAGAACACCTCTTCAGAAGCCACATTTATTTGAAAATACGACAACGTAAGCAAAAGCTAACTGCACACTCTAATCCCAAAATTTGGGTTGGAACCGGGGAAAATTTAAGACTGAAAGGATTCAACCCAACCTTAAACAAGAATGTTCAGTTTCTCTGTTTGAAACAGAGGGTAGCTGGCACAATGCGAAGGAGTCGCTGACATTTTTATTGTAAAGCTTGCTTGTTTCATTGCCAGGTAATGCAAAGTCGCACAAACAACATGGGATTAGTCCAATTAAGACAGGGCAGATCCTTGTTCTTTAGTAATCAAAACATCTACTTTACCATCAGAGATACAGAACAAAACAAAAATAGGAACTCTAGTTACACCCAGTAGAGATCTGCGTATCTCCAGCTAGGAGAACTGATTGGCTAGGGACACAGGCACCAGAGTTCCCATTAAGTAACTTCTGCAAAATCACAGAGGACTAGACTATACCCCAGTCAAAGGACTTTTCTGCTTCTTGAATAGTCCCATTCTTAGTCACTGTAACAGTTAAGTCTCAGGAGTATCATCATCATTAAAAAGCCCTGCGGCTTGCCATCAACAAGCAGAGCTGTACCTATGACCAAGCAATTTCCTGAGGCTCCCAAGAGTTTATTTTGGTTCATGTCTTGAATTTATACCCAAGTTTTCAAATTGTTCTGACAACTCCAAATTTTTGTCCCAATGCAACATATGGGCAGAATCACTGAGCAAGAGGATTTTGGGTGAAGAGATACGCTGAACATCTAGGTGTGCTTACTTTTCTGCCAACTCTTCTATGAACACAGTGACCATGTTGTTATCATGTCCGACTTCCTGGATATGAGCATTGTAATACTTTCCCCCGGTCTCCAGACGAACCTGAGGGAGAAAGGGAGATTCTAGGTAAGCTCAAAAGGTGCTGCGGTGAATCACTGAGGGTATTCTAGGTCCCTTATGGGTTGTTGATGCAGAAGCTCTTTTCATGTGACTCTCACATCGTTGATTAAGACTGCAAGTCCTGAAACTCTCCAGCCCAACCCAATAGACAGAATAGGAAACAAAACACAAATACAACAAGAGCATGGGAGAACAGATGCAAATAGTATGGGAGACAGAAGAGAGAATTTTGTGGTTCCAGAAAGGTGAAGACGGGATAGGTTAGAATAGGAGTTGGTATATATGTTTTAAAAACTCTGTAGGATGCTCAAGAAACCACAGAGAAGGGCACTGTATACGAATCAGAACAGAGGCAGACTGAAAAAAGATATGCCGGTAGAAACATGCAAGCTAAACAACTATTCATTCAAGCAACAGATAACACGGAACAAAGAATCAGATCTTATTTCTGATAGTCTAATTAGATGCAAGCGAGCAAAAAAGTAATTTTAGCACTGGCAGCTGTCTTCCACAATGGACCAGAACCACCACTACAAAACCTCCTCCTCGTTTTTGGGAGCCAGTGTATCTAGCAAATTAAACCACTTCCTTTCAACATCTCTTGTTCCTCTCTTGCCATTTCAGCACCCTAATGGCCCACTGCCCATTTTAATAAGTATCGGCTACAACCAGTGGGGGTGGGCCACCTAGGGCGGTTCCCCCGGCCGGCCCCAAATCCAAAAGAAAAAGGGAGGAGGGGTAGTGGCCCTGCGTGCCGCGGTGAATGTTTGGAGCCACCTCCAAGAACCTTCAAAAGGTTGCTGCTCTAAACCAGGTTCTTTGAGGTGGCTCCGAACATTGTCACCGGTTGTGTATGCCTGTACGCACACAACCGGTGACTCACCCCCCCACCACTCCCCCCGAAAGGCTTCCTAAGGAACCCTTTCAGGGACAAAAGGGAGGCGTTTCTCCCTTTATGCAGAATGGGCAGCTAGAAGCACCGTCCATTCCACTTAAAGGGACCCTGCAATGGAACAGTGCCACAGGGGGTACTGTTCCATTGCAGGGGCCGGGCAGGTGGAAAGTTCATACCAGGACGTTGCATACAGGCACCCTGGTATGAACTGCCCAGTATCCTGCCTGTGGGGGGCTGGGAGCTCCTGCCGCACGCGCAGCTCCCAGCCCCCCCCCCC
>QEPC01006282.1:5480109-5508777 GCA_003113815.1 Sphenodon punctatus
CTCCTGGGTTCCCTGGGAGGGGAGTGGGGGGCTAGTGGGTTAGAGCAGGGGGATGCTCCAGGGAACCCAGGAGTCCTGGCTCCCACTCAGATGGCTGGGTGGGAGGCAGGACTCCTGGGTTCTCGGAGAGGGGAGTGGGGGCTAGTAGGTTAGTGCAGGGGCGGGCTGTGTGTGGTAAAATTGAGGTTTGAAAATCCTGAGAGAGGTCACTGCAAGTCATGCGATTTCAGTTGTGTTCAAAATACTGGAAATGGGATGTGTGTGGTAAAATTGGACCCAGGCTGTGACTGGGGTGCTTCACAAGGATGGGTCCCTGTGTTTTGGGTTTATAAATTATTTATTTTAAGCTTAATGTGCATGTAGACTGTGTTTTCTTCCATCCGATGTTAACCCTGGGAACTCCTTGCTGCTGGGTTATGCCATGCCACTGGCCTACCGTCCCTCTGGCTCTGCCCCTAGAATCCCCAGCCTTACTGCCCCAGTGCCCCTCCAACATTAAAACCCACCGGCCGCACCTGGCTACAACACTGATGTCTTGGAGACTGGCCAAACTTTGCCACCCAGAGCCCTAATGCAGACAGTCCCTAGGATGCTGTGCAGCTGAAGAGTTCCATCAGGAATGCCTGCTCTTCCAGAACTTAGAAGCTTTGATTCACGGCAAACTTCAAAGAAGCCTCTCCCCAGTACTATGCTGCAGTAATTTTGGTTTTGTAGAAACTTAGGTTTTTGTTTTGCTTTGTTTAAAAAACAAAACAAAAGCACACAACCTTTCAGATAAATCCATCACATTTAATAGCAATAATGAAAGGAAAAAACCCTTTGAACATGAGCTGGAGATAGTTTTGTGACTTAATAGGCTCTATTTTAAGCAACTTTAATTATTCATCATTACTGAATCTGCTCAGAGTACTAACCTGACACTTGTCTCCTAAATAGTACTGCCTCCCAGCAAACACCATGTAATCAGTTTTTTGGAGTTCTACAAAAGATCAGAATGAAAGTTTGAGCTATACACTGTACCTGTGCCGCCTTCATTTATACTCGCATTTGCCCTAGAGCTTCAGAATTGCACTCAAGGTGCTGCCGGCTTTAGCACAAGCTAAAAAAGAGATGAATCACTTATTTCTCTGAACAATTCTCAAGAGGGCCTCCCATCTCTCCCCATTTTGGGGAACTCTGCAATCTCAGATTTTATGGGATAAGCTGTGTCATGAGAGATCTCCAGCACCAAGAAACCTCTGGTAATATTAAAAACACAGCAAAAAAGGATGAAGCTTCCCCTTCCGAGAAAGCACTAAGCTAATACCAAAGAATGACACTGGCAGCGTGGTGCTGGACAGATGGCAACCTGGGTTGCTGCCCGTGTCATCTTCAGAACACCCAAAAGAAGGGTTGTATTTGAGTAGCTCTATTTTAGCCCCATATTCTCATTTTCAGTTAAATTATGAAAGATAAATTCTTCATTTCTTGTCCCAAAGTGCCACCCATGCCTGTTTTGCTACTGTATTTTGCTCTGAAGAGGCCCAAATTTCACAGGTCAGCCAAAACTAACTTTAGTTACAAATATACTTTGTAAAATGCTTTGGAATTAGGGTGACTTGATTCAGAACTGAAAGGCAGGTTTTGCTATTTAAATATTTCTAATTGGAAGCATGTGTATGTAATTCAAACCTATTCTAACGCCCAAACTTAAATTTTAAAATTAAGTATTACAATTTTACAAAATGGTGAATCAATGAACCGCTGATTTGATGAGCAGGTGGTGGTCTTTTATGCAAAGATGTAGGAAAGGGCCTAACGTTTGAGGCAACGCTTTGTAAGTATGGCACAGCTTCTCATGCAGCTTCAGTCCTGCCAAGAAATAAGGCCTATGCTGACTAGCTCTGCAAATTTCAAGAGAACTCCTCTTTGGGTGTAAAATCTAAGCCTATGCGCAAAGCCTTTGCTGGCTGGGCTGGCCCTAATGGCTCAATCCTGTGCCTGCTGAAGTTGATGGCAAAGTCATTTACTTGAATGATGCAGCATCAATGTTTAAGTATTTCGTTTTTATAGTCTTTACAATTAAGTGCTGCATCTATGCCCTCCTTATCAGTACTACAGAAGAGAATTTGATTTCGGTTTAGAAGAAAGTTTCACTTTCTGTTATATATGTACCAGGCACTTAACTACTTGCAACTAAAGCTTATAAATTCAATTTCCAGCCAAATGCAGCTTCACACAAATCATGAGTTGTCTTTTTCTTAAAACAAAACAAACAAAACATTACACCTAAAATTAAGCCAGTGAGACTAAGCATGTACATGAAGGGCACAGGTTTCTGCAGAATTGTGGCCAACATCCTAAGCACACTGATACATTCAATCCTATTGAAGTCAACAGGATTATGGTAATGTGTTTGAAGGATGCGGCAGAAGTGTTCTAGTGATGAAAAATACATAGACACTAAGTATCTTCATATTAAGATACTTGATAGATATCAAAGTGTAAAACTTCTTTTACTTGTTATTATAGTTGTGCATAATTATAAGGGTGCAATCCAGCTCCCATTGCAGGCAATGGGAATTTAGCACTGAATTTAATAGAAGCAGGATTGTGCCCATAGTTTTTTGTTCTGATTAGCAAAAAAGCATAGTACCAAATCTAGTAAAGGTTGTATTATGTGGTTACAAAAATCCCAACACTTTAGAAAATAATTAATCCAAGATTTCACCTTCTTTAGAAAATATCTAAAAGTGCAAGTGGAAAAAGTAATTAAAGCCAATGATTTACTATCATTTTTACTTTGCTATATTTAATTAAAATTGGCAATTAAAAAAGACAAAACCACCATCCATCTAGTTTAGTATTCTTGGCAAAAGTCTTTTTACTTCCCAGTTCTCACTTCTTTTTACTGGCCAAAAATCTCTCTTGAATCCAGCTACCTTTAGCCTCACAAGATGCTGTACAGAACTGCATGTCCCTTCTTTGAATTCTAGAAGAAAGTGCAACATCTGTGCACTGATCAAGCTCTTGGATTGATGAGCAAAAGCTTTTAAAACTAAACCCAGTTCTCATTTAGAATAGTGCAGAGAACTCACAACCATTAAACATGAGCTCTTCTTCTATTACTTCAGGAGGATAAAGAAAAGGTAATTTATGAACCAGCACATACACCATTGTGCTGACACTGTTATTCTAAAGTTAAAGAGTTTGAAAGCCACATGGTGATAAAGCACTGTTAGGAGTGTTTTGTCCCAGTATTCTTGTTAATCCAATAACCATTTAAAAGAAAGATCCAGTTTCAAGAGCCCTACTGTTGTTAGGGAAAACTGGGCGTAGGGTGAGGGGGAGAATGCATTTGCTGTGTAGGGATGAGAAAAATTCAAGTCCTGGTAAGAGGATATTTTATCCAGAGATTTATTAGCCAATGCCAACATTAGCTTAGCTTTGTTAGCAACTTTCAACACTAACTATCAGCTCAAACCCATAAAGTCAATTGATTTAATTTATTTTTTAAAATCTTGCTAGTCACAATAGCTTTTGCTTCTCTACCTGAAGTTCTATATAGCGCACAAACCTTTTCTGTTGTCCAACCAAACATCAAACTCTATATTTCGATAGATCTCAGGGTCCAGGGCTTTTAGCACTTTATAGGGAAAAGGCATCTTTGATGGATTTTCTGGAGGCTAAAACAAAGTTAAAATGGACTGTAATTAAAAGAACGTGTGCTGTGTATTAACATTCCTTTCTATAGGTTTTACCTACTTTAAACAAGCACATACACTTTGCTTTCCTGCCTTGTTTAGTTCAACTCTAATGAGTAAGCAGTTTGCTTCAAGAACAGAATCTCATCAGGATATTGCTTCTAAGGTCTGACACCAATATGCAGGCCACCAGGGGAATAGGTCAGCTGCAGAACCTACATAGAAAGAGGCATCTAATTTTGGCACCACATCAGGCCTTTGTTGTCTGGCTTAAAAACTGGAGAAGGAAGTGTACTGTAACTGATTCTCAGAGCTGCAGAATACTTGCATTGCCAGCAGATCTTTAATAGGTACCAAAAAGTATTTACTGCTGTTGTCAAGGAGGTCGCTATATATTAGGGTAGGTCTGGAAAGCCAGTTCTGGAAAGCAAAGCAGCATCCTCTGCATTTTAAAACTAAACTGGCTAATAGAAAATAAAATCCAGAGAAAGGATTTAGCATCTGCCTAGCATTGTCTTTAACACCGTGGTGGGAAGGCAAGGGACATTTTAAAGAGTTAGCGAGGGAAGAACAAGAGTGCCTCAGAAATAAGCTTTTTTTAAAAAAAACAAAATGACACAAGGCTCATCCAATTCACTGAAAAGCTAAATACCAGAGCTGAAAACTAAGTGTGTTAACAGCACTTTCAGCCAAATAGATGTGGAACAAAAAAACAAAACAAAAAAGCCATAAGCCCCCATGAGTAGTGTTTAGAATGGGAAATTCCAATTCAGTCTAAGCCATTATGCTACACTGAGAAAGAACAAAAATGATATTTCCTTAATTGCCAAACCTTTGCCTCTTCAGTGCCTTGTTTGCATTTTTCTTCAGGTGAGTTGTCAGTATCATTGCTTTCCCAGTCTTCCACTCTAAGCAATTTAAAAATAGGATTACAAGGAGGCAATGCATGATTACTGGCCAGGGGTGAAATCAAGAAATTTGTTTTTTTAAGACAGGATAAGAGAAGTATTATGGCGCCATCAAGTGGACGATACTCTTTCACATTTTAAGGTTTTCTAGCGAAATTACTAATAATATGCAGAGAAACTATAAGATTGTTTCGATTTCAAACTCAAATATTTAAAAGTTAAGAGATTCCAGTTTTCAGCTGCCTGTAAGATCTTTGTTCTGCTACTGTAGGCATTAACCTTGTATACTGAATGAGGCTGTGAGTATCCTAGGTTGACAAATGTGGCTATGATTTATGCAATATGACAAGCTTCTGATCATCAAACGTGCCAGGGATTATGCAGAAACGTGCCAGGGATTATACAGAAAGCAATGTTCCTGCAATACCAACATGCATGAATGTGAACTAGTCATGCTTGGTGTCATTTAGCCCTCGTGAAACACTGGGTACAATGATAAGATCTGGATTTGGTGTAAGAGTTATAAACTATAATTGTATAGTAACATGTGCAAAGAGTTTTGAAGCCAGAGAGATTCAATTAATGCAAATTAACATTGCAACCTATGAAACAATGCATGTAAACATGGGTGGGGAATGTACAAGACTACTTGCAGAGCCCTGAAAGACACTCTCCAGAGTCAGCCAACAGGAAGTGGAGACAAAGCAGCAAACAATACTAAGATGGACCAAAGAACACGAAAGTTATAACACCTAAGAGCTGAAAAAATCAGTTTGTTTGGGGTTCTCCATCATCTGAAAAGAGGAACTCAGCCAACATGGGTGTAAATGGTTCAAGTCTCGCCTTAGCCAGAAACTCACTGGGTGACCTTGGGTCAGCCACAATATTGTCTCAGCCTAACCTACCTCATAGGGTTGTTGTGAGGGTTAAAAGTTGTGTTAAATTGTTATATATAAAGCACTCAGAGTGCTATGGCAGGGGGGTGCTATGTAAAAATAAAGATTATAATAATATTTATTTATTTATTTTAAAAACTTGCTATCCCGCCCATTCTGCCACAGATAGCTCTGAGCAGCTCACAATAAAAAACAAAACAAAAACATCATCATCAAAGCTAACACACACATAAAAAGGGAGAATAAAAATGTCCCTCATCACCCACCACCCTAACCCACTCCCTCCCCAACCTCCGCACCAAAGGCCAGGCGGAACAGCCATGTTTGGAATGGAATGGAAGTTGAGCTTTCAAGATAGGAAACATTTCAAGTGAATGTAGATTGTGCGAGTATTAACCTTTTATTCTATGTAGCAATTGTCCAATAACCAATTTCCCTTGTTTAACTTGGGACTTCTTTTTAAAAAGCTTTATTTTATTCTAAAGCTCATGCATGGGACGTAGCAAGGTTGAGAAGACCCCAAGCTCAAGCCTCAGTTATGGGCCCCTCCGCTCCGAAAACCCAGTGGGTGGAACTTAAGGGATGGGGCAGGGTTTAAGGGATGGGGCAGGGCCTGCTGACAGCTTCTAAATATACAAAATCCAGCAGCTAGGAGTTATAACTGCGGCCATAGACAAGCATGGCCTCCCAATGCTTCCCACCTCCTCAGCCGAGTGTCTACCACCACTCCCCAGGAGTGGTTCCACTGCAGGGGCAGCCGGTCAGGCAGGGAGGCAGGCACAGAGACTGACTGCATCCACCGCCTTACTGGAAGAGGGGAGTGAGCTAAGCCAGTCTGGCCTCCAGGGCCTGTTGCTTCTTGCTGCCGGTGCCGCCTGTTCCTTCTGCACGCATGCAGTGCGACCAGTCCAGAGGTGCTGCTATCAAACAGACCAGACACCCAAGATGCAGCTAGCTTATTAAGTGCATTATGCCACGAAGAGAGACATTATATATAACCAGTTCAGTTGTGCCCCCATAATCAGTTCAAGCTGCCCCCACCCATAACCATTTAATTTGTGCCCCCGGGCAGCATGAATTGATTATATGGGGGGCGCAAATGAACTGGTTATGGGGTGTGGGTTTAAAGACAGTATTCCTGTTAACAATAACTTCATTAAGAAAAGTTAGTGAAATAGCAGCCATAATAATCTCAGAACCATATTTGCAGATTTATTTTCCAAGATAGAATATATATTGCTTTACATCCTAAATTCCTACCTAAGATAGTATAAGTAAGACAGTTGTGAGAATGTGGCCCTTTTTACACGGGCCTCTCCCACCCATGAACACGCTGATTTCTGTGTGTTCATGGGTGGGGGAGCCCCGTGTGAACAATGTGGTGCAAGCACCTATGGTGTGTGGGGGTGCATGCACGCCCACCTAACACGCATCGCCTCTCACCACCACCCCCCATCCCCACGCACGGAACAACCGGGGGGAAACAGCGGTTACTCCGTGGGTGTGGATGAGGGGAGTGAGGGGGGATGCATGTGCAGCCGTGTGCATGCCCATGGATCTCCCCCACCTGGCGGAGTCATGTAAAAATAGCATGTGAGGAGCCACTCAAGGAAGAACAGAAGGTTGCTACCTTGTAAAGAAGGTTCTTTGAGATGGCTCCGAACATTCTCACAACACCCACCCTTCCAGCCCTGCATGGAATTTTTTCTTGTATTTCTAGAAAGGGTTGGAAGGAACTGTCATTCTGAGGGGGGGGGGGAGGGGGGGAGAGGAGTGCTTTTTATACTAGAGGAGCTCAAGACTATCATGTGGTCTATTATTTGAATAGGTTGAGCGTGCACACCCCAGTTGTGAGAATGTTAGAAGCCATCTCAAGGAACCTTCTTTACAAGGTAGCAACCTTCTGATCAGCAGTGGGGAGGAGTTGTTTGTAAACAAACAGCTTTATCTCCCCGATCTGTGTCCCAGTGTTGCTGCTGCTGCAACTACTAGGAGGCAGAGGCAGGTGAGGAATAGGGACTGGAGCCAAGGAGGGGAGGCAGCAGAAGAACTTAGGCTGCATTCTCACCTGGCGGTAGCAGTGGCAGCAACAGGAGGGGCGAGGAAGACACAGTGCAGAGGAGACGGCTGGGAAAATAGCCGGTGCAGACCTGCCGGGCTCTTTTCTCCCCGCCACCCTCATCCCTCCTGCTGCCGTCACAGCTGCTGCAGGTGAGGGAGCCGGCCCTGCCTACGGGCCCCCCCTCTGGGCAGGACCTGGGTGCAAATGCGCCCCCCCCCACGCCACAGTAGCTACACCACTGCATGCATGCATTTGATGAATCTGGTTATAGAATTCTGAGGTATTCCTCTTTTAGATTCAGAAGTGAGCCTGCCTAAAGTTTTCTATAAAAACAGGGAATGTCAATGTGGCTGTGTGTTTGGACCAACGTGCAGTATTGCAAAAGCAGGTAGACACACCCTGGGCTGTAAGAGCAAACGTCTGTATGAAGATACCAGGTCAAGGCTGTGTTTGGTGGCACAGTAGGGCAGCTGATGTAAATGTAACCCCCATGGCATACATATTGGTTCCATATATTGCCACACAAAGCTACTCTTCAAGTTCTCCTTACGAGTGCAGTTACCGTTTGCAGTACCTCTTTTCTGACAAGGGCTTGGAGGCTCTCTCAGGAAGGCAGTCAAAGTTTGCTTCTTCACTTCCAACAGATGTGCTGTTTCTGTTTTTCTTGGCACCACTTCGAAACATCTCAAGTGCAGTTCTTAATTCTTCCTCATCCACATGAAAGACATTTCTGTACAGGATCTCGTACAATACGGCTGGGCAAACAGAGCACACACAACTCAGTGGGTGCAGCCAGACAAGACAGGCAGGGAAGGCAACCATACCTTGGGTAGTCTTACCCCTCTCCCTGGGAAGCCAGGTCACATGATGCAGTGCATCAAGTGGATGGCACCTGCCAGATGTCCATCCCCCCTCCCCCCAGGCAAGGGGAGCAGCTGGTGCCACACAACGAATTCTCGGAAAAATTACGAGGACACATGGCAGATCAGCCTTACCCCAACTGGGGTAAGCTCCCCAAGGCGGGGCTACTTGTGTGGAGAGGCCACATTTATCCCATCATGTGGGGCGCACCACTGTGGAGCACCTCGCACGGCCCCGTCTCGGCTGGGGGCAGTATCTCAGTTGGGCCAGGGGTCCGGTCATGTGGCCAGCAACACAGCCCAACACAGCTGTGGTGGGAGCTCTGAGAGTGGCCTGGCTGCTTGGCTTCCTCACACCAGGGGTGGAGTGGGGGGGGTGTTGATCGTGTGCCCAGCTCCCCACGCCGGCCCTGCAGCATGGCTGCAGTGCTTGCATACCATGGGGCCACACGAGGATCGGGCCCTCGCTGCTCGTGTGGTCTCACCTTATGGGTTTTTTTAAATGGTGCAGAGGAAAAAAAGTCAACCTTCTACACATGGTCTGTATGGTTGAAGTCTACAAATGGCAATTCTATTAAAAATGGTTAATGAGTTTCCTATTCACAACTCAAAGTAAATAGAGTTGCATATAAGAACTCAAAATGTACAATATTAATTTCATAAGAATACAAAGTAGTTTCGTTTACCTTGGCAAATAGCTGCATTTGCCTGGAATTGTTTTGTGTACACTGAGTCATAATGGCCATTGCTAGAGCAACACAGCAAAATCTGGAAAGCACAAAAACAAACACAATCAGAAGTTTAATGGAGATATTGGCAGCCCGGGAATCTACACTACCTAACCCTGACTTATGCTCCAATGTAGGTTACTTGAACTCTTAGTTATAACTAGCCTTTGGACTTCTCATCCGAACAGGCACTCAGTAGAAAAGATACAAAACATTAGACAAAGCACCCATCCCCCTAAACGAGATTGCAGCAAATGTACAGATATTGCCCATACTGAAGACAACCATGAAGCTCTTATTTAACTTTTAATACGTGTGGCGTAGTGGATAATGTGCTGACTTGGACCTGGGAGACCAGGGATCAAATCTCGCCGTAGACAATGAACTCCCCCTGGGTGACCTGGGGCAAATCACAACCTCTCAGTTTCAGTTCTCCATCTGTAAAATGGGAATGTGTCTGTCTTTTCCTGTCTTTTCCCCTCATCCTTGACCATCTTAGACTGTAAGCCCATTGGGATAGGA
The DNA here is from genome assembly GCA_003113815.1 of Sphenodon punctatus. Taxonomy (NCBI): domain Eukaryota; kingdom Metazoa; phylum Chordata; class Lepidosauria; order Sphenodontia; family Sphenodontidae; genus Sphenodon; species Sphenodon punctatus. The sequence goes on from QEPC01006282.1 coordinate 5,489,769, forward strand.
CAGGACTAGTCTTCAAAAATCTGTGAAAATAAAGCACTGCGTATGCCTAGTAGCACTATAAAAATGATTAGTAGTAGTAGAACTTAAATCAAGGAAATGCTACCTTTGGTAGAAAGGGAAAGAAACACAAAAAAAATTAAATGCCATGTATTCAGAACTCCCAACAGCAAACTATGATCGTCTTCTACATAAAAAATATGATTTCACACGAGAAAAAGCCAAATAAAGGATTTCACTTACATAGCATGTCAAATGGCTACATAAGCACTCACTTTATCTACTATTCCACAGAACATCCCCCTAGCTTATAGAATTAGTTTCCTCTGTAAGAGAGACATTTGACTTGTCCTTTTTGGGGAGTGAGGGGCTGTTTTTTACCCAGTATATCTTATTTTCAGACTCAAATCACTTGCAAGTGAATACAATGTCTTTGCAACTAGTGAGAAGAGCACTAGCTGCAGGGTGTGACTAACAGAAACACAGAAGAAATGAAACTGTTCAAATGGGAACACTCCTGGAAGAAGTGTAAGATAAACTGTTCTGCTAAGAGTATTTTACGGGGCAATTAGGTTATTGGTAAAATAGCCAATCTGAATATTTTTTTTAAAAAAAACAACAACTTTAAGCGTACTAATTATTTTTAACTTCATTGTTTTTAGATGTCTGAAATCTGTCTTTTTCCACCCCCAACTCACTGCCCCCTCATATATACCTGTCTTGCATTTGCTCAGTCTATAAAGTTCTGACTTGTTAACATGCATGAGGAAGGGCTCTGTGTGGCCCAAAAGCTGGCCCAATAAAAAGCTAACTGAACTACTTTGTCTCCATCTCTTACATTTGGGACCAACACTGCAACAATGCACTATCTCTAGGAAACCACAAGAGCAGTTTCAAGAGCAAAATTAAGGTTTGCACAATCAATCCTATCTCAATGCACGGGGATGGACTAGATGACCTTTGAGGTGCTTTCCAGCCCCCTGCAATTCTATGGTTCTACAACTGTCAAATCTACATCAATTTAGGAGTATACCAAAAAAAGAAAGAAAGAAAAAGTAAAAACCTTACCTTATCTTCAAAGCCATTGTCTGTAGAGTAGGTAGGCGGCTTTCCAGGGTATCGATACAAAATAAAGTCTCGACTAGGTGATCAGTGTTAAAAAAAACAAAGATATTTGAAAGAGGACTTCACTAAAGGAGTTTGTTAAACACTTTTAAATGGAAATAAGATGGGCTAGTAGATTTTCTGAGCTAACAAGAAATGGGAGAACATTTTTCTTAAGGAAAATGCATCAGTTTAAAAAAAACTAATGCACAAAATGGGGATGTTTAGACCATTCCCCTTTGCAACAATTGGAGAAACTGACACACTAGCTGGTTTCAGATCATACCAAGATGCACCTTACTAAGACAGGCTTTTTGTCCACATGATAGACGGTACTAACTGTTGGCCTGGACTGAAAACCTAGCTAGCTTTCAGAGGGTTAACATTTCTGAACAGGATGCATTTTCTGAGCACAACTAGCAGAAGCCTAGTTCTTCATTTGAAGGGGAAGGAAAGCATTTCAATCTCAGCACCACAGGGCTCCTATTCTGTTTGTTGAGAAATGGTAGCATTTTTTGAAGCAAGACAGCCTGTGCTAGCCGCAAATGTTACTTGCAATTAGGTTTGACTTAAAATACATTTCAAGGTTTACGCAGCAGGCAACACTTCACTTCTTCAACTTTCAAGGACATTTAGGGCTTGCCTGAACTGTTTTTTAAACCAAAAGAAAACCAAGCCTAGATAATTAATGAACTTGTATGAAAACCCCTCAGTAGACATTGATCGTAGATGAAAAGTGACTTTTCTGAGTTAATTTGGTTGGGAACAATGATAAGCATAAAAAACTCTAAAAAGGTACTTTCTAAATCCATAATCGCCAAACGGACATTTAATCCATACTAATCAGGATGATTAGGGATTAAATATACACTACTTCACTTTAACATGTTAACAAACCCAATATCTATTCTGGCCTGCAAGCCATGGCTACCACTAAGCGTTTGTAGCATACTACTCTAGCTTTCTCACACTTCCCATTATCAGCCCTCTCTGGGGAGGCAATTATATCAGGAGAATAAGCGTGCATGCATACACAAAAATTAGAGGTGAAGCAAGGTGAAACAAGCAGAACTGCTTACAGGTTGTTTTTTTTAATTTCAAGCAGGTTGTAGTCAACCCAAATGACATTTCTCAGAATTCTTGAGTACATGATTTTTTGTAATTTTGGTTTCTTTCATCCATTTCTGGTTTTCTGTTCATTTTTTCCAGGAACAATGAAAATGAGTGGTGGAAAATGAATGATAAAAAACTGGAAATAGCCGAACCAAACAACCAATACTGCAAAAATGGGTAAATGCTCAAAGATCGGACAGGTAGTGTTTGTCGCTTGGGTCATTCATTTCAGATGGGATCATTCAGATTTGATGGGTTTACTACTTTTGGCGGGTATTTGTTTCAGGTCTTTAATAGAAAAAGAAAAAAAGAAATCAGGCCTGCAGCCCGAGTTTGGTATCAGCAAGCCATGGACACCAGCACTGATTCTAAGCTAGTCAAGAATTTGCAGAATAAATTTCGGGCAGAAGAAATGATGAGGGATCAGTCACATCAGCATACTCTCCAAGTCTTGGGACTATCCCAAAGCTGTTAAACATGGATGCCAATTTCCATGTGTACTCCAATGTGAGCACCTCTATCTTTAGGAGCTGGACTACGATCACCAACTTATTTTACATATAGTAAACAGCAGTCACTATCCAAGATGTTATCAAAAAGGTTTTGGGTCTGTTACAAACCCCACACTGAACTTTTACATATTGAAAAGGGGAAAGTTTTACATCTTAAGAAGTGGAAGCAACTTACTTGTAGATCAACGAGAAGGCACTTATTTCCAGTTGGCCAGCACTTTCCTGCATGTACATTAATGAAATTACATTAGAAATTACCAGTTCTTTTTCAGGTGTGTAGTAGTCTCCTCCACTGGTACCCTGTTTCAGTAATATTTGGAATCCTACATTATTTCACTTCATATTAGTGAAGCTGGTTAACAATTTAGGGAGACTTATGCCACTTACGTACGTACCTGGGAGGGAGAAAAGCTTCTGTGCAGGCAATTGTGGCTGTATTCTCACAGAAATTAGTGCACGTAGGAATGTGCTATTCTGCTTTTATGCTGCAAAAACACTCATGCATGACAAGGTCTCCCGATGTAGCTTTTACAATCACAGTGTTCTCGTGGTATAAAAGCAGAACAGCACATTCCTACGTGCACTAATTCCCATGAGAATACAGTCACAATTGCATGCACAGAAGTTCCCCCCACAATGTAATGTGAGAAAGTGGCCCTTAATGACACAATTTATAACTTGCTCCAAATGCTACTGGATGTATCTCATTTATCTAACTCTTATAAGAGTCCTAATAGGCTCAAAGAGGCTCAAACCAAGTTCTCAAAGAAGTTGTGATTTTACTTCCCTCAACAGAAGCTGCTTCTTATAGGGGTCACAGAAAGAGAGCTTAAAAGTCTTCACAAGGAGACTCCCTTAGAAAACTAGTTATGTAGGTAACTAAAGAAACAAACACCCAGAAAAAAAAAAAGGAGGGGGTGGGAGAGAACCAGTCATTTATTTATTTAAAATTTATTTGCCGCCCACTCCTACTTTCACAGCTCAAGGCAGCTCACAACATCTTAAAACAATCCAAACTAATGAAAACACATAAAACATTAAAATAACCCAGGCAGACCATAAAAACCTATTTTTCCATTCCTTACCCAACCCCACACCCATCACCTTCACCAAAGGCAATTTTGAGGACACTCAGCATGAACTGCCGAATATCGCATGGTTGAAACATTCCATGTTCTGCAGTATTCAGAGTCTTGTTCCACTGGGAAATTAAACAGGATTTTGATTCCTGAAGAAACAAAAACAAATCCCCGCTATAGGACAACAGTCACTTTGCCTTTATTTCCTTGGCAGCTGGCATATCCTTGTCAAAACACTGACAGCAGCAACAGCCATCACCAAGGGAGTTTCCAACATATTTCATGGAACAAGACATGAAACTCACTTACGCTATTCTTGTGTCCCGTTTATGTTTCCTTGCAGGAAATACTAGAGGCTAGAGAGCACCATGAACTTTAAGCAAATGCAGAGAAATATGGTCAAATAAAACAAACATGAAGCTGGAAGATTGTAAAGTTTGTCCGTTTATGAACTTAGTGTCTGTTCTGGCCTTTGACAGGTCTAGGGTTATGCATCCAATATGCTCTATCCTCGCCCCCATGTTAAAGTTACATTGCATTTTTAACCTGCTTTTTTCTCTGAGCAAGATCAAACCTCCAATCCTCATAATATTCCTTCAGGGTGGGAAACCACTGGGGCTGAAAATCCATCTTCAACCGAATCTATTTCATTCAATCCAGCAAAACGTGAACCAGAATGCATTTGATCCCTGTTTCACCAGACAGATCAGAAAGATTTCACCGCCTAGTGAGCATGCATCGAGTGGTGGTGGCCATATGGCACATGCGCAAAATGGCGGCACCATATGGCTGCTGTCATTCTGCACATGTTCATGCAGTGAAATCTTTAGATTGGAATTTCGATTGCAGTTCCAAAAATGCTGAAAAACTCAGCGAAAAAGGACAGGCTATTTCGATCCTGCCCTGATACCTATACAGAGCCCTACTGAAATCAATAGTCTCTGTGAAGACTCAAGGGAGCTACCTACTCGGACCAGATTACAATATCAATACCTCAAGACAGAAGGGAAAACAGACCACACACCCAAAACCACAACCCAACCATCACGAAGCCGTAGGGGTTAGCACCAGTATGACTCAGTGCCAGCACAGACAGGATTTTAGCCTTACCTTTGGGTCTCCCAGCCGTTCCAGGTATTTTTCAAATGACCCTTCCACATACTTTTTTTTGTAAGAAAAAAGAAAGTTTCGTTTTTATCAGTTGTGTGCACCTTTATTAAATACGAAGAATTAGATTTTACAGTTCTTGTTTAGTAGGTGTTAGATTGTTGAGCCAAGAAAAGCATTTTAAAGTTTAACAAAAGTAGCCTTCATGAAACAGTTAAAAAGTCAACTACTTGTGGAACAAAAAGGCTCTTTTTTGTTTTATGTGTTATCCGCATTGAACTACCCATGGGACAACTAAGGATGACACCACTGAAGAAAATAGACCTCCGGAAGCCTTATCAATGTAAGTAGCATTTTACCTTCAAGTTTTCAAATTACCCACAGGAGACTTTAACTGTGGGTTAAAGTACCTTGGAGTAATTTACTACAAAGCAGTCAGACATTCCAGGACAGCAATGCAAAACTTAAATCTCAAACTAAACAGAGGCAGTTTATGTTGGGGGAATTGTACTCTCAATTTTCTCAAAAAGTCTAACTTGATAGTACACTCAACAAGTCTCAGATAAAAAGCCAGTTACCCTGAAGGGAGTATTTTACATGAACCTGTACTAAGGCCACAATTACTCCAGATTACACCATTATGTCCAAATGGTTCTAAGACTCTAGTTCTGTGAATGTACATCCACAGTGGAGTCTACTTACATTGAATTTGGCAAAAAGTTCAACTTATCAGAACTTCAAGTTACGCACACCTTAAACAGACCCGTCTTTTGTACTGCATACTGTGCAATGTTACAACCAGCAAACAATATTAAAATACTGCTACAATTCTTTATTAAAAGCTAGAAATAAGTGTAGTGATTTATATTCCTAGTATTCAATTACAGGAGACTAAATCTGACACAAAGGTACTACCTCCATGCTGGAACTGGGAGCGGGGGGGATTAGCAAAAGTCCTCCTTCTCACCCCTGCACACTTTTTGTTTAGGAATAAAGGCTTGCAGACCCTGGAAGGCTAGGAGTGGGTCTTGCAGAACCTGCTGGACGGGGCAGGAAAAAGAGAAAGATCATCTATTCTAACAATCCATATTAACTGTGCGTAAATGGCAATGCTGCTAGCAAGCATGTATCTGTCTTAAGTCCACAGGCCCCAGCGCTACAAACGCTTAAAGGGGTTGTAAAACAAGTTTTAGTTCCCAGGCCTGTCTTTTCAATGTGCTGTACAGAACAAGGATTGAGAGATAAGAAATAGTGGCCACTCTGGTAGAAGCCCCTTCCCAAGTAACTGCTTTCATATACACTGGTCCTCATGGGCAACCAGTAACCATTGATAGTGGGGGGCACAGGAGTGGGGGCTTGCCAGCAGGTTCTTTAGGGCTTCCAAAATCGGGGGGGGGGGGGGGGAGGGCACATGTCCCTCCACAAGTCACCTATGCTGGTCTTGCATTGTTCAGCATACAATTGGCTTCTTACATGCCTGAGGAAGGGCCTTGTGTGGCTTGCATACATACAGAAGATGGTCCAATAAAAAAGATCATTGAAATTACCGTCTCCATCTCTTACATTTGGGACAAGTGCAGCAGCCACACTGTCTCAAGATAGAAACATCTGGAAGAGTAGGCATTGATGCCAGTCCTTCACCAAAACTGCTCTTCCACTGCGCTGCTGAGTCAGCCAGATGCCTCGTACCAATCCAGAGGTCGTCATGTTTAAGTGGTGTGTATATCCATTTAAACAAGCAGCACTTTCACTGTCCTTCAATATGAAGGGCACTCATATGGAGTATTCCAACACTAAGGGCAAGCAACAAGTGGGACATCAATTTTACAGTCAAAATAATTAAGACGTAGCAAAGCTTCCAAGAACTTAGGTTTCAAGTAGCTGGTAAAACATTCGGAATGTTCTTCCAACGCAAGGCATTCATGATAATTTTACACCCGAGAACATTTTGACTTTTTAAGAAGTGTATGACCTTACATATTTTACCACTCAATTTTACAAAGGTGTCTCAATAAGTGTCCATAGTGCACTGTCCCAAACTTAAAAATGGAAGATGTGACAATGACTCACAAAGGTGAACGTACTATATACCAATTTGCAACTTGTTTCCCCATATCCAGTAAATGCATTTTAAAGCTCTACAATATCAAAATTGGATTAGCCCTACTCAGCATAAAAACTATTTATGTCATGCTCGTGGGCACTTTAACTTCTACTAAACTTGATCAAAACTTGAGAAAAAAGTAGTCATACGTAGGTCTTCAATAGATATACAAATGAAGGTAGTGTTTATATACACACATATCCTATTATTTCCTGAGTTTATATACATTAAAAACCTTTGCATGTCAAACATACAAGTATACTTACAGACTCAAAGTTACATTGGTTTGTCCTCATAAATGCAACACAAGCTTTTCTGACTTCCATATGATGAATCTGACAAGAATACACCTGAGAAGTGTTTTTTAAAAAAAAAAGTTTGCAAATTAACAACTTGTAACTAAGTTTTCAGCCTGAGCACGTCTACTTGACACTAGTTCCTCCCACCATTTTAGATCTGAGAAGTTTTTAAGAAGTTATTAGCCCAAACCTTTAATAAAAACCACACCAAACTTGGACAGTTGGGATAAAAACTGGAAGCTAAAAGTTTCATTTTAACTCAAAGAAAATGTTAGCTCCTTTTCTCTCTCTGCCCAATCAACACGACTAAAGCATAAGCAAAAAAGAAAGGAAAACACCTGCTCCAATTCTAAAGTTTGAGAAATTATATAAAATGAGTCTGGATGGAAAGCCAGCATAGCTGCAATTTTTTCAGAAGATATAAGTGTTTTCTGCTCATGAAAAAGCAGCCAGTATTTTCTTTTAAAAATAATAATAAACAGTGTATTTTTTCCAGCTTAGCCATTCCAAGGAAGAACTATAACTTGGAACCCAACAGCCTTCTATGCCAGGGGTGGGGAACCCCTTCCCTCCCAGAGACCCACTTTGAACATTAGTACAAGCTCCAAAGAGCCCAGAGAAATTGGGTGTGCTTAAGGAGCGCACTCAGGGTCCCAGTCATAGATCTCCCCATCACTGTGAGCACACCCGCATCTCTACTTTCTTACCCTGAGTGCAGTTTTTCAACGCTTGGGAATAGACTGGATTCAAGAACTGGAAAGGGGCCAAACAACAACTTAAGTTGCACCCCAGGGTTCCCCACTCCTGTTCTATGCAAGAAAAGGTTTTTGGATGACTGGTACAACGGAAGTGTGAGATTTAGAAAAATGTGACCCAAATACATGCTGCACCCCAAAACCCCAGATCACCCAAACTCTCCTCTTCCCTGAAGGAAGAGTTTTGTTGAGATCAAACAGGGGTTTCCAGATCGGGGGAGGGAGTCTGGACCCCAACATCAAACATCTGCATGGTTTTGGTGGCTGTAGCAAAAAGCCACAGGTGGTCACCTTTAGCAAAAAGAAGTGGGACCTCAAATGAAGTGACCATAACCCGCCAGCTCACCCAAACTCTTCCCAAAGAAAGAGCTTTGTTGGGGGGTCAAACCAGGGGATTCCAGATTGGGGAGTGGAAGGACCCCAAGTGGGGTCATGATCCCGACTGAGATTGGAAAACATTTGCATGTCTTGGTGGCTGCAGGGAGGGAGGTCACCCCTGCCAAAAAATGTGGGACCCCACATGGGATGGCTGCAACCACTCAGCTCACCCAAACTCTCCTCTCCCAAACTTTGTCCGGGTCAAACCATGGGTTTCCAGATTGGGGCGTGGGGGAGGGACCCCAAGTGAGGTCATGATCCTGACTGAGATTGGAAAACGTTTGCATGCCTTGGTGGCTGTGGGGAGGGAGGTCACCCCGGCCAAACGATGTGCGACCCCCAGTGGGGTGGCTGCAACCACTCAGTTCTCCCAAACGCTCCTCTTCCCAAAGGAAGAGGTTTGTTGGGGTCAAACCAGGGGCTTCCAGGTTGGGGAGTGAGGGAGGGACCCCAAGTGGGGTCATGATCCTGAATGAGATTGGAAAACGTTTGCATGCCTTGGGAAGGAGGTCACCCCTGGCCAAATGAGGAGGTAGGGGGGCCTCTGGCTTCGCTCTCAGAGCTGGGAAGCAAGCAACAGCTGCTGGGCTGGGGAGCCCAGGGGTAGGCACTGGCAGTCCCTTCCTGGGAGGAAGTCTGCCTCGCTCCTTGGTACCTGCTCCGAGATAGCCCGAAAGAGGCAGGTGGCATCCTTGGCCGTGAGCTTGCGGTACAGCCCCAAGCTGCCCAGGTATTCGTCCATGGTGACATCACTGAGGGACTTCTGGCCGAAGTATTTCTTCCAGCCTTTCTGCATCTTCTCCCACGGGCTGGGAAGTGGGGCTGGAAGACTGAATGCAGCCCCGGGCCGCTGGCAGGACAACACGGGCTTTGGAGACTTGGGGGGAGGAGGGGCTCCCTGCGGAAAGTGCAGGGGACCCGGCCGAGGGCAGGCGCTAGGGGCGCCGCCGAGGCTGCGCGAAGGCGCACCGGGCTGCGCGCGGCGTCGCTTGCAGCCACCACCTCAGCTGCTGCCAATCTGCGCCAGGCCCCGAGCCCTGTTGGCAATGAGCCTCCACCCATCTCGCCCCCACCCCCAGCCCGAGCCAGGGGAGAGGCTTATCATTAACAAGGGAAGCGCCTTCTCCCCAACTTGCACCTGGGCTCTCCGCCCTGGGCTTAATGGAAGCGTGCAGAGGAGCTTGGGAAAAGTCCTCCAAGAGCGTCCCTAATGGGAACTCTGCTCGGGAGGAGGGGCCTGCCAGCTTGCAAAGGAGGAGAACCCTTCCCCTGCTCCCCACGCCAGAGTGTCCATAATGGGGGTCTGCTCCGGGTTGGGGGGGGATGGAAACTCCTGCCAATGGCCAGCTGAGTTCTAGTTAGATGCTCCAACTTACAAAGGAGGGGAACCAATAGTGTGTTTGGGGAGACAGGGGGTTGGTTGGTTTGGAACCCCTGTCTACTCTCAGCTGAGCTCCCGGCTGTTCCAACTTTCAAAAGAAGGGCATCCTCCACCTCCACACACCCATCCATGGTGCTCCTAATCGGGGTCCTGCTCCGGGGTGTGTTGAGGAATGGAAGCAACTCCTGCCAATGCCCAGTTGAGTTCTATGTGGGTGCTCCAGCTTGCAAAGGAGGGGAACCTCCCCCCCAAGAGTGCCCCTAATAATGGGGTGGGTGGGTGTCTGCTCAGGGGGTTGGAATCCTTGTCCGCTCCCAGCAGAGCTCCTGGATGTTCCAGCTTTTAAAAGAGGGACGCTCACAGGGCTCCAATGCAGCCCTGCAACCTGCATTTCTAAGTAGCCTCTAAAATGTGCATATCTGACCACCCTACCCCCCTCCCACACACCTCCATCGTGCCCCTAATGGGGGGGTCCTACCCTGGGATGTGTGGAAGGATGGGAACCCCTGCCAATGCCCAGCTGAGCTCTGGATGCTCCAGCTTGCATTCTTGGTGTGTACCCCCAAACAGAGCTCAGCTGGGTGTTGGCAAGGTTTCCCATTCTCCTCCCCAAACACAACCCCCATTGCCCTCAGCCTTAAACCACTGCTCTCATTCAAAATCTTCATGTGGCCACAAGACACACACATGTCCCTTTGAAACATCTTCCAGGCTGAGCCTCTGCTGCTTTACGATTGTCTGGCAGAGCTGGTACTCGGCAGTCCGGGCTGCTAAGATTCCAAGGAGCAGCTGTGATTCAGCTGCTGAGTGATGCAGCGAACTAAAGACATAGGACCAATAAGGTAGCACAGGGCCTGAGAATGACCCTGACCAAGAGCCACACTTAACTGCCTGAGAGCTGTAAGTGGCTCCTGAGCCACAGTTTGTCTCTCCCCCCGCCCCCTCTATTATGTAGTGTGTGTGCTTCTGAGGATTACTAGGCATTCTATTCAGGGACTGAGATTGGAAAATATTTGCATGGCTTGGTGGATGTAAGGAGGGAGGTCACCCTGGCAAAAAGAAGAAGTGGGAACCCAAGTGCCCCCAGTGAACGCAGGTTCTTGATTATATTGTACTTGCAGATATCTCTGCTCTGAGTATTATTGCATGTGTTACAATACACTTCATTTAGTTTTGTAGCACAAATCCTCCAGCAGATGCTGTGCATGTTAGCAGCTAGCATGCCCACAAATCCAGTTAGAGTGAATGGAGCTCATGTTCATGCTAGCTGTTAATGCAAGTATTATCTGCTGGAGAACTGCACTGTTCAGATGAAATCCTGGCTCTTTTTGAAGACTCGGTGAGAGTTTTGCCAATGATTTCAATGGCTGCAATCCTCAATCTACTTATTCTGGAGTAATTCCATTGGCTTCAGTGGTTTGAGGGCTGCAGTCGATGAAAGCAGGATTTCATTCTCTACTGTGGGCATTATACACCTATAAAATATTATATGCCTATAATAAGAAAGATGCAATGACTAAAATTGATACTTTATTATTATTTTTTTAATTCAAATGTATATGTTGCCCTTCCCAATAAGGCTCAGGGCAGCGTACAGCATATAAAACAGCTTTAAAATGCCTTAACTCCCTACTACCCTTCCCCCAATCTCTTGCACCCATCCCAGCCAACCCTATCTCTGCCTGCCAAACAAAAAAGTCTTATATTGTTTCAGGAAGATGAGCAGGCTCGGGCTTAGATGAAGCCCCAAGGAGGGAGTTCCGTAAGTGTGGAGCAGCCTCCAAGAATGCGTCTCCGTGTGCCCTTGTAGAAACTTCATGGGGAATGGTATACACAAGGGGGCGCTTCCGGCTGACCTCGGAGGCTGTGGTCAGGACATGAGGGAAGAAGCGGTCTTTCAGATACTTGGGGCACAGGCCATTTAGGGATTTATAGGTCAAAACCAGCACCTTAAATTGTGCTCCAAAAGCTATTGGTAGCCAGTGCAGACTCTAGAGCACTGGTTTAACACCAGCTGCAGCTTCTGAACAGTCATCCAGGGCAGTGCCACAAAGAGCACATTGCGGTAGTGTAGCCTCTAGGCTACAAAGGCATGGATGACGGTGGCCAAGTCTGAATCTGATAACAAAAGGTCGCAGCCTTCTCACCAGATGTAACTAGTGAAAAGCACTCCTGGCCACTGCCGCAACATGGCAAACCAGGTGCAGCGATGGATCCAAGAGCACACAAGGCTGTGAACCTGAGTGACCAAAGGAGGCTGGACCCCATCAATAACAGGGGGCCCTATATCTCCCAGGTCACAAGGCCGGCCAACCAATATAATTCTTGTCTGGATTCTGTTTCAATCGACTTGCCCACATCCAGTCCCCAAGAGTAGCCAAGACAGCAGGACCTGGGTCAGATGAAAAAGAGAGACAGAGTTGGGTGTCATCAGCGTACTGATGGTGACACTTCACTCCAAATCTCCATACTGTTGGGAGTTAAGCATAGCAAGGGTTAATATGTTTTAAAGCTAAGTTCTCACCTAGAGCAAGGCCATTGCAAGCTGACAGGGAAGTGCCTTGAGCAAAAGGAATTGGAATGCAGAAGAAGAGCAGCATATCAGGGCATGGGTATCTTGTAAACACAAACTTTGCAAAACACCCTAAAATGCACCTCAGCAAGTTCTGCAGAAGGCCACTATGAAGCTGCCAACATGGTCCGAACAAGGCCAGAGGTGATGGTATGATTAAGGGGCAGACCGATGTGCATAGGGAAATTTGGAAGAAGTGGAAAAGTTGGGAGGAGGTAAAATCCTGCCCTGACATGCGCGAGAGTGTGAGAGACCAGGGAAGGACTCTCCAATGCATGCACTCTTGCCCCCCAGTTGCGAGGACACCTATGGCTTCAAGATGGCCCCTCAGGGTCATATATTGGCTATAGGAACAGACTACGAGAGCAGGTCCCAGCCGAAGCTCATCATCGGGACTGGCGAAGGACAGATTGCCCACTCTATGTGTCCACACACTCCCGGGGAACCAGGGAAGGGGGGTGAGACTCAGTGGTGGTTCAGGGAAGGGGGGACCCAGAACCCAGGAGAACCAATAGGACTAGGATAGGACACTCACACGGGAACAAGGGAATAAGGTAAATCTGGGAAGGTTCACGCTCGCACCAATCACTCGTTCTCACCCACTCGCTCAATCACTCACCTTGCTCTCACTGCACTCGCTCACTCTTTCTCTCGTCCTAGATACTCGCACTCCACAACTACTCGTCACAGCAACGCTCAAGGGATGGTCTCACGGTACCACGTCCGATCACCAGCAACACAGACTGCCTCTGCGGGGTTTAAGTAGCCCTGCACTGCTGCCTCGCCCGTAGGCATGCGGAACGCCGTGGTCCCACTTCCGGGTCTGCCCCACACATGCTCCGTGAGTCCCCGGTTGCCTGGAGACCCTGGGACGCCGAACTCGTGCGTGCGTCCTCCGGGTCAGGTGTCATCGGTGAATGCGGAAGTGTGCCCGGGAGGGGAGCTGAGCGGTGGCGCCGGGGGGGGGAGTTCCCCACAAGCGCCACCAATACTGCATCCCTCTTCTCCCCCAACCCCGGAACCTGACAGAGAGAAGCCACAGCAGATCCCCGTTCACACCGGCTCTTGTCGGCCAGCTCCTCCGCGCTGCCATGTCTTCCCTCGCCCCTCCCGCTGCCACCACTGCCGACGCAGGTGGGAACGCAGCCTCGGTGCCATGCCCAGGACGAAATCCTGACTGACATGGGTCTAGGAATCCAATAGTATCGAGATGCCTCTGAAACTGTGAGGCAACCACCCATTCAGCAACATTCCACAAAAAGGGAAGATTGGAGACAGGGCGATAGTATGCGTTTTTACACGGATGACCCCCCTCCTCCCCCTTGGTGTTCAGGCGGGTGTGTGGGGTGGCGTCCGTGTAAACGGCCGGTGGGGGGATGGGTGTCCGCTCAGTGTTTGCCCGTGTGAACACTGAACGGGAAGGGTGGGGGTGCGTGTGCACTCCCACACAACACCCACCTCCACCCACAGAGCTGTCCGGAAAAACGGAGGCGGCTCCATGGATGGAGCTCTGTGTCCGTCCATGTAAAGGGACACACACACACCTCCACCCACCGTGGCAAAACACCCATCCCCCCACCCACCCCCATCCATATAAAAATGTCCAGTTTGTAGCATAATTGATAAAGGTGTTGGACTTGTACCTGAAAGACCAAGATTAAAAATTAAATCCCAGTCTTAACTAGGAATTCACTAGGTGATCTTGGGCAAGTCACTATCTCTGATTCAGTTTCCTCATCTCTAAATAACCTACCACATAGGATTGTTGTGAGGGTAAACTAGATAAGGATGAAATGCACTTCGAACACTGAAAGGGCTATAGAAATGATAAATAATAATAATGCAACAGCTCTTACGTAAATGTCCATTTAACAGAACAGGACCAAGCGTTCCCTGGCAATCTGACATGCCTGTCTTTTTTTATACATGAAAATATAACAAAGTTTAACAGAGAAAGAATTTGTTCCCTTTTAAGCTATTACTATTTATTTGCCCTAATCTTTTTACTTTTAATGTTTTCGTTTTTAACTTTTTGAGATCATGGCTGTTAGTGGGTGATCGGCTGTCAGGTGAAAAGTTTCCATTTTTTAGATTATTTTTTTTTTAAGTGCCACACAAACAAAGCTGATAACAATTTCTAATTTAGCCAGTGAGTAGCAGGAAAAGGAAAAAAGTCAACTGCTCTAACAAGCAATATTAACTGCCTGTAGATGACAATGCTGCTATCACCTGTCTTTTATCTGCAGGCCCAAGTGCTTCAAGCACTTAAAAGAACCAGTAACTTTCCTTGTGTGAATATTTCCACTGTGATTATGTATAAAACCTATTCATCTGTCTTGTCTACATGCAGAAGCTACAGTGTTAGAGGTGGGAGGTGGCCAAACTCAACCATTTAGAAATCACAGTTCAGACCTCCAAAATGCTGCCATTTATATATATATTTACCAAAACAAAAAACTTTACAGTTTAAAAAAACCTTAAATGCACAAGAGTTTTTAAACTAAAAACTTACCTCTTCAAAATCATTTTGACTAGCTTAAAATGAAAAAAAATACAAATTCAGTACAATTACAATTCAAAAAAAACCTTCCACTCCATACATTGCAATAAAACATAAATGCCAAAAAACATGGAAATTATTTCAGAAATATTTAATATTTTGCCCCCACACCCCAAAGAAGACAAGCACACAGTAATGGGTTTAAAAGGCCGCACTCTTTATTGAATCAGAATTAGGGTCAGAGGGAGTTTACCACTCCGGATCCAGGTTCCAATATTACTAACCACTAATGATAACTGGGGACGGCCTGATGTCCCTCAGTACCGCCCTGTAACCCGTAAAGCTATCCTAGGTTGCTCTCACCCTCAACCGCGCAGCTAGTTGGTAAGGCTCTCGCCCTGTAGCAAACCGAAGCAGGCTGGAAGGCGAGGGCCCCACTAGCCGGGACTGTCCCTGTCCTTGGCTGAGTTGCTCCTCTCCCCCCCTCCCCCATCCTGGGCCTCGCGCCGAACCTGGCCGCCCCTGCTCTTGGTTGGCTCTGGCCCTGCCTCTTAGGGAGACGTCTTCCTTCAGACCCCTACCAACTGTTAACCAACTACCTGGACCCCTGCCACAGCAAACCGCCAGCCTATGTTTGGCTGGTTTTGCTCCCAACATCTTCCCTCTGACCCAACAGTTGCACTAATTTTTTCTTCAGTACCCCAAGATACATCTGGACTCTGTCCCATGTCAGACAGGTGCACCCCGTCGTCCCAATAAGCTCGGGCTTTGAGAACCAAATCTCCTTATGCACGATGCAGTCACCACCACCCTGCCAACACTAGCTTGCCTACCTCCTTGTTTATTTTCTTTCTGACCCTGTCAACTTTCCCTGGTGAGACCGCATCACACCATCTGATTCTCTCTATCATGTGAGTCCAGATGAACCTTGTGCAAGGCAAAAGCCTTTGCGCCTCCACCCAATCCCTTTTAATCCTAACAACTAACTGAAAACCAGGGGTTTCGGGCAGATTATTCTCCCCTAGGTGAACAACAATAAACTGTGGATGTCGGCCACCAACTATCCTACGTAGGAGGGGCATGAGCTGCTCCCAACGCATGCCCCTCCTGGCTCGCCACACTGTCTCCGCCTTTTCAGCCAGCCCAAGCTGCATGCTCCAATAGGATCTGCTTGCTGCCTTGGCGGCCCAGTGTACAATGCTGTGGCCCACAATCCACACCAGCTTACACGGCTCGGAAACCTTCCATCCTGTAACAAGAAACACAACACCATATGAACAATTAACAACTACCCTACTGATGTAACGAACAGACATATGTACGGAAGGCGCCTGACCGCCATCTACCGATGTCCTGAATGCGGGACTCCAGAAAACCTTCAGCCGGGGCCAAACTGACTGCTCCAATCCTAAATGAGTGGGACCCATATCTGTGACTTGGCATGTGGTTCTCACCTAGACACCTAATGCATTACTGCTGTGAACTGGCACCTGGTGAGAAGGGAACCATTAGCATGAATCAAAAATTGACCCGGGATGCCGGGTTGGATGTGCAGGTATCTGTGCACAGCAGCAACAGGACAGAGGGACGGGGACCCAGCCCTGCGGAGGGTAATAAGGTGGCCTTTACCTCTTTGGTCGGTCTTAGAGTAACGAAGGACAATGTGAATAACATCATCCTGCACCGGAACATCCTGGGCTCGAACTACTCTATCAGATGGGGACCTACAGGATTCAGCAACCAGCTCATTTACCCGAAAAGCACCATAGAAAGCCAGCTTAAATGCCACACTAAAAAGAAATGCCTCACCCTGATTAAAACAGGCCCAGGCCAGTGTGTCATCCAAACAGCCAAGAAAGGATACCGTTATGGGCAGCCGCACATTGTGGGCCAGACTGCTATCCCAGGACCAGCTCTCTATCAGTCTACACATTAAAAAACTGCTACCCAGGCAGCAATTGCTGAAGAAAGCAATTGCCGACACCTTGCTGGCAATGGTGCCTGGCGCCAGACCCCGTTGTCTAAGGACAATGGCAAACCTGATGGTATGGTGCTCGGGAATAGGCAAGCTTGTGGGCCATCCATGACTGGACCTAAATGCTTGAAATTCTTTAAATGCCCTCCCATAGGACAGGCGGGTTGATCTCGCTAGCGATTCCTGAATCATCTGGAACAGATCTACAAGCCAAGGTTCCATGTATCTGGCGGCAATGCTTCCAGCTCGATGGCTACCTCTGGTGCCAACTGACAGAAACGGTCCATCTGGAGATGAGAGTGCGCATCAGCTACACCATTGTTAACTCCAGGGCCATTCTTTGATGTAAACATGATGTTAAACGTTAAGCATTGCAATACAAATTTCCTTATCATTTGCATGACCCTCATAGATTTGAAAGACATGGAATTTATGACGTGAACCACCGCTAGGTTGTCACACCAAAACACCACTGTTTTATCTGCGAACTCAGTCACCCACAATTGTACCGCCAGTATGGTGGGGAAAAACTCCAGGAATGTCAAGCCCCTCATGACTCCACTCGTCATCCATTCAAGAGGCCATGGTGCCGCGCACCATCGCCCCCTGAGATATACCCCAAAACCAAAAGTCCCGACTGTGTCCGACTGTACCTGCAGCTCTGCTTCCAAAAGGAGATCGCTCCTCAAAAAACTTACCCCATTAAAGCTATCTAAAAAATGAAGCTAAGTCCGGCAATCCTCCTCCATTTCTCTGGTAACTCTGACGTGATAATAAGGAGGCAGATCGCTAGAGGCTTTGGCATAAAGCCGAGGCAGAAAGGCCCTCCCAGGTGTTACCACTCTACAAGTGAAGTTCAGCGATCCTAGTAGCGACTGCAGTTGCCTAACCGTGACCTTACTGGCTGCCATGGCCGCCTCCAGAGATTCCCGCAAGGTGATTATTTTCTCTCTGGGCAAGCGAGACAGACCGTGTACTGTGTCCATTTCAATGCCCAGAAAAAGGCAAGGTTGTGGTAGGACCTACAGTCTTTTCTGGCACCAGGGGAACTCCCAGCTCCCGTGCTAAATTCTGAAATGTTCTCAACAGTAACCGCACTCATCGGTACCCGCTGTGCCCCAAAACAAAAAATCATCCATGTAATGAAGAATGTTGCCTGACTGAGCACGCTGCCTGAGCAGTCAAGTAGGGAGCTGAATTTCTCAAAATTGGCACACTATATCGAGCACCCCATCGGCATCGCTTTATCAAAATAAAACCTCCCCTGAAACTGAAAACCCAGCAGGTGAAAATTGTCTGGGTGAACAGGCAGCAGCCGAAATGCTGATTTTATATTGCACTTTACCAGCGACGCAGATGCCCCACAACCTTTGGCGAGTTTGACTGCCATATCAAATGACGCATACCAAACTGAGCATAGCTCTTCCAGTCATTGACTGAACTCCCCTTCGGGTGAGAAAGATGATGTATCAACCGATACTCACCTGGCACCTTCTTTGGTACAATGCCTATGAGTGAAACATGTAGGTTCACCATCGGGAGGACTGAAAATGGGCCTGCAACTCACCCTTCCTTTTTATTAAATAATAAACATGTTCAAATCTATTACATAATTTAACATATCTTAACATATAATAACAACTGTTGTCAAGGTATCTATAATGTTCTTTTATATATTGTAATCCACGAGGTATGACTTCGTTTCTTCTTCTATTGTATATCCTTGTATACTTTCAATGCATGCAAACCATCTGGTAGTACAGTTCTTTGCTTTCTTTTCTTGGGTTGATGTTATTTTTTCCATTGTATACATGTACCATAGTCTTTTTGTCCATTCGTTTTCTGTCAGGTTTTTTGCTGTTTTCCAGTTTCTGGCTATAATGTTGAGTCCTGCTAGTGTCATTAATGTACAAGTTTCTCGGTGGTGGTTCATGAGTGGGATGTCAGGGTATAGTCCCAGTAGTGCTGTTTCTGGACGAAATGGTATGATGAGACCTGTAGCCTTCTTCATCTTTAACCAAATTCTGTTCCATAAGTGTTGGACTTTGGGACAATACCACCAACAATGCAGGTATGTACCTTGTTCTCCACAATTTCTCCAGCACCGATCGAGGCCTGTACCATCTATTTTTT
>QEPC01006282.1:5532023-5557865 GCA_003113815.1 Sphenodon punctatus
GGGGCAAGACCAAGGTACCCCAGGGGGTGAGCCTGGGGGGGAAGCCCTCACACCTGGGCCCCCCGGGCGATATGCCTCGCCAGGACGTCCCGGATCTGCTTTGCGTAACGGAACTCCCTGGGGTTCTCGGCGTTCACATACAGGGGCACAGGACCGGGGTCCCGGTGGGGCTCGGGGTACTCCAGGGCTGCCCCCTCTGTCTCGCATACATTGTGGAGCACACAACAGGCACCGATCACCAGGGCTGAGGTTGCCACGGTGTAATCAAGCCGGCCAGCAACACTCCTCCAGCGCTGCTTGAGGGCCCCGAAGGCACGCTCTACCACGGTCCGGCTGGAGCACAGGTGGGTATTGTATAGCACCTCTGCAGGGGTCCGCGGTACAGGGTAGACCTTCATCAACCACCGGGTCGGGGTAGGCAGGGTCCCCCAGGATACAGGGGGGCATCGGGACCCCCTCGATCCAGCTCATGCCCATGTCAGTGAAGTCCCCCCGGATCATCCGGGCATAGAAGGGGGAGATGGTCATGATCCTGGCATCGTGACTGTGGCCGGAGTTGCCTATGTAGATGTCTATGAACCGGCCCAGGTGATCCACCACCCCCTGCAGCTGCAGGGAGTAATACCCGTGCCTGTTCACATACTCTAGCGTCTCCCCAGAAGAGGGGTGGAGTATCTCTATGTGGGTGCCGTCCATGGTTCCCATGCAGTTGGGGAAGCCTCCGGCCGTGAATACCACCATCACGGCCCCCTGGTCCACCAGCTGGATCGTTCAGTCCAGGAGCACGCCCTCCACCGCTTCGCACACATCCCGGAGGATACAGGTGACAGTGCTGAGCCCTACCCCAAAGTGTTGGGACATGGACCGGCAGGAGTCAGGCATTGCTAGGGCCCAGACCCCTATTGCCACCCGCTGGACCATGGGGATGGGGGTCCGCATGGAGGTGTGCTGACGCTCCAGCCAGGGTGTAAGGAGCTCTGCTAGGCAGAGCAGGGTGCGCTTGTCCATCCTGAAGTGGGCCCTCCAGACTGGCTCTTCCCACTGGGCCAGCGCCCTAACCCACCACGTCTGTGGGCGCTTTGCGACCCATAGGCGTCTGTCAATGGGCATAGTGAACAGGGCTGCCCAGCGCATGATCTCCCTTGCCCACAGGAGGCACCTGGAAGTCTTGCGGAGCGCTGTGGGCCAGGTCCGGCTCTGGCTCACAGCCTGCCAATCTGCCCCGGAGACCCTCTGTGCCCTGAGGCAAGCATGGGCTCTCCTGTGCTGATGGTGTGCCCTGCGGGCCCTTGGAGCTCTCGAGGCCAGGGAAACCTGCAACCAGATGGCCAGGTGCACCTCCGCGGTAAGGAGGCGCAGCTGCTCTGTGTAGTCGTGGACCCACTCGGCTGCGACCGTGAGGTGCATCCAATAGGCAGCTGCCCTGTCCCGCTGCATGGTGGTGGGGCCCCAGGGAGGGAGATGACCTGTTATACAGGGCCTCTGATGGCAGGGCTGGCTGGGGGTGGGCCCCTAGCCGGGCGCCCCCCTCATAGGGGGTTGGGGTATGATTGTGTGCAATTGGGTACACCTGCAGGCAGCGCACTGGGCCTCGCCCCTGCACCAGCGTGCGGGTCTGTGCACTCCCTGAGCAGCTGCATTCCATCAGGCATCACCACCACCAACCCCTTCCCCCCTGTTCGCTACAACTTGGCCTTGGAGGTCTGATTAGCTGGACTGTGTGTGCTATTGTTATGCAGCTGTGCTGGGTCCGCACCCCATGCCTCGCTCCATTCTGCAACACTGTTGCTGCCTGTGGCCTGTTGTCCCATCCCTGGGACCCACCGGGGTCCCCCCCCCGGGCCGTGAGGGTATGTGGGGCCCCCTGTCCTTGGTGTTATTCTCCCTGTCTCTCTGGACCATGGCTGGTTGTCCGTCCACCGGACTCCCACTTCCCGGCCCCCATGGGTCCCCCCATATCTGGACCTTCCACGAGACCATGTCTCTGTGCGACCTATGGCATGCCCCGGCCGTGCAGCTGCTCCTGGGCAGCCCTGCCAGCCGTGCGGGTGCCTTTGTGAGCTTGAGCTCTGGACTTCACTACTTCGGCTATGAGGCGAGCGCTCATGATTGCCGGTTGCATGCGGACACCCTGGGGCTCGTTCGCTTCCCCGATGGGCGCCTCCTGGACAAGCGGTGTACTCATGTGCCCTGGTCCGGAGCTGAGACCATGTCTGTGCTGAGTGTGTGCGGCCTGGGCACCTTCACGCTGTGCCTTGCTGTGGGGGGCCCTGCCTTGGCCATGTCCTACTTTGCCTGTGTTCACAGGGCGCGTGGGTACCAGCGCACCTGTGGGGCGGTGTACCACCGGCTGCGGGAGCTGGAACAGCTTCCTCGGCCCCCTTCTGCTGCCTGCTGTGTGGCGGAGTCTTCCACGGCAGAGCTGTCGGCCCTGCTGGTGGTCCCGGTCAGATGTGCAGTTGGGGCTGTCCCTGCAGGACCCCTTCGAGGCCTACTACCTGATCGCCCACCACATGTCCATGTTGGGGTACTGCCGGGGCTTGATCCATTGGCTCCACTTGGTCACCGAGCGGGGCACCCACCCGCGGTGGCCCCCAGCAGTGGCCTGTGAGTCCCGGTGTTCCTCCCGGCCCCCCGGTGTCTTGCCCCCGTGTGGACTCCCGCCCCTGTCTGAGGGGGCCCGTCTCCACTGGCTTCTCCCTCCCTGATGTGCCTGCCTTGCCGAGGTGTTGCCTGCTTCCTGGGGTGTGTGGCCCCAGGCCCCCTCTGGGCCTAACCCCCCTGGTCAGCCTGCATAACTGGGGTTCCCCTCAGGTGTTGCCCTCCCTGGTGCCTGGGTGCAGCACTCTGCATGGCCTCAATGACCCGACTGTGTCCAGCGACTTGTCCCCACCCGCCAGCGCTGCCACCTGCTGCCCACACCCCCCCCTCTCCTGTGTGCTTGTGTGACCTGGGGGTTCCGGGGGCCCCGGAATGGCCCATGGTGCCTCCTCTGGGAGGTGTGTGCATCCTTGGACCTGCAGCGCTGCACCGGCTGTCCTGCCTGCCCAACACCTGCCCTTCAGCAGTGGAGGGGTCTCGGAGTGCCTCCTGGATCCTTCCCAGGTGACTCCCTGTGCATTGCGGGCCCCTGCTGTGCCTTGGACCCGAGCTCCTGGGGCCCCCCGTTCTGGGACTGCCTGTGTTGCTGTGGAGGTGCCCGTGCGGACAGTTCTGCTGGGGGGGTTTCCACCTGGCCTAGCACATTGCAGGTTTCCCCCCCCTCCTCCCTGTCCCAGTCCCTCCCCCCTTACTCCCGTTGTGCCTTGTGTGTTGTCCGGTCACCCGTGTCCCCCTTCCCTTCCTTTCCCTTGTGTGTGCGGGTGTGTGTGTGGGTGCCCGGGCGTGTGCTCGTGCTGTGTGTTCCGCTGTGCCTCCGCTGACTGTGTGCCTGCTGTGTGTGGTACCTGTTCGACTCTTCTCCCTCTCCCCCCTCCCTTCCCATTTCCCTTGTGTGGGCATTCCCTTTTGTGCCTTTTTGCTTCGTTTGCCCTCAGGTGGCCATGTCTGTCCTGCCCCTGCCCAGTGGGTTCTGGGTGTTTTGACCACGTCTGGGAATTGGCGTCACGTCTGTTGCGCTGCCCCGGTCCGTGATCTGGTGGCCCAATTCCCGGCCTTGGTCCCGGTCCCGTCACGTCTGTTCGGGGCTTTTATTCGCCCTGGGGTGTGGTTGTTTTGTTCACCCCGGGAATCCACTGTGGTGAACCGGCCACCCGTAACTTCTGAAAACACCCAGTGTCTTCTTCTATTTCTGTTTTCTATTCTTTCCTGTCTAGTTTCTGATATTTAGAGTTTCTTTTCAATATGTTTCATCTTTTGTTCAATAACTTCCATCTTTTGCATTAGTTGATGTTCTGTTAAAAAAAAAAAAATCACCATGAGGACAATAGCAGACGAAACTAAGTTGAATTTTAATTGTACAATATTACAACCACAAACGAAGTAGTAGTTATGGAAATTATAATATTGGTACAATACCTGTATAAAAGAAAACTATGTTAAGTTTAAATATTTTCAATAATTGTACTTATATCGTTGCATGATGCTGTTTTCTGTTAAAAAAACAAAATGAATACTATTTTTATCTGATTACAGAATTTCTATTATTGCAAATATTATATCTAAATACATATACTTACGTCCGTCAAGCATCACACACATCTGTGTCAATACTTATTTTTGTTGGATTAGGTTTATTGACTTATGTGGATAAATTGGTTCCTCTTCTTAGAATTTAAATCTAAGCAATAGATAAATGTATTACTTACATATGTCTGTTATATGTACTTTATAAATCATAGAACTGAAACTATCATGTGAGTATACACCTGTATAGACAGTGCTGGATGTTTTCTTCTTCGTCTGATGTATTGCATTCTACCGCTGTAAGGAAATATAGAAATGTTTGTTTACTTATGTAAAACATTAAAGGGTTGACACGATATATACAACACCATTATTGAATTTTTATAGATTACGTTGCCTGAAGTAACATAGCATGACCTACTATGTGTTTCTATTTTGTATTCTTTCTCTTGTCTATTTGTTTCTTCCTCTGCAATTTTGGGAGACTCTTGTAACGATCTTCTCTATTTTTATTTTGTTCTTCTTGTGTAGCTGAATATTAATGAATTGGTTTTCTTATCAGAGCAGAAATTATATACTTTCACACAATGTCTATGTTTACTTAATTTTGAATTACCTCTGGTATCACGCCTTTTCACTCTGTATGCAACTTTTGGTACAACGAAAAAGTCTGCACTTTTCAAAAGATACAGACTTTTCACTTGGTATTAAAAGAAGTAGACTTTTCACTCACTACTTTAAACTCTGTTGGTAAAGTATGTAATTTTTCATAATAAGTAAAGAGTGTACTTTTTTATAGGTGTGAAAAGTCTCCAAGTTTTCTGAAGTTGTACACTTTTTAGTTGCTCTGAAAAGTCTGCAACTTTTCATAGTTCATTAAGTTTATTAAAATGAAACTGACTAGATGTTCCTTCCTGTCTTTTAAAGTAATTAGGTAATTGACATGGAACTTGCTTAAGCCAGAATGTGGCCCTACATTGATTACTTTATGCCTAGTCTTCATAAAGTTATGTGATCTTAAAAAGCAAAAGGCGCGTAAACTTTGTTACGCAGTTTTGTAGCGGCGGTCACCGACGCTTGCGTCAGCCCCCACAATCAATTTAGACTCCTAAATAAAGTTATGCAGTCTTGAAAAGCAAAAGGCAAGTAACCTCTTACGCAGTTTTGTACCAGCGGTCACCGATTCATGTGTCAGCAATCACAACAATTTAGACTCCTAAAGTTATGTGGTCTTTAAAAGCATAAGGCACGAAACCTTTCTTACATCTTGAAAAGTCAAAGGCACAAAACCCTTTCTTACGCAGTTTTGTACCAGCGGTCACCGACGCATGCATAAGCCACCAAAATCATTTAGACTCCTAGAGTCTTGCACGAGCACTGTGTGTTGATAAGAGACTCGAAGACTGTGGGGTCTGGGAGCTTAGATGTATGGGACAAGATATTTCTAGTAGTGAGAAAGTTCTAGGAAGCTTTTCCAAAGCTTAAAGATAAATTTGCCACGTGTGATGGTAGTCTCTTCTGTGTCTCTGTCTCTCTCATCTCTGTCGCTGCATTCTTCAGTTTCTTCTGTTTGTTGTTGCCTCAGCGTTCGGGAACCTAGGAAATATTTGGAATTATCTATACCAAAATACTTTACTTGACAATTATCTTGCAAATATTCTATGAACTGTAGAAGTTTCAGAGACATGAATGTACACTTACAAGGTCTATGGCGGTCCTTGTAACTTGGCTTACCTGCCTTTTTCCATAGTTTTTGCATTTGTAAATTAAACTCGAGTAGGTTTATATTATCCGGTGGCTGTGCCCCAAATTTATAAAATGCAGCCTTCAGCCGCTTCCATTTAGTGCGGCAGTGTTCTTTCCCTCTATGAAATCCAGCATTTGCCATTTTCTTTGCTATCTCATCCCAATAAGTATTTGCTGGCACTGACGAGCTGCCCATTAAAGTTTTTAGCCCACTACAGCCGTTCCGAGCTGTTTCAGGGTATAAATGTGATTAAATAAATAAATAAATAAATCCTGCAACGGCACAATTGAAGAAAATAATGTACCTCCTCATACCACCAATGTGGAGCCATTTTGCATATGGGCAGTTAATACGCATGTCCTTTTCATAACACTACGCTGTTTTCCCCTGGAGACCTCTGCTGGATGGTTCAAAACGTGGCAGGTTAAGACACCAATAAGTACGTCTTTTGTTTGTTTGTGTTTTTTCCTCTAGTGGTTTGTGACATTTTGAACATCGGGAGGCTCATCCAATCATATCCCGAATTAGTAAAATGAAATCTTTACTAATGAAAGATGCAAGTAATGGAATTATTGACGACAAAATTGGGACATTCGTATCTCAGTTCATCATACAAACGTACTCTCTCTAAAGGCGCACGTATGTTTTGGACACGCACACAACTTTCAGAAATGTGTAACATGGCAGTCACCTGTGTGTTAGACCACGTCTGCGCCATCCTGCAGAACGTTTCTTGAATATCTTGGTTTTGTGTGCACCAATCATTATGACACTACACCAGCACTTCCTCTCCATCTCAAGCTCCAAATATGTGAAATGTCGGGGTACCCTGTTTAACATGGAGAGTGGTTGTGCTCAGCTCCTCTCCACTGTCCAGGTACGGTAGGCTAGTTAGTGTCATGTTATGTCAGTTACACATCGCCCGGCTCAGATTATGACAGTACACCAGCACGTCCTCTGCATCTGAAGCTCGAAGCCTGTGAAATCTAGGGGACACTGGTTAGTGTCATGCCAGTTACACAGCGCCCCACTTCCCTGGCTTTCGGCTCAGCTCCTGCTCTACTGTCACTCCTCTTCCCTCGTATCATTCCTTATATTCTGTGTTTTGCCAATCAGCAGCTGCTCAACTGCACATGCGTAAGCCAGCAGAACCGATTTTTAAATTTTAAATAACTCTGTTTTGGCTGCAGAATATGCTGCGAGACTCCAAGAGCACTTGGTGTTGATCTCAGACTACAACACTGTGAAGTCTTGGGGCTCAACTCATCTGGGGTGAGGAGATATCCATGGTTCCAAATCCTTCTGATAAAGTTACGTGATTTTAAAAAGTAGAGTCACATATCATTCCTTATATGCTATGTTTTACCGGTCAGCAGCTGCTCAACTGCGCATGTGCAAGCCAGCAGAACAGATTTTTAAATCATTAATAACTTGGTTTTGGCTGCATCAATCACTATCATATTACAGAAGCAGTTGTTATTGATCTCATGCTCCAAGCCTGTGAAGTTTGGGGACTCAACTCATCCAGGGGGAGAAGATATTGATGATTCAAAATCGTGAGGACGTGTGCATTTTGACCACAACCAATTAACTTTTAAACAGTCATAACATTTTATTTTCTGGATGGATCTTCTTCAAACTTTGTGCATATGATGGTCCTTACAACTTATAGCCATGGATAAATTTTCAGAAATGTAGCTCAAGCGGTTTCCTCAAACTTGGGGCTTCAGCAGTCCCCTGTTTATAATGGAGAGTGGTTGTGCATTTAACTTCCTTACAGCTACCGCTGTAAGGAAATATATATATATATATATATATATATATATATATAATATTAATGAAAATATGAATTTAATAAATAGATTTGAACACTTATTAAACTAATAAGCATGTTTATTAAATTAATTATTAAATCACTATAAAGATTAATTTAAATATATTAAATATATTATTTTATTAAATATTAAATTGTTTAATTTTAATATTCAAATTAAATTATTTATTTTGAAATATCGGATAGTATTAAAATAATAATAGGGGGAATTGTGAGAGTTTGCAGGGGGGAATGGCACTGTGAGAATGAGACCTAAGTGTTTGAAGGTTCTGGGCCCATGACTCTCTGCTTAAACATTCATTATTCCATGGTTGAAAACTCCTGCAGTTTAAGGGATTTTTTTTATTACCTAGAATCGCAAGAATCTCATTTCTCATTTGCAAAAAGTGGGTGTGTGGTCCCCATTGATGCAGAGAGAAGGTTGGAAGCATATGAAGTGTGTCCTAAGTATTCAGCAGCAAAAGGCAAATCAAAAAGAACCTCTAATTGTATCTCATTAAAAAAAAATATCCAATGATTTTTCAAACAATCTTTTTCTATTGGGGGGTGGACTGCCACATTATTTTTCAAATTTTGGGGGTTGGCAGCCTGTTTTTCTGGGGTTACAAGAGCAACGAAATAGCAGCACTAGATACTAGGGGTGGGACACCAGGGAGAATACCAGATTTAACGGTATTGGATCTCCCCGGTATCGGATTGACATACTCTAAACCCAGGAAAACAAAAGATTTCTTTTCCGGATGTATTCATGCTGATTCTTTTTTATTAATTACTACTATTATTATTTATTGTTTGTATATTGCAAGAAATGTAGCTGGTGCTGTACAATTATTAATTAGAGAGAGGTAGAAGTCCGCCTCAGCCCAAATCTCCTTGCCTCCCGGCAAAGTTGTAAGACCTGGCTATTTCAGGGGGGTGGCGATGGGATGGGATGGGTTAGGGGATTAGTTGGGTTTCTTTTTAACAAACTGTTTGGATTTTAAACTGTTTTATAGGTTTTATTTGTATTTGTATTAGTTATTTATTTGTATTTTTATATTGTGAGCTGCCCCGGGTTACTTGTGCGAGAGGGGTGGCATATAAATATTGGAAATAAATAAATAAATAAGAGACTTACAGTCTAGGAAAGACAAGGGAGGAAGAGACAAGGAAGAAGGAAACAAAGGTAGATACCGGGACACATTCATGAAGTTGAGGAGTTGTAGGTAGACATATTTAGCTTAATTACAGGGGAGATTTTATTTTCTGATAGGCCTATATAAAAATACTTAATGGCAACACTATTTTCTAGGACATTTTCTTCTCCATCCTTTGAAGTGAATGGCAAAACTCGCATTGGCTTTAATGGATTGCACCCTTGTTCCTAAATTGGTCATCAAGCGTGTTCTTTGCCTGCTGCTGAAGTAAAGCCACGCTTGTTTATTACTCATGATCACTCTGATCCTCAGAGCACCCCACTGGCATAAGCCCCATTCAAATTAATGAGGCAGGCACCAGCAGAGCAGTTTGAAAATCAGAGCCATGGTTAGTGTCGCTCAGAAAATCTTTGGGGATTAGAAAATGTGACTGTTGTGCCTTTGTAGAGCAAGTAAACTGGCTCCGGTCGAGCAGTGAAATACAAATGATTTGATTATGAAGACAGCTGTTTGTTGTTTCATAGCTGTAAATGAGGGGTGTAATTAAATTAGGCATCCTAAACACCTACGCACAGAACGTTTTTCACTTGTTTTAGGCAAAACTAGTATTACAGGAGTGACATTTAGTACTAATCGCACAATTACTTGATTATTAGGGGATTCTTGCTCTTCTTGCATGTGGTGCTTGGAAACAAAATACTTAAAAGGACTATTGTCACGGATCAGAATCCCTACAATTTAAAAACTCTAGGTGTGTTTATAAAAGCCCCCTGACATTTTGAAGTCCACTTTAACAGATGCAATGTAATTAATTATCCTAATTCCTCAGCTGGAAGATCCCTACCGAAAGTAACCAGGCAGAGGATGGAAATGTTCAGGGTAAGGAAAAAAATAACAGCAAAATAGTGGTGTGGAAATGATGGGTAGAGTTGTCAGCTCTTGCCGTTTGACCCCAAGACTCCCATAGGACAAAACGGGAGTCTCAGGGTCAAACTGTAAAAGGTGGCAACCATAAGGCCCTTTTCACATGGGTGCCCCCCCTCACACTAGGGTGGCCATACCGCCCCTTTACAAGAGGATGCTTATGAAAAATACATGTTGCAGGGTTGCACTGGAACCAATGCAGCCCTGCAACATGTATTTTTCATGTGTCCTCTTTTAATATTTATTTTTTATTTATTTTATAAATTTGTACCCCACCCCTCCTGCGAACAGCTCGGGGAGGCTTCCAACAATAAAATACTATACATAAAAACAATATAAAATCATCAATAACAATATAAAATTATTAAAACAGGACTCAGGGTCTTCATTTAACAATAATAAATAAGGTGGGGGAGCTAAAAAAAAAAAAGGGGGAGGTATGGCCACCCTACCTTGCACACGTGTGTGGGTGGGGGGGCACCCATGCAAACGCCACAGGGGAGATGGGGGGTGCCCATGGGAACACTGCAAGCGGTGGGGTGGGGGGTACGTGTACACTCCCGCACTCCACCCATCTCCACCCATCACCCACGCCCGGAGCAACGGATGCCAATGCCCGATGATCTGTGCGTGGATGTGGGTGGGGGTCCATGGGAACGCACCTCCACGCCCCGCCCACCCACCGTGGCCTGTGTGAAAAGGGCCTAAGTTGCCGCTTCTCAGAGTTTGATCCTGAAACACCCATTTTGGCCTATGGGAGTCTTGGGGTCAATAGGGCTGGACTTAGAATTTTCAAGGTGAAAACAAAATGCAGCCCCATAGCCCCACCCTTTTAGCCCCTTCCTGCAGGGCCTTTTTTTAATATATATAAACTTTTATTTTAATTAACATTATAAACAAACTTATAAACATTCAACTGTGGTTACAAATCTTAGTTCTTAAGAATATTGTTTCTTTGGGTTCAGGTGAGTTCGTGAGTTGCACATAATAATCAAATAGGTATGCTCTCTGGTCTTCTGGCAGATTTGATTTTGTCATGACACATACACAGGGGAACCATTTTGCTGCATAGGACTCTTTTTTGTCCATTAAGTTCGCTGCCACCTTTTCCATAGTGAGGAGGTACCATAATCTATTCATCCATTCTCCTACCGAAAGTTCTTTAGCGTCTTTCCAATGTAGGGCGACGACCTTCTTTGCTGCCTGCAGGAAAACCGAAGAGGATTCCCGATGTCTCTGCAGTGCCCCCACTGCTGGAAACAGGCCCAACAGAGCCACCTCAGGTTTGTACGGTAATAATCAGTTTGGTCATTTCTTCCATTTTTCCCCCATACCCCTCTCCACAGGGGTTGTACCCGATCACAATCCCACCAGCAACGTCTTTGCGGTCCCTGCTCCCCGCATCCCCTCCAACATAATCCTCTTCCCCCTCCCTCTTCTGTTTGTCTAAATTGTGTTGGAGTCAAATAAAATCTAGTTACCAATTTAATTTGGCATTCTTTAATTTCTAATGAGTGGGCATTATTATGCATGTAGTCTATTATTTCGGCTTCTTCCTTTTCTGTAATTTCTATTCCTAATTCCTCTTTCCATTTTTGCATGTATCCTATCTGTTTAGGGTACCATATTTCCTTTAAGGTTTTTATATATGTGTGATAATCTTCCTTTTATGGCTGTGTGTTCAAAAAGTATCTTTTCTATATTAGTGGGGTCTCTTGTGTAATGTTCTTTTTTGCCTTTACTATGCAAGGCATGTTTTAGTTGCATATAATCAAATGGGTTTATTCGTGTTTTTATTTTCCCCTCTATGTCTTCTTTACTGATTATTTCTATGTCTTTTATTATGTGGCTAATTTTCTCTAATCCTTTCTCTTTTAGTTTTTTCCTCAAGGTCTGAGCCTGCTGCTGTGATTGGAGGCACATTAAACCTATCGGTGAGTATGGAAAGTGGTTTTGGTTAATTTTAATTTTTTTGATTAAATTTTGCCAAGCTATCCATGTACCCCACGCAAAGGGGTGCTCTTGCCATATCTTTTTGTTTGGGGTACCTTCATTTCCTGCAGGGCCTTGTTCCCCTGCCCCAGTAGGTGCGGAGGCAGGGGCCTACAAGAAACAATCGCTCTGGGGATGAGAGTTGCAGGGCCCTGCAGAAGAGTTTTAAAACGAGCGAGGCAGGGGAATGTCTGTGGTCGCTGAGTTGACTCAGGCGGAGCGCATGGAGAGGGATTCTAACGGACGACTCCCAGTGTGGCTACCCATGGCAGCTGCCTCGCACTCTCCCTGCTATGGACCATGTGGGAGGATGAAGCACCCCAGGCTGACCTTTGAAATTGATATGTTCCAGGCATGAGCACTGGGGAACAAGGCTCCCCGGTGCTTGTAGCCAGTTCCTATGAGCTGCAAAGGTCGTGTCCCCTACCCACAGTGGCCAGTTCATGCAGGCAGGGGATTCATGAGCACCCATTACCACACACTTTTTTGGCTTGCCCTGCACGGCCCACTCTAGATTTCTCAGCAGTGCGCCATGAGTGGGTGCTGACTTGGCTCATGGGAACACGCATCCCCCGCACCACCTTCAGACAGGCAGTTGGAAGAGTGGCTCCTGGGGAGCATATCATTTTAAAACATTCCAAATAGTCCGTCCTGAGGCTACAAGGACTATCCTCCCTGCAAGGTCCCCTCTAGGGTGGCCAGATGTGCAAATTTTAGAGGACACATGAGAAATATAGGTTGCAGGGGTGCATTGACTCCAATGCAGACCTGCAACTTGTATTTCTCATGTATCCTCTAAAATTTGAACATCTGACCACCCTACCATGGGCCCTACTGATCTGACTTAAGACCAGCTCTGAGGGGCAAACCACGAGAAATGACAACACTACTGCTGGATGGTATTGGCCAACATGACTTGCCACCTCCCATGCTTGCACAAGCACACAGAGACACTCTTACTTGCAATTTTCTGGTTGTTCCTTTTTTTTCTTCTTCCCTGGTGCTTGTACAAAGTCCCAAGTTGACATTTCTGGGAGCTATTTGTAGTATAAACTCAGCATGGGTAGGAGAAAGAAATGCAACACATTTCTGATATTTCTAATGCCTGGTCTAAACACCAAAATTGCCTTGTAAAGTAAATTGATGTAGAAGAACCATCTTCTTTGTTACTTGTTTGTAACACACTTGTAAAGTCCTCATGTTCATGGTGGGTGGGGATGGAAGGGATGTATTTTTAACTCATGTTTCAAACTTTCTCATGCAAGGCCCCCTTTTCCACACCAGGAGGATCACTCCATGACTCCTTCTCTTCCAAAGACCCCTTTCTCATTTTGCAATATGTCAACTGTTTGTGAACCCCTCTGAAAATTGCAATCTGCAAGCAAGGATCCATTTAATCATATCATGGGAGGGGGGGGGGGACACCATATTCTGTAGACACAAGATTGAAGCCCCCCAAGACCTTGGATGAGATGAATACAGATTTTTGTTTACATCTTAGAACTATTGTTTGAAGTCCTGTGCAGCTGAATGTTTAAAAAAGGGCACTTTGCTACATGGCAAGATACTCCAGGGGTAGCATGTTTGTTATCCATGGGGAATACCTGCAGTTTTGAGCAGTCTGTTGGGTGCTCAATTGGGACCCAAATTGGGCACCCTCTTACCTGAAATATCAAGCATTACCAATAGTGAGTTACCAATATTTTTGGTTTATCAATCTATTTCATTAATAGAAAATAGAAAACCTGGTTTTGGAAGTCGATAAATCAGTAATGGAAGTCAGTAAACCAGGCAGCCTAATCAGGCACTGAGTACCAATTATATCCGATGTTACCAGGTCATGTTCGATACCATAGTTTTGACAACTATACCCATTTTTGTGGGTGCTTGTAGCACCTCTATCCAGAACTAAATGCCCTATTGCTCCCATACAATCAACAGTGTGAACATACTACGTTGGATCATTTCTGGCATTTCTTTACAGTCTGTTCCTGTTCCTAAATTCATCTCTGCAGCCATAAGAGCTTGAAGGATTTTAAACATGAAAAGATAATAAATGCAGAAAAAATGGGTTGGGGAGTTGTTATTCCACTGTCAGGTCCTGGGGAGGATGGAGGAGGGGGTTGCGACAGCGCCACCGCCTCGGGACTCACAGGCCCCAGTGGGGAGCGGCGCGGAGGTGGCACGCCGCCTCCTCGCCAGTATTGATGGCAGGAGGGTGGAGACAGAGTGATGCGGCGTTCCCAGGTGTCTCGGCAACCCAAGACACCGCGCGCATGTGCAGCCCTGACCCGGAAGGGGAATCCCGACGCCCAGCGCGCCTGCGAGCCCAAACAGAGGTGAGACCTATTTAAACCCCCATGGGGGCTGTGGTTCATTGCTGGTGACCGGACTTGTGCCGTGAGAATGGCCCTGAGTGTTCTGTGTGTAGCTGTAGCAGAGAGTGAGGTGGATAATATGTGTGACAGGGAGAGAGTGTGCAGAGTGAAAGGTGAGTGCGTGGGTGACTGTTCTTTGTCCTTAAGACTTGTGTGTGCTGTAA
Source organism: Sphenodon punctatus (assembly GCA_003113815.1). Lineage (NCBI taxonomy): Eukaryota > Metazoa > Chordata > Lepidosauria > Sphenodontia > Sphenodontidae > Sphenodon > Sphenodon punctatus. The sequence goes on from QEPC01006282.1 coordinate 5,546,324, forward strand.
AATTGAGTCAGCCTTGTTCCTCCTACCCCTGTCCCCGGTTGCCCTGGTGTGAGTGCCCTATACTTCCTTGTACCATGTCCCCTGGATCCCGTGGCCCCCAGTCTTCCCTCTGAACCACCACTGATCCTGCACCCCCTTCCTTAGGCCCTGTATACACGGGTGAGTGAGACCTATAGCGTGGGCATTTGTCTGTTCGCCAGTCCCTGTGATGAGCTTTGGCTAGGGACAGCTCTTGTAGCTCATTTCCGCGCCTCTATAAGACCCTGAGGGACCTTTCTTCCAATGAACGTTGCCCTTGCGATTGGTGCGCGCGTGACCTTCCCCTCTCAAACCCTTCCCCAACCCTAATAGTATCACCAGCATACCTAGACCTACAAGGGCTGAGGAAACATGGAGCCTGGGGCTGTAGGTGGGGAGGGGGCAATGTCCCCTGGGGCAAGAAGAAAGACCCCATCTGTTGCTCTCCCTTTGGGAGATGTGGAACTGGGGCCCCCGCCCATGGGGGCTCCACCTGTGGAGGTTAAATCTGCAGGTACAGAGGGGGCTGATATGGCACGAGCCATACAATCCCTGGCAATGGACATCCAGGATCTACAGGAGCGTCCAGTAGGTCCTACCCCCCGAGAACCCAAGGGCCCTAAGATTGCTAAGCTTAATGGAGACCGCAAGATGTTTCGAGGGTTCCTGGCACTGTGCGATTTAGCCTTTTCAGTACAACCCCAGACTTACATGTCTGACCAAGCCAAGGCCTCCTTTGTCATTGGTCACCTAGAGGGCTTGGCCTCGTCGTGGGCTGCGCCGCTGTTAATAAGCCAAGACCCCCTGATCCGAGATTATGCTGCCTTCAAAAGGTAATTTACCTTTCTGTTTGACTATCCTCACAGAGTGAGGGATGAGGAAACCGCAATCTTGGAGTTAAAGCAAGGGCGGGGGTCATTACTAGAGTATGTAACCCATTTTCAACAATTAGCAGTCGAACTTGCCTGGCCCGACAATGCCCTGAAGGTAATGTTTAGAAAAGGATTAAGTGATGAGATTAAAGATCAGTTGGCTTATGTACCCCTCCCATCAAAATGGGCCGAGTTGGTAACCCTTCCTATACAGATCGACGAACGACTAGCTGTGCGTCGACGAGAGCGGCAAGGAAACCGAGGGGTGCCTCCACAACGTTACGTTCCTCCTCCAGTTCACCCTGAGGTACCCAGGACCGATGAAGGAGAGCCGATGCAGCTGGGGGCTTCCCAGGGACCCCTCCCACCGGAGGAGAAAGAACGCCGTCACCAAGGCCGCCTTTGTTTTTATTGTGGAGGAGCCTCTCATTTTGCCTGGAATTGCCCCCAATTACCTCCATTTCGCCATGAGTCGGGAAACTACCGGAGCCGAGATGACCAGGAGGCATCTCGGTAAGTGTTTCCTTCTCTCCCCTGAAGCCAGCGGTCCTGGTTCCCCAACCAGGGCACCTCCAAGTGATTGTAACGCTCACCTGGAACAATACTCACTCCTTGATAAGGTGTGCTTTAGTAGACTCTGGAGCTTCTAGTAACTTTATTGATCAAGAACTGGTGTGAAGGTGTGGTCTCCCGATCCAACCATGTGCTTATGCTGAGGTAGTTCACTCCATTGACGGGTCCCCCTAGCGTCAGGACCCGTCAAGTTTTGCACCCAGCACCTACTAGGTCAAATAGGAGAACACCAGTAAGAACTCCAATTTGATGTTGTTCAAACCCCCCTATTTCCTATAGTTTTAGGCTTACCTTGGCTCCAGAGACATAATCCCCAGATTAATTGGGCTATGGGCAGAATGGAATTCCAGTCCCCTTATTGTGTTATGCACTGTTTGCGGACTCCCCCTAAACAAGTGATCGGACAGGAAGGGGCCCTGTCTACCAGCTCAGCATCAGGAAGACTCCCTACAGCTTACTCGGACTTTTTTGACATCTTTTGTGAACGGGAGGCTGCAGCCCTCCCTCCTCACCACCCATACGATTGTCCCATAGATCTCCCTGGTGCAGAACCCCTGTATGGGCGGATCTATGCTCTTGCAGAACCTGAACTTAAAGTATTAAAGGCATATATTGATGATGAGCAGTTACAGCAGGAATTTATTCGACATTCTGTATCCCCTGCCGGGGCCCCCATCTTCTTTGTGCCTAAGAAGGATGGGGGCCTCCGCCCGTGTGTGGACTATTGAGGACTTAATCTCATCACCATAAAAAACAGATATCCCCTGCCACTCATCCCTGAATTACTTAATAGACTACAAGGGGCACAAATCTATACAAAGTTAGATTTGCGTGGAGCGTATAATTTAGTGCAAATTCGGGCAGGGGATGAATGGAAGATGGCCTTCCGTACCCGGTACAGGCATTTTGAGTACTTGGTGATGCTGTTCGGCTTGGCCAATGCCCCTGCTACTTTTCAGCATTTAATGAACAACTTATTTCCGGACATTCTTGACATCTTTGTAATTATTTATCTTGATGACATCTTGATTTTTTCCACAACCGAGCAGGAACATGTTCAGCACGTACGAATCGTGCTGCAATGCCTCCGACAAAATAATTTATACTGTAAATTGGACAAATGTACCTTTCATGCCTTGTCTGTGGCCTTTTGGGGGTTTGTAATCACCCCACGAGAGACTGAAATGGAACAACAAAAAGTACAAGCTATCGAGGTGTGGGCTCCACCAGGTAACGTAAAAGCCTTACAAAGGTTTCTTGGCAGTACTAATTACTACCGGCAGTACATTCCTGACTATGCTTAGTTAACAGTCCCCCTCATGTGATTACTGAAAAAAGGGGCCCCGTTTATATGGGGCGTGGAACAAAAAAGAGTCTTTGAAACCTTAAAGAAGGCCTTCACCAAAGCACCAATTTTACAACATCCTTATGCCGCTCGTCCATACACTATAGAAACTGATGCTTCTAGTACAGCCATTGGTGCCATGCTTCTCCAACCAGGACCTGCTGGTAGCCCCCTTCTCCCCTGTGCATTTTATTCACGACAACTTACCAGTGCCGAACAAAACTACACCATCCTTGATAGAGAATTACTAGCAATCAAGGCAGCATCTGAGGCCTGGCATCATCACTTAGAGGGGGCTCAACATCCAGTTATAGTGATTACCAATCATAAACTTTTAACCTTTCTGCAAACGGCTCGCATTACTAATGCTCGACATGCTCGCTGGGCATTGTTTTTTGCACGATTTAACTTTTTTATTCAATACAGGCCAGGACATCAGAATGTGTTGGCAGACGCCCTATCCCATTGCCACCACATGGAAGAGCAACCTGCTGGTCGCGGTTTGTTGTTATTACCATCCCAAGTCTTCGCAGGGACCTGGAAACCCTCCTTGGAACGTCTACACACTCAATCCAGTAAAGATGCAGAGATACAAGAAAACTCCCGATTGCGGGTACATCAAGATCTATTTTATTTCCAAAATAGGATAGCGGTCCCTAAGAAGGAATGACAAGGAATATTATGGGCCCATCACGATGCCCCCTTGGCGGGCCACCCAGGTCAACGTAATACCTTCCGGTTAATTCAAAGACATTACTGGTGGCCGACCCTTCGACCAGATGTATACAGGTACGTCAAGGGGTGTGCCGTATGCGCCCAAACTAAAGTTCCGCGCCAGAAGTCCCAAGGGCTACTACAAGTGGTCCAAGCCCCTCAGAGGCTCTGGAAGCACATCGGGATGGATTTTATTGTTGAATTACCCCCCTCTAATTCCTTCACAAACATCCTAGTTGTTGTAGACCATTTCAGCAAATTAGGACATTTTATTTCTTGCCCTGGATTGCCTACCGCAGTCCAGACCGCACAACTCGTTCTTCAAAATATTGTGAAATTGCATGGACTCCCCAGGGAAATAATAACAGACCGAGGGGTACAATTTGTGTCACGTTTTTGGAAAAAACTGTTCTCCCTCTTGCAGGTCCGGTTAAGCCCGACCACCGCATAGCATCCTAAGGGGAACGGCCAGGTCAAATGCATCAACCAGACACTAGAACAATATCTTCACTGTTATTGCGATTATCTTCAAGATGGTTGGGCCTGATTCCTCCCCATTGCCGAGTTCACATATGATAACGCTCCCAACGTGTCGCTGGGAACTTCGCCATTCTTTGTTACGTTTGGATATCACCCTCACATCTGTTTTCCGGAACTCACGGAGGTGGATGTCCTGGCTGCGGGGGCACTTGCACGGTGAATTCACCAAGCTCACCGACAGGCACAATACTCGCTAAACTGAGCTCGTCAACAATATCAACAATATGCCGATCGCCATTGTCAGCCAGCCCCGGACTTTAAGATAGGAGATCTTGTTTGGTTTGATCGAAGGCATTACCCTACAACTCGCCCATCTGCTAAATTAAATGTACGATTCATAGGACCATTCCCCATTACCAAGAAAATTAATAATGTTACGTTTCAGGTTCAATTACCTCCATCATTGCGTATACATCCCTCCTTCCATATTTCCCTCCTGAAGGCTGCATACCCTCCATTGTTTCCCCAGCGAACACCCCAGCTGCCCGTGGATTCCTCTGTTACTGTTTCACCCGAATTTGAGGTTAGTGCTATTCTTGACTCCTGTTGGCGCCGAGGCTCCCTTTATTACCTTGTAGATTGGAAGGGCTATGGCCCCTCTGATCGCTCTTGGGAACCTGCAACTGCAGTTTTGGCGCTGCGCCTAACGCATGCCTTTCATGCCCGCTTCCCCACTAACCCACACCCAGATCGACCACCTGGTCGCCACCCTGGAAGGGGGGGTGCTGTCAGGTCCTGGGGAGGACGGAGAAGGGGGTTGCGACGGCGCCGCCACCTCGGGACTCACAGGCCCCGGCGGGGAGCAGCACGGATGGGCACGCCGCCTCCTCGCCAGTATTGATGGCGGGAGGGCGGAGACAGAGTGATGCAGCGTCCCCGAGTGTCCCGGCAACCCAAGATGCCGTGCGCATGCGCGGCCCTGACCCAGGCTCCCCTCCTGTGGGGCACCACTCCTGACCAGGCTCCACTCCTGTGGGACACTGAAACAGCACAGCATTCTATGGGGGTGATGCCATACCAGGAAAGATGTGGGGGAACACGATACCCTTGCCTCTTTTTAGACACAATGAAGCATCTCTCCCAACAGTTGCTACTTTAGAGCCACACAAGACAGGACAGGCCTGATTCCCCCCCCCCCCCGGGCAGGCAATTGCAGCTGCCACACTTTGGGTGGGCAAGGGAAGCAGGTCACATGATCTGTCCCCCCTGTGGGAAACCTGGGCAGGCAGACCACTGTCAGAGGTCCTGCTGTGCCCTGGGGTGAGCCAAGGAGCACACCCACTATCCCACCCCTGCCGTGACATGTCTGTGCAGGAGTGGCGAATGCGCCTGCTGCTCAAGGGTGCCAGCAGACTTTGCTGGGGGTGGGGACACCACAGGGACTGGCCACACAGGAGGTGGCTCGTTAATCCGATTCAGGAAGCGTTACCCCCACTTTGAGCAACACCACTATATGCTCTGTCCCTGGTGGATGCATCACGTAGCAGCCAGCTGCCTGGCCCACTCCAGGGCACGGGGGAACATCTGGTGGCCGCTGGCCATATAATGCACTGCATCAGGGGGTAAGGCTGCCCAATGTGAGGTAACATTGTCCAAACTGGGTTAGGCTCTCATGTGGCTTAACTAAATTTTTTTGAAACATGACCTATTTGCATCTATCTATGTATAGGTCACAACATTGGTAGGCTCTCCTCAAAATGCAATGAAAAAGAAGTATGCTTAAGCAAGACTAACAGCATGATCTTCTCTGAATAGTAATGTGTGCGATCTTAGCATGTGTGCAAGCCCTATTCACTTCAATAGCATTTGCAGGTGCACTAACAGATAGCGTGGGCATTATTTGCTGGAGAATTAGTCTGTTTTACTTACTGTGTAAATGCATATTAATGCCCACAGCACTAAGGTAACAAAAACAAGTTTATTTCTGCATTTATTCAAGTTTTTACATCATGCTGGTTCTTTTGCCTCAGATTTGGAGGCCAACTGTAGCAGCAGATAAATTTTTGTTCTGTTTTTCAGTTCTTTAATGCTACAAAATAAAGTTTCTGCTGCATCTATCAATTGCACATAATAGTTGGATGGCCAATATCATATGCTACAATGTATCATCGATACAGCTCATTCCAACACAATCATACGCCACAATGCATCAATACATAGGCTGTTATGCTACAATGTATCAATGGCACAACTTATTTTGTTCCAATATATGCTACAATGTATCAATGTATCATTGATATGGTGCCTTTTGCAAAATCTGTACTAATTTTCAAAGTGGCCTGTGAGGACAGAAGAGGTTCCCCACCCACCCCTGATCTGTGCAGATGTATTCATTCAAGGATGCTATAAAAGAGTTTTAAGTTGTAAGTAACCCCTTGATTCACTGGTTGGGCTTAAGGGCATTATAGAGGGTGGCAGAATGATCGGTTTCACATTTCAGGCCCAGGGTGGGATAAAAGATGTCAAGAATCGTTTTTCATTCCTTGTTTTCTCAACCTTCGTCTGCCATCCAACACACTGGAGAAAAGTTCAGTGCTTCCTTGTTTGCTTTATAGGCAAGAACGGGGCATCTGGCTTTCTCCAGCTCGGTATTTAAACAAGGGCAGCTTCATTCTTTTGCTCTGGCTGCTTGAACTGGCACCACTTTCAAAGGATAGTTTCATTTTGTGTTGCTCTGAAGCAGACACTTCTTTTCACAGTTCTTCGTGTCCCTCGAAGAGAATATGGACAGGGTTGAAGGTAGGACCGTTGCCATTGGATGCTCGGAACTTGAGACACTGGAATGTGCAAGTCATGGCTTCTTCTGAATACAATGTTATCTTGTATTTTCTATGGCCAAAACCACCCACCAGTTGGGCTCAACGTTTTCTATCCTTCTTTCTGTCACAGTATCTCATTTTTTCTTATAATCGATACATCCTGATCACAGGCATGGACAAAACCAAGGAGAAGTGCTCCATTCATAAACATCTGCTTTCGAGAACTGTCTGACCCTCTGTATCACTTATTTGAATCTCTTAAGATTTTACACAGTCGAGACAAGGACTTCAAATTACAACGCACAATTTGGTTGCAACTGTTATCTTGTCTCTCAGCCCGGCCTCCATTGCAAGTCATGTCTCTTATTTATAACCCTCACCAGACAACTCATCAAGAGACAGTTGTTAAAAAAAAGGCCAGACACCACCTCATATTTCCATTGATATTAAGGACACTTTCAAATGAATGCCCCACAGCAGGTAAAGCTGACACAGCACAGCTGATGATGGCTTCTCCTCTCGCTGGGGGTGCAGGTGGGTAGGAGATGTGGCGTGGAAAGGATCTATATGGCAACTAAACCCACACCAAGCAATCACAGGATTTTCCGGCATAGGGTTGCTCAACAACGTAAGCCTGTTTCACGCAGCAACCTGCCACCCCCACCCCACTGGGGAAGCAGACATGAGCTGGACCCCATGTTGGCTTCCCCTACATGAACGTCTGGAGCAGAAACCTGCTTTGTTTTCAATCAGCATGAGATAGCAAACAATTTTACATCTGTTGTTTTACACAGGCACCTTTGGGTTGAGCCGATACAAACAGGACTGGCTTTGAAATGCAGAGCAGACACTGAATGGGTTTGAATGGATAGACACATTTGGATTTTTCCTGTCTCAGTTACTCCAATCCAACAACTTTATCCAAGAAAGTAGCAAATTTTTCTGGCTGGCCAGGAGCAAAGGGTTTCAGAGCTGACAAGTCCATTGACTGTAGTGTCTTCACAAGCGTGCTACGAAAACAGAATAAAAACTCAGTGAGATATTCAATACTGAATCATGTGTAGTTTCTAACCTGTACTTCTTCTAAACATCTTTCAAAGCATGTCTCAAGTGAGAAGCAAGTGGCTATGTTGAAAGGAAAAGAGATCCCTTAATTTGAAAAAGAAATGTCTTGAAATGGCCTACATTTTTCCTTTAAGGATGAACCAGACAGATGTAGATAACAGAAGGGCTAAATCAGGAGTGAGGAACCTTTTCCCTCCCAGGGTCACTTTGAAAATTAGCACAAGCTCTGGGGGCCACATAGAACTAGTTTAGGAGAGGAGTGCACTCAGGCAGAGGAGGGTCTGTTTAGATCATGGATCCATCTCCTGTCCTTGTGCACATGCCTTCATCTCTCCTCCCTTATCCGGAGCTCAGTTTTTCAGTGCTTGGGGGAAGTAACTGGACCCAGGGGCCACAGCCAGGAATTGGAAAAAGGTCATATAAAAACACAGGCTGCATTTGGCCCCCAAGCCTGAGGTTCCCCACCCCTGGGCTAAAGCAATATTATTAGTAGGTCCCAGATTGAAGCAGTATAGTTGCTCTGAAGCAGCCTGAAAGCAGTACTCTGCCAGTAGCCTTCAAGATGCATGCCACAAGGCAAGGTAACTGGATTCTGCACAATCTCTCTGCTGGCTCTTCAACTATCAATGGAAATCACCTAGGCCTTTGTGTTGGGAACAGTTCTAAAGGAAATGCCAGATAAATCTGTGTTGATCAACCATCAACCTGATCGAGAGGAAGAGTTATTGAATTAGCATTTAGATTTGACATGAGCTCACCAGTCCTACACACACACACTGATCCTGCTGCCAAATTAGTTCTAAAACATGGTTACAACCCTACATGGTAGTCTGTAGTCAAGAGAGTGTAGAAGGGGCAAAAGAAGGGAATATACTTTGGATAAGATGAAAAAATAAGTATTATTTATTTATACGCTGTCACAGAAGTGCACGGCAGTACTCATAAATAAAAATCGGGTGCCTACCTCAAGGATCTTACCCGGGGACCCATGTTCACTGTGTGTGTTTTCAGACAAATGCATTACCCACCCATTATCCACTGGTTGCCGTGGGTAACCAGTGGGTAACGGGTGGGGAGGTGCTTGTCTAAAAACACCCTGCATTTTCCCCATTGGCTGCAACGGGGGAAATGCAGTGAACATGGGTCCCTGATCTTACAATTTTATATATGGGCAGCTATCACAATGAATTACCGTGCTTCACACAGGGAGATGAGTGTAGTAAAACTGAGCAGGAGGGAGTGACAGAAAGATTGGGAATACTTTACGGGCGCTATTTTGCTCATGTTTGAGAAATTTGGTTTAACATGTTGATTTGTTGAGTTTTTGCAAATTTAGAATTTTTCTCCTGACAGGGCCACATGAGAGGAAGAGGGGAAGCTTATAAGAGAGACAGACAGACAATTGGAGAGAAAAAAGAGAGAGGCTAATGCGTCACATCCATCCTGAACGACAAGTCGAATTCCATCCCTCTTGCTGTGCCTACAGTACTTGTTATGCAACTCGAGACAGCGTGCTCTCAAAAAGGAAAAGCTTGAGACTAGATTTCATAGACTTGTTAAAAGTAGTGCCACGCATCACTCTAGCAATCTAGAGCAGGAGTGGGAAACCACCAAATTCTTTCCATGCTGATTTTATATTTGGCCCTTTTCTAATTCCTGGATCTGACCCATGGATCCTACCCCTATCCACAAGCACTGTAAGAGTGAGTTATATTTAGTTAGTTAGTTAGTTAGTTATCTGCATCCCGCTCCCTCCAGCCCTATGGAAGCTCTGGGCGGCTCACAAGACATTTAAAAACAATATATAAAAACAATACATAAAAGGAATTACTAAAACAATAAAAACAACAAGGAGGTAAAACCACTGGTAAAAACATGGACAGGAGATGAGGGCATGCACTCTGGCACATAGAACTAATTAACACAACTTTTAATCTGTAAAACAACCCTGTGAGGTAGGTTAAGCTGAGAGAATATTGTGACTGGCCCAAGTCATCCACCCCCAGTGAGCTTCTGGCGAAGGTGACACCTGAACGGGGCCTCCCCCTACCGCCTGGTGCAGCTACTGCACACTTAGCCACTACACCCCACTGGCTTGGGAATGGATCCTCCCTTTCTTCCTGTATCCCCACTGCCCCCCGCACACACCTGGACCATGGAGCTTGGACTCATTTTCAAAGTGGCCTGGAGGAGGAAACAGGTTCCCCACCCCTGACAGAGCAATATTATGCTGGTTCGGGGCCTGCACTCAGCCCCCAACTCTTTTAGGAAAAGACACTGATTCTTAGCCTTTGGAGTACAGTTGCTGAGAAGATCGTATCCCTTTTTCTTACAAAAAAGTCTGAGGGCACAACCCTCCACCATTAAAGTCAATGGGAGGTGAACCATTGACTTCAATAGCAGGGGACTGCACCCTGCATATTTTAAATGTCACTATAAAATGCAAGTGTCCTACATATAATTTCGATCAAAGGATACATGCTTGGAGGGCAGTTTGCTGTATGTTTAGAAGAGCATACAAATAGTGTGAAGGATGCACCACACACCTACAAGTGCAGTAGAAGAGGTGTCCATCTCTGTACAGCTGCCTTGCAAGTTCTAATTGATGGTTATTCATCAGCTTTTCATTTACGACCACCAGGAGCGGCTTCCCGGCTTCCAGGGTCTCCAAACAGCTCCCCGCACCTACAGAAGAAAGCAGAAACATGAACATTGGCTGGCTCTTACTAGACATTTACTGGGCTTCCATATACAGCAACAATTTACCCAACACTTATCAGGCTTCAACATGTAAGCAAAGCAAGCAAAACAGATTCTAGTTGGAAAATAAGGAGCACTGGACTACAAAGCCCCGATCTCATTATCTTTTTATTATTCTATTGACGCAGCTTTATTCCAATATGATTTTTTTCACCCCCGAATAAGCACTGCAGAACTGGAATGGGATCTTAAACATAGTTACTGGTGCTCCACTGTCTGGTTTGCACTTTGCAGGCACAAAGGTATTTTGGCTTGATGTCCTGGGCTCTTATTTTAACTCGGTCTCTGGTCTCTTGCCTCAAAAACAGCACAAGAAAAAACAATCTGCAGTCCACCATCATGTGGCAAGAATGCCTCACCAATTGCTCACCTGCTCTGAAGTAGAAGAGATTAACCCAGAGCTGAGGGAGCATGGATCATGTGACTGGATCACATGATACTGGATAGAGCTTTATCAGGGAGAGCCGTAATTCCAGCCAGAAAGTGTTAGCTTGGAAACAGCAGGGTGAGGTGCTCCAAAGCCAACTGGAGCCATTCGGGGGGGGGAGATGTGTATAAGAGACAGGCACGGATGGGCACGCCGCCTCCTCGCCAGTATTGATGGCGGGAGGGCGGACAGAGTGATGCAGCGTCCCCGAGTGTCCCGGCAACCCAAGATGCCGTGCGCATGCGCGGCCCTGACCCAGGCTCCCCTCCTGTGGGGCACCACTCCTGACCAGGCTCCACTCCTGTGGGACACTGAAACAGCACAGCATTCTATGGGGGTGATGCCATACCAGGAAAGATGTGGGGGAACACGATACCCTTGCCTCTTTTTAGACACAATGAAGCATCTCTCCCAACAGTTGCTACTTTAGAGCCACACAAGACAGGACAGGCCTGATTCCCCCCCCCCC
>QEPC01006282.1:5569898-5591237 GCA_003113815.1 Sphenodon punctatus
ATCTATCTCTACACTAAATCTAACTGCTATTAACTATTCTAAAACCTATTGAACTAAATGGAATATCCTAATAATTAACTGCAAAGGCCTTGTCCTACAAACACACTGTATCTCTATCTATCTCTATAACTAAGCTAACTACTATGTATATCTATCTAGTAACTTTCTATCTAATAACTATCTATCTATATATACAATGTTACACAGGGGGAAACACAAAGAACACAGGGAGGGGTACAAAACTGAAATGAAAATCTATCTAATAATATTCCTATTCTAAATAAATCCCAAACTTAAAACAGGGGAAGGGAATCAGGGATGGAATAAGAGGGAGAGGGAAAACGATTCAATGGAGGGGGGAGGGAGGAAGGAAGATTGAACACAGGGAGGAGTAAAATAAAAAAATAACACCTAAATCTATCTAATATAATCTAAATAAATTATAATATGGAGGTAAATGGGTTGGATGGGTGAAATAGGAGGAGGATGGCAATGGATTAGGAATAGGAAGGAACAAAAACTGGTGGGAGAGTGGGAGACTTCTGAAACGCCTGCTGTTCAGGAACAGTGAGTAGCTCAGAAGGTGTTGGGAAAGGGGGAGACAATCAGTTTTGTTTCTTGCTGTGCCAGCCTCACCGCAAGCCCCATTGGCTCCGTGCAGCCTAGCCCGTGGTCAATCGCAGACTGCGAAGCCAGTTGTCTGAGGCGAAAAGGGATGGTGATTCAGCAGGCTGGCTGCTACTCCAAGCCTCTCCACCCCTGGTTCCTGGAAGTCTGCTCCTCAGCTGACTCCCCCTCCCTGTCATGTTTTGCCTTCCAGTCACACGTTTTTGCCACCCGAATGCAATCTGAACTTCATGTCGATGTTCGGAATTGAGTTCGGTTCAGTCATTTCGGGTTCGGATTCGGGTTCGGGTTCACTCGTCCGAACAGTCCGAGTTCGGGCCGAACTCTGAACTTCCAAACCGCGTTCGCCCATCCCTAATAAGTGTACCCAAATGCACATCTCTCTGCTGTGTACCCTCTGTGAACCCTGCCCAGATAATGAAGAGAACCTTCCTAAGGCAGTACACCCTGCACTGCAAAACCAGCACTGTAATATGCTAGGAGTTATCCATTTCTAGCTGAACATAGGTTATTGCCATCTATTGTTATTATTGCCTAGCAATGGTGAGATTGAGCAGGAATGTTATCTGAATGACAGATAATGGAAAATTAAGTGTGAAGATCCCTTGTCCTGATCCTACAAACGCACATGTACCTGACTTTATTGCTGCTTCAATAAAATCAGTGGTACTTTGAAATTGACAGGTCTTCTGGCAGTGGTAAAGCTGAGCATGCATACAAGTGTTTTGCCTCACTGGGTCCTAATTTTGCCCCAAATCCTATGGTTTGTGTTTATTATAAATACTTCTAAGACACTGTGGTTTAGCGTGTGGTTTCTGTGTAACCTGACACCTTGAATGCTCTCACCAACAGAAGTTGTTCCAATAAAATTAATCATTTGAGCTATTTCGTCTCCATCTATGAGACACTGTAGTATCCTCTTTACATACCCTTACAGTAGTTCACCTTCCTAGTGTGAGATCACCAACACTTAAGTGGTGGTTGTTCTGGTAGGTTGTGGGATTTTTTTGCCTCATACTCCTTGCTTTACCATCCGCTGCCACTGTCTCTGTTTCACTGCCTTCTGAGATGACGGGGTTTCTGATCACACATTGGGTAAAAACAAACATGATGTGGGCTCGCTATGGCTCTCTGTGACCTGGGACTTGCTGCACGTGTGGTCCTGCACCTCCAGATGTTGGCCCCAGACTGCTCTCCCGGCCTCTCCTGGCAGCAGGCACGTTTGTTCAGTATTGCTTGGCAACTGAGAGAGTGGCTGCCGCAGTTTGCTGTCCTCCTGCTGCCTGCACGTTTGTTTTTACCCCAAATCACACATCTGAGAAATGTAGTCCTAGAAGTACAGATGCCATAGCCCCTGAGCCATGGCACCAGCAACAATAAAACAAAGTTTTTCAGAAAGACCAAAGGTGGAAATACCTCAGACTTTCCACTGTCACCAGATTCACAAATCTGAGATTAGTTCAAGGCTTTAACAAAGAGATATAGTGTACTTTGTGCTTTATGTTCACTATCACTGCAATACGGATCGTGTTGAAACCAACTATAAACTTCCCTTTGTCTTCAGACAAGACACTTTCCACACACTGTCCACCCACCACTCACCCACTATACATGTTGCAGGGCTGCAGTATTGCCCTATGGGTGCCTTGCAACATGTACAGTGTGTGGAAGGTGGGTGGAGAGTGTCTTGGCTGAAAACGCCCGCGGTGGTGCCCTGGTACGATTATAATATAACTTACTTTTGCAGCATAGCTTTGACTCAGTCACATTTTACCTGTATACCTGAACTGTGTTGATATTTTTAGCTGATAAACTAATGATGAAGTGAAACTGGACTATTTCTTCCCCAAGCCTTGCCTTAGTTACTGACACAAACTGTCACTTTTGTTTTATTGTTGCCACCACTGAAATGTGCTACTGTTCTCTTTCTGTTAGATACTTTGTTTCTTACATGGTGGCTTCCTTGTTCCTTCCTGCAGGCACACCCTTATAATAGTTTCTAATTTACCGGTTCCAGAATGTCCAAAAGACAATTTGTAATTTTTGGAAAGCAAGACAAGGGGTGCAGTTCTGACCCATTGAAGTTAAGGGGTGTTTTTAAATTAATACGGCGGGATCTGTGGCCACAGCGTGGCTATGCCACGGAGCACCCATGCAGGTGGAGTGTGGGGGGAGTTCCCAGTATAGCTACCATGGCCACAGAGGCAGCCACCATGCACTCCCCCTGCCACAGACCATGAAAGAGGGGGAAGTGCACTGGGCATGCGGAACCCAGGTTCCCCAGCGCTCCTGGCCAGTTCTTGTGACTTGCAAAGGCCACTTCCCCTGCCCACAGTGCCTAAGAGTGGTGGACCTGTTTGCTGGTGTAGCTGCCTGCTACTGTTCATATGGGCAGGGGCTCCATGGCTGCCCATTGCTATGCATCCAAGTGGCTGCTCCACATGGAGCACTCCGGATTTGCCGGCTTGCCCTGTGAGTGGCCAGGAGTGGGTGTTCCGTGGCTCACAGGAGTGTGCATCCAGCCGCTCCACCTTCAGGGGGGCAATCAGATTCATGGTTCCTGGGTGGTCATGTGGGGTAGCATCTCATTTGAAAACACCCAAGGGGAATTTTGCCAGTGACTTTAATAGTTGGGATGCAACCCAAGGGTGTCAAACATTTCTCTGTGACTCCTTGTAATCTCTGAAGTCCATAGTCCTGGCACATACATCCCCACTCTGCATGTGGACTGAGGGGAGACTCTGCTCTTTAGGAATGCTATAACTAGTGAGCTATGTAGGAAGTATCACAATGGAATGATGGAGATGGAAGAGGAGGAAGCAAACCCAATGTAAAGGTTAGACAAGCAAGAATGCCCATGCTGATTGGAGTACAAACAGTAAAGCAAGATAGTGGGCTCAGTCCTGCCTTGGTTGACATCTCTAGCAGCTAGAATGATCTTGAAGGAGCTGTGTTGGCCATAAGGCAGGTCTGAATCTGACCTGATGTTTCTCAGACTATGGCCCCACTGGTGGTTCTCCTGATAGTCCACCCAATGAGATTTTATGAGAACAAGCTGATAGGAGATTAGATCAGGGCTAGAACTGGAGAGGACTCTATGTGATGAGCTCCCTTGCTCAGCTCTGGCTCACACAGAATAAGGGACCCAGTCAGTGCCATTCTGATAGCTCCTTCCTGTAACAAAAGTTGGCAAAGGAAATGAACCCTGTGTAAACATGACTGGAGTCTAATAAATGAGAAGTGATGTACATTTCTTCAATGCTCTGGAGCCCCTCAGACTGAAATGTTCCTGGACTTCCTTTGATGCTCAGGTTGCTGCACTCTGTCTCTTTGTGTTCAGCTCTCTTTGCCAGGATCTGCCCTAAAAAGCGGCAGAATTATATTATTCAGCAATGAAATGAGAGAGTGCATGGAAAATAGCCTAGAGAGAGCACATGCAAAGTAGCCTAGGCAGATTTGTCTCATATCTCACTCTCTGAAAACTATATTTATTTTACTTATTCACATTTTTATTCCACCCATTCCCTTAAGGTTCAGAGTAGGTTACAATATATAGCACAGACAAAAAATACACAAAATAAACCCAAACACATATTTATCTGCAGTTGGCCAGGAGCCCCCTTTTGCATGTTCCATCTGCTATTCTAGTCTTGTCTGAAGATGGGGGTGTATGGGAGGGCGTTCTCAGTCGCTGCCTCAGTTTTATGGAACTCCCTTCCCCTGGAGGTTTGTCGGAGCCCGAGCCTAAACATCCTCTGGAGGTGGTGCAAGACTTTGTTTAAAAAAGCATTTGGCAGGTGGGGATAGGGGTTGGTTGGGAGGTTGTGTGTGGGGCAGGGGCGGGGGGAGATGGGGGTTGGGTAAGGGAGGGGTGGTTAATGCTGTTTTCTATTTTTCATTGGTTTTTTAAGCCACCGTGAGCCATTTGGGAAGGGTGGGGTAGAAACTGGGGGGAGGGGGAATAAATAAAATATAAATAAATAAATATTAAAATACCCAAATAAAACCAGATAAAATCCCCATGCCTGCCAAATCCTTGGCCAAACAAGAAAGTCTTACACTGCCTGTGGAAGATGAGCAAGCTCAGAATTAGCCGAACCTCCAAGGGGAAGGGGGTTCCATAATTGTAAGCAGGCACTGAAAACGCCTCTCTGCGCGCCCTTGTAGAAACATGATTAGAAGATGATGATACCTGCAAGAGGGCACTCCTGGATGACCAGGGTGCAGTCACTAGATGTACTTACTGTGCCTTGGGCAGCCTTACCACACAGTGCAGTGCATTGTGTGCTGGCAGCCGCCAGATATTCACCCCACCGTGTGGTGTGGCGAGCAGCTAGCTGCCACGCCCTGTGTCCTTGGGAAAAGGCTGAGTCGGACGCACCACATAGCAGCCTTACCCAAAGTGGGGTAAGGCTGCCCAAGGTGCAGTAGCACGCTGCTGCTCATATGCCCAGTCCCTGACTGCCTTGCTGTGTGGCGAGGTCCACTGCAGGGCTTTGAGCGGTGGGCGTTAGCTCCAGTCCTGCATGGCAATGTCATGGCCAGGGAGGGGAGAGTGGGGGAGGAGGCTGGGGCAGGGCTGGGCACCTGCTTGAGAGACTGGTGCCTCAGCCCGCCATGGTGTGTGGTGGGACGACTGACAGCAGCCTGCCCACCCGGCTGCCCTGAGGGGTGGGGGCAAACCGTCTGTCCTACTCCCCACTCTGGCCCTAAAGTGTGGCAGCAGTGATTGCTCACCATGGGGAGCACAGGGATCAAGCCCACCAGGGTCATGTGGAGGCACCCAGAGGGTGCAGTGGGACATGAGGGAAGAGGTGGTCTATGATATTTGGTCTCTGCCACCGAGATCACCCTTTTCATGGTCGATACCATGTAATGTGCCCTCATTGACCCGTCTTCAACAGAAGATGGGCTGCTGCGTTCTGCACCCATTGCACCTTCCAAATAGTTATCCAGGGCAGCCCCACACAGAGTGCATTACAGTAGTCTAGCCTCGGTGATCTGGAAACGGGTAAAGGGTGAGGTGACTAAATCTGCAGAGGACACCAAATTATTTAAGATAGTTAAGACCCAGGAAGTCTCTGAGGAACTACAGAGGGATCTTGCACAACTAGGTGAATGGGAAAGAAAATAGCAAATATAATTAATTGTTGATAAGTGCAAGGTGATGTACATAAGGAAAAATAATCCTCACTTTCTTACACGATGCTAGGCTCTAATCTGGGTGTAGCCACTCAGGAGAAGGATCTTGGAGTCATTGTGGATAGTTCCTTGAAGACACTGGCTCAGTGTGCGGCAGCATTCCAAAAGGCAAACCGAATGTTAGGCATTATCACGAAAGGAATAGAAAATAAAAGGGAAAGGGATGCTCCTGCCCTAAGTGGGGGCAGTTTTGTGCCCGTCCAGCCCTGGAACCTGGTCTGTGTGGGGGGTGGCACGCCTCAGCCAGGTAATCCTGAGCTGACATGCCTTGCCATGTGGGCCAGCCCAGGTGGAAAGGGGGCTGGGCCTAGGGATGGGGCTGACCTGCACAGCTTGCCTTTAAAGGCAGCAGACACATGCAGCAACCCCTCTTTGGGACTGACCACCCACTTTTCCTGTGGTGGATAGCAGCTTGGGAACCATATTGAGGCAGGACTTCTTAAGCGTCCAGGAGGTAGGGTACCTTTCTTACTGCACATCAGGGGGTGGAGGAAGGTAATAGGGCAATGGCGTGGGTCTTGGTCCTAGAGTATATACGGCTGGCCAGGGACAAGTGGTCTAGCCCTGGCCCCCAACCCCACCGTCAGCTGTGGTTCCTTCCAGGCGTGGTGCTACCCCCAGGGTGCCAGGGGCACTGCCCCTACTGCTTGCCACACACCCCAAAACCAAATTACCTTGTCCCCAAAACCAAATTACCAGGGTCCTGGTGCGGTGGACACGTTCAGGGCCCAGCGCAGCTGTGTCAAGCTGCTCCGGCACTCTGAACTTCCTGGTAGAAGCGCACTTCAAGACTGCGCATGCATGAGCATGTTCCTTCACTCTGTGCATGTGCAAACTGCAAAGCACTGCTGCTGCTACCTCCCTTGGGTCAGGTCGTGAGGGGGAGACGGGGGAGGGGGACTCAGCTCACACTGTCACAGTGCAAGGAGGAGGAGATGGTGGAGAGGGAGACCTGTAAGGGTCAAAAGTTGGCAGAATGTGCTTTGGGCGGCTAGGGAGTACCATCCACCACGTGTGCATAGCAAAGAGCAATGCGTTGCCAGGATCGCTTGGGGCAGTATTTCATGGAGCTCTATGGAGAGGCAACAGTAACATTATATGGGCAGTAGCCCTTGGTGCCCTGTGGGCAGGAGAGGGCATAGTAGGGGGAACAATGGATGCGTGTGTGTGTGTGTGACTGTTGTGACGTGTGTATGTGCTATTGACTGTTGGAACAGCAACTGAAGGGGGGAGTGAAGAGTGATTTGTGTGTTTTTTGTGTATGTTTTATTGAGTGTCTCACTCAGCATGGGCTTTTTGTCTCACGTGGTGTGAGGGTGTGGGCTGCCTGCTGCTCCAGAGACCAGAGCATATATAAAGGTGACTCCACAGGTACAATTTTATCTCTCTTTCAGTTCTTGAGAGAATTTGCAGTTGACCAGCCAGCTGGTGGTCAGACTGAATCTTTTTCATTCAAATTACGGATCACTCTTAGATTATATTTATTTATGTATAATATTAATAATAATCATCTCAAGGAAGCAAGTTAGGTAGTGCCATACTGAGTCAGACCAAGGGTCCATCATTAAGCCCAGCATCCTGTTCTCCAGTGGGGAGGAGACTCTGCCAAGCTCAGCCTGCCTTGTCTGGGCTCGGGCCTGATGGGTGAGTACATTGGGGACCCAGATGGGGCTTGACCTTGGCTTTTTTGGGGGGGCCCTGGGGGCTGGGGTACTTGTCTTGGGAGGAGGGGGGAAGGAGGAGCCAAGAGTGGGGAGGTTATAATAAATAGTGATTATTATGGGATGATATCACATATGGTTATTACATATAGATTGGTTCTGCCCTTTTAGTATATTTTTAGTATTTTTAGGATATTTAAAATTAATTTTTAAATTGTGAGTAATAGTCTGTTTTAATTATGAATTGTAATTGTTGATTGTGTGTGTTGTAAGCTGCCCTGAGCTGCTATGTGAGCAGGAGGGTGTGGGATAAAATTTAAATAAATAAATAAATATGATTGTGCTGCCAGCTGCCTCAAGACATTAATTCTTAATTTTTAATTGAGTAAAGTTGAACTTGCTGCTGTGTGGTGTACTCTAATTTGAAGGAATAGACTTAAAAACCACAACTACATCTGCTACTATTAGTAGTAGCAGAAGTAGCTTTTTAGCCATTTCCATTAGGTAATGTAATAGTGGTTTCCAAGTGCTAAAAATATCCTGTGTTCACACTAGTAGTAGTATCTCTATACTGCAATAACCTTTATTAAAGTAAAGGCTATTGTTGCAGAGATAGATACTACTACTAGTGTGAACAACTTGGGCTTATCTTTCTCACTTGGAAACCACTATTGGATTTTCCTAATTAAGATTGATGTGTCTTGTGTCTAAGGGTTGGTTGAAGCCAAATATTGAGATGCTGACCTAGAATATCAAATAGATGTTCTGAGGTGAGCGGCTGAATATTTGGCCTCTAGCTTGGTATGATCTGTGCGAGTTGCAACGCATGCTGCAAGGGATGTACTGCTGGTTTCCCTCCTCTGCTCTCCCAAGCCCAAAGCATGTGCAGAAAAGACAGTGGCCATTTTGTGGAGATGGAGCCCCCACAAAATGGTTTTTTGAAGTCAGTGGTGTTCCCTTCCTTTGCTGTTTTCCAGTCTAAACTGTCTGCTTTCTCTGTGTTCGGTGGGGGGATCTAGGGGCTTTGATTGAAAAGGTTTCCAATCTTTGCTGCAATATTTTCTGCATTTGAAAATGGCCCTGGCCTGTCCTTTTGAAGTTTGGGCATTAGGATGTTGCAGGCTTGTCTGTGAGAAAACCATGCCACAGGTTGGTTCACTAATTAGTAGTCCTTGCAGGAAGTTTCATTGTAGCAGCTCAGACACCTTTTACATTGCAATAGAACTGTGTGTAGCATGTTTTCTATTTTGGATTAAGTGGAACTCCATACTGCTGTTTTCATGATGTGCAGTGCTAAGGACTTCACATAATACTGTTGGGTCAATGGCCTAAGGATTTCTGGTTTGTTTTGCTTGCTCTGTGCTTGCATGATGCACTGCTGCTTTCCTTCTCCTCCCAAGCATGAGTAGAGAGGCCATTTTGTGAATTTGTGGGTCCACTGGTAATGACTACTCTTGTTTAAAATGGTTCCTTTGCTGTTTCACTGCTGCCCCCTGCTGGAAAGTAGTTCCTTGCCTCTCTGCTTGTGACTGCTTTTGAGAATCTTGCTTGCCGGTTTTGTGGAGAAACAGAAATGCATAGTTTGAATTTGGTTTATTCAGCCCCGCGTGTTTGCTTGCTATACAGGCCTGCAACTGGCCAGACTTTTTTAAAAAGGGCCTGTTTGCTTGGACAGGTGTTTGGCTGTCGGGGATAGGGTGTAGCTACTAGGGATGCTGGTCTGGATGGGCCTGGTTTGCTTGCAGTGCAGCCCTGCAACTGGCCAGACTTTTTAAAAAGGGCCTGTTTGCTTGGACAGGCGTTTGGCTGTCGGGGATAGGGTGTAGCTACTAGGGATGCTGGTCTGGATGGGCCTGGTTTGCTTGCAGTGCAGCCCTGCAACTGGCCAGCCTTTTTAAAAAGGGCCTGTTTGCTTGGACAGGCGTTTGGCTGTCGGGGATAGGGTGTAGCTACTAGGGATGCTGGTCTGGATGTGCCTGGTTTGCTTGCAGTGCAGCTCTCCAACTGACCAGACTTTTAAGAAAGGGCCTGTTTGCTTGGACAGGTGTTTGGCTGTCGGGGATAGGGTGTAGCTACTAGGGATGCTGGTCTGGATGGGCCTGGTTTGCTTGCAGTGCAGCCCTGCAACTGGCCAGACTTTTAAAAAAGGGCCTGTTTGCTTGGACAGGTGTTTGGCTGTCGGGGATAGGGTGTAGCTACTAGGGATGCTGGTCTGGATGGGCCTGGTTTGCTTGCAGTGCAGCCCTGCAACTGGCCAGACTTTTAAAAAAGGGCCTGTTTGCTTGGACAGGCGTTTGGCTGTCGGGGATAGGGTGTAGCTACTAGGGATGCTGGTCTGGATGGGCCTGGTTTGCTTGCAGTGCAGCCCTGCAACTGGCCAGACTTTTTAAAAAGGGCCTGTTTGCTTGGACAGGCATTTGGCTGTCTGGGGACTGGGAGCCTACCCTAGAAAACTACAGGCAGCCAAGGAGAGCATGAAAATGAAGAGGGTTCCGGATAATGGTAAGTGATGGCATGGGGATTGGGAGGGTCTTGGACCTCTTCTTTGGGGAAGAGGTCCACAAAGAAGCAAAATTAAAAATGTCATTCAAAATGCAAACATCTAAAGTAATTTGCTTCTTTTTTCTATCCAGTTTGTCTGAGATCTGGCATGATTCCACACCTCACCTTGCTTTCCTTGTGAACAGAGGAGAAAGTAGGTAGGAGCATGGCAGAAGAGAAGGCTGCAGACAACAAGGAAACCCTTTCCCCCTGTTCCCCACTGAACCCATCTCTTCCCCTTCCTCTTCTCATGCTCCAAAACCAAACCCTTTCCCTCCTACTTCTCCTCTGTCCTGTCCTTCTCTTCCCTTTCATTCTCTTCTGATTCGGCTTGTCGCAGAACAGGGAGCTAACTCAGTCCTTCTGGTTCTCCAAGCCAGAAGGAAGGCTTGTCCCAGAGCCTACACCTTCAGAAGACTACAGATGGCCAAGGATGCTATGAAAATAGAGAATTCGAGGGTTCAGGATAAAGGTAGGCGATGGCAACGTGATCTATTTTTTGAACCTAGTATGGTTAATTTGGACCCGGTGGGGGAAAAAGTGGACAGGACCCCAGCAAGAGGGCTCTCTATCCCACAGTGACAGTGCTTCACTCGGTAGCATTCCCAGCGTTAACTAATGTAATGTCCGTCCAATGTTAACCCTGGGAACTCCTTGATGCTGGGTTATGCCATGGCACTGGCCTACCGTTGCCCTGGCTCCTCCTACCATTGCCCTGGCTCCGCCCCAGGCCAGGCTCCGCCCCTAGGCCCGCCGGCGGCTTCGACGCCAGCAGCAGGTTCAACCCGCCCACTGCCCCACCAGCCTCCAAACCCACCAGCCGCCACTGGTTCCTTCATTGTTATTGGTCACAGGCATGTGCGGTGATTTGTGTCACCCGGTGTAATGTTAAATAAAGTTGCGGCCAATACCATTCCACTAACACAGTGTCTTGTCTGGTTCCTGTGGGGTGGTGCAGGCACAAATATCATAATGCCACTGTATACATCTTTGGTATGACCCCACCTTCAATATTGTGTGCAGTTCTGGTCATCCCATCTCAGGAAAGGTATAATAAAATTAGAAAAAGTTCAGAGAAGGGCAACAAGGAAGAAAGAAGGGATGGATCAACTTCCGTACATGGAGAGGAACTGGTTAGGGCTGTTTAACTGAGAAGAGGCGGTTAAGGGGGGATGTGATAGAAGTTTATTATAGAGGCACAATCACGCCTCTCTTAGTTAAGGCAAAACACAGTTTCTGTGCAATCTCCACCTCTCTCTAACATGGGAGTATTTATTCACTGCACTTCCGGGTTGCGACTGAAAATTGTTGCAGACTATTTATTACTTATTTTGGGTCTTTAGTAAAACTGAATGGACTAGAATATTAAAGTGTCTGTCCAGGTATTCGCTGCTGAATTTTGGGATGTAAATAAAAAGTTTTTTTAAAAAGAGTGTTAAAATGAATGGGAGAAATCCTTAAGCACGAACGTTGTAAAAACATCTTTGGTAGTAGCAGACGGGGTGCATCGATTCTTGTTTCTATTTGCTAGGGGTACAGGGGTGTGTGTGGATGATTGACTAAAAATCATTATACTGCCATTCACTAAACTATAAGCAACTAAGTTCTGTAATGAGAACAGCAACACCTAGTGTTCAGCAAATGTATAACTAATTCTAAACTCTGTTTTTTACTCCTACATCTTTTCTCTAACTCACAAATTCCATCACTTCATATATTATTTCTCGCTCCTCTGACTTCCACAAAATATTATTCTAATATAACAATTCAAAAACATGATTAAATTTCAACATTTAAAAACCTTTGCTTTTAAATTCATAATTAAGACAAATTAGTAAAAATTAACCATTTCACTACTATACATTTTCCAACACTTCACCAACTCTACTAATTAACAAATTTATTTTCATTGACATGCCTTAATGAGTTACTTTTCATGTAGAAATTGTATATTTGCTTTTGAAATCTTCAAATGAAACATAAGTTCTTATAATCAAATAAATAATTAACTCGTTAAGGCATGTCAATGAAAATGAATTTGTTAATTAGTAGAGATGGTGAAGTGTTGGGAATTTTTTGTTGTTGTTATAATGTTGATGGTATTTAAGGAAGAATGAGAGTAATGATGTTGAGAAGATATTGATATAGACAGAGTTGCTAATGAAATGTATGTGATTGTGTAATGTTAATGTAGTTGAAAAGGATGTATTGTTTTTAGGTTGTATAGTAGTGAAATGGTTAATTTTCACTAATTCACCTTAACTATGCATTTTAAAGCAAAGGTTTTTAGATGTTGGAATAAAATCATGAGCGTTGTGGAAAAAGTAAATAGGGAACTGTTGTTTGCCCTTTCTCACAAAAAGAGAACAAGGAGACACTCTCTGAGGTTAAATGGCAGCAGATTTAGAATGAACAAATAGGAAGTACTTCTTCACTCAGCAGACAAAACAGTTGTGGAACTCATTGCCAGAAGAGGCAGCGAAAGCCAGCAGCCTCAACTGGAAACTAGATAAGTTTTTAGAGGATTGAGTCACAAATGTTTACTAGTCGGGGCTTAAGCTACTTGTTGTTGGGAGTCGTTACAAGGAGACGGATCACACCTCCATGATCCGTACCTGTACTTCTCTTGAGCAACTCTAGCTGGCCACTGTTGGACACAGGATGCTGGGCTCAATGGACAATGAGTCTGACCCACTATGGCACTTCTTATGTTCTCAAAGATATGAAGGCATGGAAGGTCCATATCTGATAAAAAAAAGTTTGCAGCCTTCCTGTCACGGAGAAACATGGGGTCACGCACGTGTAACACGGGACTATATGATTGGTAAATGTGTGGTGCCAAGGGTTTCACATGTAATGTTACTATACATGTACATTATGTAATGTTAAAAGTTCCACATGTTGGTAATGTTGACTCTGAGAATTGTAGAACTCACATTGGGGGCTCTCCTACGTCATCAGCCTGTAGGAAGTGCAAACAGATAATGTGTATTGAAAGCTGGCTTGCCAGACGAGCCTATGGAGATGTTAATGAACTTCCATGTTTACCTGGGACTGCGTACGTGCTCTGGGACACATTCCCTAAAGGCGGGAAAACCCAAACAAAGAAAGTAGAATGCTATACAAGGACAGAGATCCCAGAGGGAAAAGGAGACTGTTTGGAGACTTCTTGCAAAAGCCATCTTGAACATCTACATACGAAAGCCAGCCATCAACAGGCTGGGAGAAGCATGAGGTGAGAGAAGGATTTGATCTCAAAGCCAGAGCCCAGCCAGCTTCCTTATGGCTGAGAAAACCAGAACCTATGGACCTTGCTTAGGGTAAGATGAATAGTTTAGGAACTCAAAACAGTATAAGTTAGGAATGTGTTATATTTACCTTTTATTTCTATTACCACTCTGTTTAACTATCTTGTTTATGTAATCAATAAATATACTTCTTACTTTATAAAGAAGTGGTCTAGTGTCTAATATTGGAACACAAGTGAGCTACAAGAGCCCTCAAGCTCTTGNTAAAGAAGTGGTCTAGTGTCTAATATTGGAACACAAGTGAGCTACAAGAGCCCTGAAGCTCTTGCGAACCCAGAGAGTAAAGAGTCTGGAAACGGGAAGGATCGGGCCCTTGTGTGACAAGAAGTTTCATTGTCGCACACTTGAATTAGCCAGTGAGAGAAACTGATTCAAGAGAACTGTGCGCAAGGGAAACTGAGTCACTCAAACCTGGTAAAGTGGGGGTGCAGACCCCCAATCCCGTGACACTTCCCACTAGATGGAACTGATGAAAAGCCACTGCCACAACCTGACAATCCAGGCACAGCAATGGGTCTAAGGGCATCCCAAGGCTTTGAACCTGAGTAATCAAAGGAGGCCGAACTCCATCAATGACAGGAGTGTCCCAAGTCACAATGTCAGCCAGCCATCACCACTTTAGTCTTGTCTGTATTCAGCTTCAGTTGGCTCAGCCACATTCACTCCCCAATGGCAGTCAGGCACTGGCACACAACAGAGCCTAAAAGCCAAATTTAAGGCTTTTAACTGAACCCTCAAAAGTGAAAAATCAACAACCATATCCCCCTTTGTAAGGAAAACTATAGCAGCTACAGCCACTAACTCAAGCCATGGGGCAAAACAGAATCCAAACGGTACTTTTATTTGTCCCCCCACCCCTATCCTTCACCACGATTTCGGTACCACAGTTATTGCAGACGATCATCTTGGGGCTATGGATGCACCGTCCTGTCCTGTTTGTGGGATCGGTTTCAGATGGTGTCGCCTGCTGATGTGGAGTCCTTGTTGGGATCTGTTCGTGCCACCACTAGTGAACAAGATCCTTGCCCATCCTGCCTGGTGAAAGCCAGCCAGGAGACGTTACGGCCGTTGCTGGCTGGGGGGGTTAGTGCCTCCCTTCGGGAGGGCAGGGTGCCTGAATGCCTGAAGGAGGCTGTGGTTAGGCCCCTGCTCAAGAAACCATCTCTTGACACTGATGCTCCTGCCAGTTATCGGCCAGACTCCCTTTTTAGGGAAGGTTATTGAACGGGCTGTGGCACGGCAGGTCCAAGAACACCTGGACCACACCAGTTTCCTTGACCCCTCCCAGTCTGGGTTTCGGCCTGGGTATGGTACGGAGACTACATTGGTGGCCTTGGTTGACAATCTCTGCCTGGCGTTGGACCAGGGTCGTCAGACCTTACTGGTCCTGCTAGACCTTTCGGCTGCATTCGACAGTCGATCATGAGGTGTTGGTGACTCCTTACTGGGGCGGGCTGCAGGGAGCACATGACACCTGTGCTCCGGGCTCTGCACTGGCTGCCTATAAAGCACCGGGCTAGGTTCAAGGTGCTGGCTTTGACCTTTAAAGCCCTTCAAGGCCTGGGCCCTGCCTATCTGCGGGATCGCCTCACTCCCCATGTGCCCGTGCGACCCGAGATCGTCCGTGGGGGCCTTTTTGGAGGTACCCCGGGCGAGACGGGTGGCCACTGATGTGAGATCTTTTTCGATGGCTGCCCCCGTGCTGTGGAATTCACTCCTGGAGGAGGCTCGGTTGGCCCCCACCCTCCTGTCATTTCGACGTTTGTGTAAGAGCTGGCTGTTCCGCCAGGCTTTTGGCAAGGGGGTGGGGGTGGAGTGGGGGGTAGGGTTTGGGAGGGAGGGTGAGTTTTGTGATTTGTTTTAGAATTTGTTGATTTGTTTTTGGGTGTTTTGTTGTTGAATTTTTTTTGTGGTGTTCACCGCCTGAGCTGCCTTTGGGTAGGAGGGGCGGGATACAAGTTTTAAAAAATAAATAAACAAACACTGCATGGGGGGGAAGGTGTGCTCCTTGTCTCAGGGCACTTGGTTGCACACATTTCACTGTTTCACATTATTTTCTATCATGTGAGATTTAGTAACGTGCATGCGCCTTTTCTCATGCATCATGAAAATTTCCATGATTTTCATCATGGATGTCAGGGGAGTGAAATCCTTTTCTGACAGTAATGTGAGTTCTGTATCACGTTAAATTGGAATGTGTGAATGTGGTTAATTGAATGTTAATTTAATTTACGCTAAAATTAGAACGTGTAGAGACTCACATTATTTGTGGTGCCCAGGTAGTTGCCCCATGGCCATGTTTATCCTAGAGAGGAAAATGGCAAAGCACACAGGGATACTTGGGCGGCATGGGTGTGGGTGTGGAAACCCGATGTTTCAGTTGCAAAGCATATGGGGATATGTGGGGGTGGGGAAAACCCGACGTCACGCTATGATTTCCCCCAGGAAATTTAGTAACGTGTGCATGGATCCATTAAATGTAATAACAGATTCCTTAAGGCAGGGATTCTCAACCTGTTGCTCGGGAGCACCAGAGTGCTCGAGCAATGAGTGAAATTGCTCCCCAAGCCAGCTGTCAGTAGTTCTCGGGAGCACTTTGAAACAGTCCTTCATTCATTAAAGTCAATGTGAGCGGGGATTAATTCATTATCTCAATTTCCACTGAATTGAATTAAATTGAATTGCAAAAGGGGAACTAATCTATGCATGTTTATGCAAATTATTCATGCAAATTAGGCAGTGCTCCCAAGTAGACATTTAAATCACTCCAGCGCTCATGACTGGAAAAAGGTTGAGAACCCCTGACTTAAGGTCACATGACTTTGCGCTGGGCCCCAAAACCAGAATGAAAACAGTGTGGACATGCGGTCCAGCAGGAATCTTCCGCGATCACTGCCTTCGTGTGAGATATTATCTCATACGAAAATCAGCACATGTTTAAGCGGTCTCAGACTTTGTTTAGAGGGGAGCAGGATTTGATACTTAAGATACGTTGGGCCAGATTCTCAGCTGATATAAATTGCCATAGCACCACTCAAGCCAGCAGAGTGATGTTGGCCATGGGTGGAGAACCCCTATCCCAGTGTCCAAATGCACCCCATGGCTAGCTTTCATTTGGTCCCTTTACAGTGCCTAGATGTGGCCTCTGGGTCCAGTTCCTATCCCAGGCACTGAAAGACTGAGTTTAAGGGAAGGGAGCAGAGATGAGAGCATGCACACAAGGATAGAGGGCAGATGCATGGCACAGAGCCATGATCTGGACCCTCCTCTTCCTGAACAGAGCCACTAAACACCCTTTCCCCCGACTTCTGTGTCCCCTGTAGGTTGTACTAATGATCAAGGTGGCCCCTGGGAGGAAAAATCTTTCTGCCTCTTCTGACATGCACCATCTGAAGATCTGGCTAAGACCGCTTTTAGATGAGCGGCTCTACTTACCAGCTTGAAGGAAGCGCTTCCCGAAAAGCCGCAAGGGGTGCATTTAGACGCACCGGACGTAGCCGGCTGCCGTAGGAATTGCGGCTTGCGCGGTCTCTTTGAAGCCGTATTTGGAAAGCCTCGGGACTTTTCTTGACCAGGTTAAGATGGAAACGGGTAATTGAATGAAGATCAGTCCGATACTATTTGATCTTTGATTTGTCCATTTCCAGGTTGCCTGTTTGGATTCGACAGCTGAGTTTGCTCATTTTAGCAGATATTTATTTATTTATTTATTTTATTGTATTTTTACCCCATGCCCTCCTGACAATAAAAAGCCTTGGGCTTTCTAAATATGGCTTCAAATATGGCGCGAGCCACGATTGCTATGGCGGCCGGCTACTTATGGTGTGTCTGAATGCACCCCGCGTGACTTTTCAGGAAGCGCTTCCTTCAAGCCAGTCAGTAGAGCCACTCATCTAAAAGTGGCCTGAGTGGGCGCACTTAGGAAGCTAACTGTGGGTACCAAGTAGTGTAGAAGGAACACTCCGGTAAAAATTCTGCCATATCAAAAAGGAAAATAGCTTTTAAATAAACAAGGGGTAAAGTGACAGCAGCTTGCAGAAATGCGCAAACCCCAAAAGAGAACAAAGAATTTGGATAGTCCTCAAAATCCTGACCTCTGTAAAAGCTAGAGCAAACTCTGTGACACATCCCAGGAAAAGCTCTCTATCCTGGCTGTGCAGGTTCAGTATGGCTGATGTTTCCTGGCAACCAGTCCCTGGGGTCCTCTAGAGAATCCGAGCTGGTGACAGCTTGGCATCCTTATTCTTTGCTCTCTGTGAAAAACACGCCACATCCTTATTCTCTCAGCCCAGCCACCAGCAAACACATCAGTCCCAGCCCTCTCTGTGGGTCCGGTGCTAGTTCCAATTTCTGCGTAATCCCTTAGATATACATAGTTATTTTAAATTCATTTTTACCCAGGCAAATCAAACCATCTGAAATCAGTGAGCTTTTATTTTCCAAAGGCTTTGTGAGTGGATAGAAATGTATTCAAGCCCTGGACTAGTAATCTGTGCTTTTTCTGTGGGAACCAAGGCATGCTGCACATTCAGATACATTTCTTAGGTGGACATGCTTGAAAGAAATCAGAATGTTAATAGCAAACAAACAAATGTGCCCAGGTCACTAGGAATAAGCCCTGGATGGACGGAATGCCACCCCCTTCCAATATGACTCTACCTGGGGACATATGCATACACAATATACCATGGCAGTTTAACCAGTGCATGCAGTTTAGGGATTGGGTTAATCCCCACTATCTCCGCCTATATGTAATGGTGGAATCGCTTGATCAAGCATGAAATATTATCCAGCCACTAGAGGGCAGTGCTACATAAATGTGGACATTATTACATTTTGATGAAAAAACAGGACTGAGGCCAGTTTTTAATTTATTCTGTACCTTGTGTCTTTCATTACTATCAATCTATTTGTGAGTCATTCCCCTTCCACCAAAACTGCTACTAACCTCTTCCCTTCCACCCTGGTAGTGACACAGGCCCTTTTCACACAGACACTCTAACACTGTTAAAATGGGTGTTACATTTTATTATACATGTTGCAGGACTGGCGGTGTGCTCTGCGGGTGCCCTACAAAAATGTAACACCCATTTTTATCAGTGGTAGAGCATCTGTGTGAAAAGGGCCACAGAACCTTGGAGAGCTCTGTAGTAGCGTGAGGTTAAAACGGGATATTTATGTAGTAACATTCCAAGGCACCGGTTCCCAGACTTTGGGGACCAGCAGACCTCTGTCACCCCTTACATTTTTTTCACAAAACACCATGAACCTGCTGGAGATGGCTCCAGGCTTCAGTGCAGGCCAATAGGTGGTTTTGGTTTCTGGCAGCATCAGCCACCAGACTCTTGCAGATCAGAGCTGGAATGTAAGCTCCTATGGGCAGGAGGGTACAGGGTAAAAATACAATTAATTAATTAATCAAATGCCTGCCAAAATGAGCAAACCCAGCCGTCGAATCCAAACAGGCAAGCTGGAAATGAACAAATCGAGGATCAAACAGTATCGGACTGATCTTTGTTCAATTACCCATTTCATCTTATCCTGGCATTTGTTCATTTCATTCAGTCTATTCAGTTTAGTTGCCCATTTCTCCAGCTCCAGTTTTTACCCCAACCATTCTCGTTGCAACTGGCAGCAACTGAAAAAAGAAACAATGACCCAAGCTGGAAGTGAACAAAACCAGAAACGAACAGAATTACCGAAATAACTAAAATTGCGACATTCGGTTGCTCGAACATCATGATGAATATCACTTCGGTTGACTGCAGTTTACCCAAAATTGGGGGTGAGGTGGAGACACCAAAACAAAATATTTGAGTTCTAGTTTGGACTGAAACTTGCTTTCCAGTAGCCACTGTCTATTCCACAGACCAGCTGTGGATCGTTTGCCATGGCTTCAATCTATGGAACACAGTTTGGAGCCCAATGTTCGAAGGGAAATTAACCCCTTTATTTATGTGACATCCCAAAGTGGATAGCAGTGGCAGGTTCTTGCTACACCCAGGCATTACTCTCCAGGGAGGAGATGGGAGAGTCCTACTCCCAATCTAACTGGATCAGTTCTTTTGTCTGGTTAACCAGTCTTCCTACCTCCTAGAGAGGTCAGAAAATGGTCATAAGGCTAGAAAGATGGATCTCGCAGGTCTTGATCCTAGGTTTTGAGGTTCGGCTAGTGCTGTCCCTCAGGATGCACCAACACCAGGTTTAGGAGTAAAAGGGGAGTTTGTTTTGTTTTGTTTATCCATTCTGTCCTGGGTCTTTGAAGGTTTGGCCTATGTTTGAGTTTATTTTTCTGTTGATTAATTAACCTATATCCCCATGTAGTGCTCTTATTACTTTCTAAATGAGTCTTTTCTGTGATATGTTTCCCCTTTTTTTAGCAAAGTTGTGTCTAACTCAGAAAAGACGTTTTTAATCCAGTGTTTACAGGGATTTTTACTAAGGGGTTGTAAGGAACCTGGCCCTCAACCAGCAATCTTGGGGCTGTGGGGCGGTGGCCAGTTCCCTAGTGCCACTGCTATCCCTGGATTTGGGCCTTGTGTATGTTCTGTTGACCCTTCCTGTGCTGGCTTGGCCACACCCCACCTCAGCATTGTTCCACGCTCGCAGCTTCCTTCACTATGTAAGGCAGCCTGCAAGGACAGGAAGCTGGTGGATCATCTGTTTCTTGCCTGCTTCCTGGAGACCTGGTTGCTGGGTTTGTTGTCCTTCACCTTATATCCTTTGGACTGGCTGGCCCGTTTGTTTTTGACCGTTCCTGATTGATAGGTCCTGAAACCAGCCCTTCTGCACTATCTGACAGGCTTCCTGCCTATCCAGTATGCCAGCCTGTCCATCCCACTTCCCTTGGTTTGTGTGTCGGAACCTAGTTTTGCCTGTGACCCTGGAGACCGATCCTGCAGCAACTCATCTAGACCCAGCCTCATGCACCTACTCACCTAGACCCTGACCCCCAGCAGCCCAATACAGGGACTAACTAATCTCTATTCACAAATACAGGTCACCTAAACCCTTAGATAATTCTGTATTCACGTAATGCCCTGAGACTGCCAAGAGCAGGTGCTGGTGTGTAAGATAGTTTTGTGATGAGGCCACCTATTTGCTTCTGTGCTGAAAAATAGGGGCAATCCAACAGCCTTTAGAAGGCACTGACTTATAGAATTATGACGGAGTTAAACCAACCTTGAAATATCCAGCCTTAGCCTGCACTTTATTTTTGTTTGTTTTCCGCGATTCTGATCAAATTGGAGAGCATAGAAAGGAATGGCTGTGTTTTAGCTCCTTTATTGTACCAGAAATATTGAAAAACATGTATTGTGTGGAGGCAAAACAGAGAGTTGGCAACGCTATGTAAATTTTGCCAAGCCCTGAGCAAACAGTGAATGACTGTGAAATTTGAAAATGTAAGAAATCAGTTTAGGTGTTTCATTTTTAAATGTGTTTTGGAGAAAGCCAACTCTGAAAGCTGTCCGCTCTAGTTTTAATGGTTTTGGAAAGCAGGGTCCAACATTACAAACGTCTTCGCATCTGCTCAGGAATCAACAAAACTTTAAAGCATCACAATTTTAGGCAAAAAGTTATACACTTAAAAATAATCCTGCTGAAATCCCTTTAAACATATAGGGCCAAATTCATCCCTAGAGTAAGTCAGCTGATCTAACCCAGAACATAGTATTACGTTTGGGAGAGGGATTATTTCTCACTACGCTAATATCAAAACAAGACTGTTGTGTATTACTCTTTTCCCTCGAGTGAACATTGTTGAACTGATCATACTCTGGCTTGCTTCAGTCTGAAGCATGCTCAGGTATAACTACCTATTTTGTTCTACACTTGAAGGTACAGAAACACTGCTTCTCACATTGGGTGGAGACCGAAAATTCCAATATGAGGTTTAACATAACCATCCTTATGTCCTGACCGGCAACCGCACCTGTCACGCTAGAAACCATTGCTCTTATAATGGGACCACATTGAAAATGTTGATGTGTGTGTGTGTG
>QEPC01006282.1:5594836-5607848 GCA_003113815.1 Sphenodon punctatus
GAGTAAAGCGAGTCCAAGAGGAGCGAGTGGTCGACAGTGTCAAAGGCAGCAGAGAGGTCAAGGAGGACAAGAACGGAGTAGTGGCGCTTCGATTTAGCGACAAGTAGATCATTGGTGATCTTGGCCAGGGCAGTTTCAGTAGAGTGGAACTCTTATCTCTACCATACAGATATTCTAAATCAGTAGAGACATAGAGCACACACTAATAGTATTGTTCCCAAAGAGCTGAAAAACACCAGGCCTGCAACCAGACAGCGGGGCACCTTACCCTTCTCGGGGCTTGTGGCAGCACACTTGGCCCCTGCATTTAAACCCTCAAGAGCTTGGTCTGAAAACAGTAAACAAAGGCAGATTACCGCAAATTTGGGAGCAGGTGGAGGGCAATGGAGACAGCCTGCGGCGACCACTCTGGGGCCTATCGGGTCTCACTGCATCTGCGGAGGCTCCATGTCTCCGCAGACCAGGTCAGGGGATTCCAGCTGTTTCCTATATAACTCCAGTTGGAAAATCCCTACCGTGGCTCGCCGGCTACTACTTTTTTTTGACTGGCTAGGATATATTGTACTCGCGCCTATGCTGGTCCCACTGTTCCCTTCCCTCAAACCATGGGGAAAAGAACTTGCCCCGAATCCCACTTGTCTTTGGGCAGTGCAATAGATAATGTGGAAGGTCCTCTATTACCACCTGACCACAATAGCAGAATCTAAGCTCTGCCGGATACCTTTAAATCTGCCCTCGTTCACTGAAGTTGGCATCATATTTAACCTTGCTAGAGTCATAGCCCTTCTAACTTTAATTTTTTTTATGTCAGACAAATATTTCTCACTTCCCCTTTCTACCTTTAGCAATGGATACCAAGGGGCAATGCGTTGCTCACATATTCCCACTCTTTCATTTTGAAGGCTAACATCCCTAATCCGAATATGAATTTGGGTTTTAGCCTGGGCTGAAGTAGTATGTAGAAGGTTTAATCTAGAGAAACCCAGGGTTGCCAGGTTCTGTTCGATGGAGTTGTGCCATCTGTAAGAGGCCAGACAGTTCTCTTGTTCCTTCAAACAGAGGTTGGGAAGGCGGTCAGCTGACATCTCACGGATCCTGAGCATTCCAGAACAAGATGAAATCAGGGATCTCATTCCTTAGTGAACTTCAATGTAGCACTAGATACTTATTTTGCTAATCAAATATTCTGAGATTTCCAGCCTGTGAAATTCACCTCCCCCAAATGAATTCCCTGACACTGCAGAGGCCTCTGGCAGTGGTGCCCTGTTCTCTGCCTGTGATAGACTGGAATTATGGTTTTGAGGGATGTGGTACCTTTTTTCTAATTTAGGTTGTGGATTTTTATGAGGGTCACAGGATGGTATTTTGGAATTGGTTATAAGATCACTAGATGATCTGGTGGCCCCTTCTGACAAGGGTGGGGTTAAGACTTTTAGAGGTCTGGGGAAAACAGATTTTTATGGTTCCCTCCCAGCTTCAGTGTTCCCCTATAGTAATTTTTAAACTTTTCCTACATTCCCAGGTTCACAGCCTTGGGGCGCTTCTGGAGCCCTCACTGTGCCTGGAACATCAGGCTGCAGTAGCGGCCAAGAGCACTTTTCACAAGGCAGCGTCCCTTTCTTTCTGACTCAGATTTGGCCACCATCATCCATGCTTTCATTACCGTGAGGCTAGACTACTGCAATATATTGTATGTGGGGCTACCTTTCGTGAGTGTTCGGGAGCTGCAGCTGGTGCAGAATGCAGAACCCCGACTCTTTTCGGGGGTGGATCCGCCATGAGCATATTACACCTGTGCTCTACAATCTGCACGGGCTCCCCATAGTCTTCCAGGCACAATTAAAGGTGTTGGTCTTGACCTTTTAAAGCCCTAAAATGGCCTGGACATCACCTATCTGAGAGACCACCTTTGGTGCCATGTTCCACTGAGGTCGGTTGAGAGGACTTTGTTTCAGGTACCACCAGCCAATCTTGTCTGTATGACAAGGGCCCGTAGGGAGGTGTTCTCAGTTGCTGCCCTGGTATTGTAGAAATCTTTTCCCCCAGAGATCCATCACGAGCCCGACTGAGAATATTCTGGAGGCAGTGTAAAATGTTTCTTTTTGGTAAAGCGTTTGGTAGGCGGAGTTAGGGGTGGGGTGGGTTTTTCTTGGAATGAAGTTTTTAAAGGAAGTTTTACTGTATTTCTATTTTATGTAAGCTGCCCTGAGCTTTAGGAGAAGGGTGGGATAGAAGTCTAATCTAATCTAATCTAATCTAATCTAGAGAGAGAGAACAGCAGGGAAAGTGATTTTTTTTCCCCTGGTGCAAGACAGGTTGGGGGGGAGGGGGGAGGGAAGAGAGTCAGGGCTTGGTGGTTGTATATGTTTTATATTAAAAAAAATAATATATATATGTTTTATAGATATCTCTCTCTCTCTCTCTCTCTCTCTCTCTCTCTCTCTCTCTCTCTATCTATCTATCTTATGGTACCTTACAAATAAAACCATCAAGCCCTGCCTCCTTTCCACCCCCTCCCTGCATCTCATCTTGTACCAGGGAAAAATTCAGTTTCCCTGCTGTTCTCCTGTACTGAGTTTCCTGCACTCTTCTCAACTCCAGCAGCTCATTTACTCAAAATGAAATGGTTGGGTGATGGCTTGCGGTGACCAGATCCCTGTCTCCAAGATTGGGAGGAGAAAGTTGGTCCTCCCAGTCCCCTATGAATGGGATATATAGGAGCCAGCAGTGGCAAGTGATTAAGGGACTGGATACCATTCCCCACTTCTGTTCTTGATGGAAATAGCTGAGATATCCAATTGCCATGATATGTTGCCTACCATAGAGTAACTGTCTCTTTTGACCCCAACATCCCACCTCCAAAGAAACAGCCCTACCTTCTGACTTAGAATTCTATGAAATCTGACACACTTCACCATAGTAGCAATAGAGACATTTATTAGAGACCCATTGATCTATGTGGAAACTGCATAAAACTGCCTTCCCGTACTGATCTCGTCTGGTGCAAGCTAATTCTAACACCTCACTGGTGAGAAAGATCTTACTGCTCTCTCAGGTTTGCTGCAGAGTGATAATAAGCAGCAGTCCCTAGAGGGGGCCTGCATGTTCCATTTATTTATTGAGCTCCATTTTCTAAAACCAGACAATTATTCACTCACAATGTGACACTTAGATTATTCCAGGAGGGGGGTGAGATGAAGTCAGTGCAAGCACACATAGACATAGCTCATTTTAGATTAGCAGTACCCTTCCCCCATATTGACATGGAAAGCACACAGGCAAGCGGACATTACCCCATCCCAGCTGTTCCTGGTGGGTTAGGACAGTGATGGACATCCAAGTCAGAGGGCTACAGGTCTGTGACTCAAGGATACTCAAGGTTTGCAAGACCCCTTATTGACTGCATTGAGTCTAGCTAACACCCAAGCCCAGGTGAGCAGCTAGAGCAGCGAGCGGCATTCAGAGACCCAACAGAGCCCCAGGCGGCTCCTCCCCTGACTCATTTCATCCCACCTGTGACCTGTGGGAAGGAACTTCAAAAGGAGGGGAGTGCCGGCGGTCGCGCACCTAAGGGCCACGCGCGCAAGGGCGCGCCCTTGTGCACGCGGCCTTAGACAGGCGCCGGGAGGGCCGGGAGAGTCTTTCTCCTTTTGAGCTTTTATCTTGGTCTGGTGGGCCTCTATTCCCTCTTCGTGGTGCACTAGGTTGATTTAATGGGAGAGGAGGATAAGTTTTGTGGGGCTACCAGTCAGCCACCCCCCAAGGGGTATTAAGACAGAGCAATCTGGAGAGCTTTTGGGCCCCTGCTGTACAGAGATCAGGGAGAAGGGGCGGTGTATGCCCCTCGTTTACAATGGCTAATCCGTTCCAACCGCTTGCGGATTTACAGGAGTCAGGTCCCCCTCCTTTGTCTCCCTGCTACTTAAATCCGGTGTTAAGACCACCGGCTGTAGCTGAGCCCAGTAGGACCCCAGATGTACAAGATAAGCCACATCTAGCGGGGGAGAAATTGGCTGCGTTTTTAGCAGAGCATGTGATTCTTACAGCAGATACTCTGCGTTTTATGTTCTTTAAACTCTCCCAAATCCAGGAGAAATTGATAGATTGGGGGGTTGGTGGGTGTAGGGATTCCCCGATTCGGGGATGGTCTGGAGCGATATCCCAGCCAGCACCTTGCCCAGATAGGTTGCAGAGTCCTCCACAACTGCCTAATGGGAGGGAGAGTGATATTTCTCTCCCCCAGAACAGAGTGATGCCGCATTTAATTTCAGAAAATGCAGAATCACACCGCATGTTACCTGCAACCCTGATATTTACCATATTCCCAGTAAGAGGCCGACGTCCCCCCTCGTGGAGCACACCCCTCGATGTGGCAGAGCAGCTTAGGCCACTATTTAAAAAACCCGCAATCATTAGCAAGGACATAATTTCTGTTGACCATTTGGATGTAAAGGACAGGCAATCAGTCCTGGTCACTTTTGTGCATTCGTTCCTGATAGAGCGTATTCTAATTAAGAAATGAATGGCTACAGGAGAATGGGATCTTTACTTCGCGAACTTTTCAGTTCATTGGAAGTAGGGCAGAGGGTAGGGAGACGATTGCGCCTCCCCCTTTTGTAGATTTAGGGGGCAGAAGGACCTTACCCAATCGGTGGCCAGAGGCCACCATACCATTGGACCGGATATCCTCCCCCGTCCATACTAGGAGAGTTGGCTCCTACCCTTCATTGTCAGCAAAACCTCCGAACCCACCCCAGATGAGAGTACCTATATCTAGGCCTACTCCTATGCCAGACTTCTTAAGGGACCCTACCTCTGTGGACCCCGCCCCCCCAACAAGTAGAGAGAATGGGGTGGCGTCGCAGCCCATACATTCTAGGTTTCAGGGGAGTCCGCTTTCTTCCTCAATGATAATTCAAAACAGGTTTCTGAGAAGGTTGGAGTCCCTCTGTAGCCATCTGGGGGAGATTAGGTGGGCTAGTAGGGTTGACGTGTACCAGGGGGGACCTGGGGAAGTGCCAGGGGGAACCCAGACTTTGCCAGTGGTCGATCTGGCATCATCAGTCCATCCTCAACCCCAGATTCATATGCCAGTTCTGTCCCCAATTGTGGGAGCCACCTCTGGCTTAGAGATGTCTGACGAACGGGGGTGGCCCATCTCTGCCCCTGTCCACCTGGCAAGTAACCTAAGCCTCCCAATAGAAACCCAGGTAAGCCCAAGGACAAGAGGTCACCAGGCTGCTTTTCAGTCAACAGAGGAGGACTTAATGTTTGGGGCAGAGGCTCCAACTTCTCAGGTTGCCCTCGTGTGTGAGGGGGAGGGGGGTTTTCTGGGGGGCTGTATTGGGGCTCGATCCGGGGACGATGTTCTACAGCCAGGGAACTGTCTCTCTGATGACAATAAGAGCCTCCAGATAGCCCTAGAATCTAATCAGGGTATATTGGATTCGCCCCCTCCCCCCCATTAGAAGGGTTTTGAGAGGCCATGTCAAACAGCCTTCCAAATAACCTTCCAAATATAAGGTCTGACTGGGAGCACGGCCCCCCTCCACTCGGCTCCTTCGATCAGTGATGTCTTGGAACATTGCAGGCTGGAGGGCTCTCCAGTCGGATGCCGATTTTCTTAATTTTTTGAGGCAGCACGATATAGTCCTCTTACAAGAAACGTGGTTAGCTGATGTACCTTGTCCAAAGAATTGGAGGGGGTTCCAAACTTTCTGGGTGGATGCTTCCCCCCCCTACATTATGGCAGACAAAGTGGGGGCTTAGGGTTGCTTATAGATTCCTCCTTGCAGGTTACAGTTCAGCTGGTAGCATCAATTAAGTCTTATTTTGCTATTTATTATTGCCTTTTCCCCTCGGGGCTTGAAATTCTCTTGGGGAATGTATATCTACCCCCAGATTCCTCTCCTTATTATTGTTCAGAGTTGGGGTTGGAATTAATAGATCAGGCCCTTTTGGCCATGTGTAGATTTCCATCAGCCTATTTGATAGTCGGAGGTGATTTTAATGCAAGGCTGGGTAAACCAGTGGAGCCATTATCCGATAGTTCCTACATAAAATGTTACATCCCTCCTAGGAACTCTATGGATGGATACGGTGACAGGTACTAGGAAATCGTTTATGGATAAGTTGGAAACAGATCTAGATTTAATTATAATAAATGGCCGGGTAATGGATGACTAGGAGGGCCACTTTACATTTCATGCCCCACAAGGATCCAGTACGGTAGACTATTTCCTTGTCTCACCGGTTCTATTCGGCTATGTACAGGGGATGTTGGTGACTCCCAGGATCGAATCCTTCCATTTCCCCTTAGTATTGAGTCTGGCAGCCCCTGATGATTTATCATATGTAATGGGCTCTGGCTGTCAGTTGTCCAGCCCTGCTGAGGGGCTTGTAGGAAGGAGGAGGATGAAATGCTCGGAGGAACTGGGTGTTGCCCTCCTGCTGCATTTGCACTCCTTGCCACCGCTCCAAGTAGAGGATATCCTAGAGGGTCAGGAGCGGGACCCCGTTTCTAATTATAACGAGCTGATGGCCACTTTGCCCCCGCTGCTGTCTATCCTGTGCCCTTTAGACAGGGCCCTCATACATTCGGGGTGTGCCCTGGCGTGGTTTGATGCGGAATGTAGGGAGGCTAGGGCAAGGCTTTGGGGCTTGGTGAAGAAATTGAGAGGTAAACCTAGTCAATCTCGGAGGATACAAGTGGCATTTACGTTGAATAGATATCGTAAACTATTGGCAACAAAGAAGCGTGATCTGCAGCACCGGCTTTGGGCTGCATTACAAGGAGCTGCCAAAAGCCGGGATGCCAAAACTTTTTGGGAGTTAATCCATGCTACCTGGAGAGAGGCTAGATTCCAGTAGTCCCCGGCAGTGTCAGCAGAGACATGGGAGGAGTTTTATATGACCTTATATGCAGGCTCCCAGGATGAGATATTAGAGATAACTCTTCCCCCCTCGCACAGGTTTGCCCAATGGCTCCCAGTGACATCAGAAGATGTGGAGGCCCTAATTTTGCAACTGAAACCTGGGAAGGTGCCGGGGCCAGATTTTGTGCCCCTGGAACTCCTAAGATTGGAACCGGAATGGTGGGCTAAGAGATTAGCCCCGTTATTCTCCTATATAAATGAAACAGGTGAGCTCCCACCCTTGTGGCTTAACAGCATTATAGTGCCTATATATAAAAAAGGTGATCCTAGCCTCCCATGCAATTACCGTCAGATCAGCCTCTTGAGCGTGATCGGTAAAATCTATTCCAGATTCCTGCTTGAGAAACTGAAGGCCTGGATGGATAGCAAAAAAATTATTGAACCAGAACAGATAGGCTTCCAGGAGGGCTGATCAGCAATGGACTATATCTTTGTCCTGGCCGCACTACTCTCGAAATACGCTACGAGAGGGTGGAGATTCTACCTCTGTTTTATAGACTTAGAGAAAGCGTTCGACTCTATCCATAGAGAACGACTTTGGTCAAAATTAAAAGGCTTCATCCATAGACCCTAGGTTGTTATTCTTATTAATTAAGATGCACGTGGGGAACACCTTGCAGGTACACCTAGCCCCTAGCCTAGCGCTGCCAAGCTGATTCAGGTAAAATCACAGTTAAGGTAACCAGATGTCCCACTCTAGGTGGAACAGTCACACCTGGCTGGGGCTGCTCAATCACGCTGTCCCTGGAGGTCAGCTGGGACCATTCAACTGTTCCGCCTCTGTCTCCAGGCAGCACAACAGACTTCAGGCAGCGCACCACAGAGGGTGTGGCAGC
Source organism: Sphenodon punctatus (assembly GCA_003113815.1). Lineage (NCBI taxonomy): Eukaryota > Metazoa > Chordata > Lepidosauria > Sphenodontia > Sphenodontidae > Sphenodon > Sphenodon punctatus. The sequence goes on from QEPC01006282.1 coordinate 5,602,608, forward strand.
AGGACCCTGGATAGCATGGTAAAGCAGTGTGTCAGCAAGGCCCTAGTCTCTCCCACTTGCCACTTCCACTGCCGCTCTGTATTGTTAAACATGCATAAAGAGGATACCTGCTGTAGCTCAAGCAGCAGAGGCTTGTGTTGGTTGCATTGAATTTCCTGAGTTCAGACCCTGCTTCTGGCCCAAGCAAACTCGGTTACAGATAATGATTTGACCAAATGGTCAGAATAAAGCATTCGGTTAAAAAAAAAAAAACCCAACATGCACACTACCTAATTCAATATGGGCATGTGCAAATATGTATAGGTTAACATAAAGTGTTAAACTAACATGCTATATAATAACATTTTATCAACATGCCTCTTGCATGTTTATGAAAACTGTGGTGACAGGGGCCAAGCCTGGCCATCCCACTTGGAGGTTTTCAAAATCTGGTGGCCACCTTAATTACAGTGCTCTATCATCACACGTGCGACACAGCCGAAAGGGTTGAGGAGGGAGGCACCAAGAGTGTCATCCCTACCGCACATATGGATAGACTGAGAGGGATTAAACCATTTGCTTCTGAGGTGCTCTGGTCTAGTGGACTAGGTATTATCTAGAAGGCAGATGGTGAAGTTGTAGACCTAGTTCTGCCTTGTTTGACCTTGAGCAAATCACTTCCCTGGACCTTACTTTCTCCATTTACAAAACAAGGCCGATGATGATGGCCTGACTCATGATTGCAAGATGTAAATGTCATTAGGTTTGTCAAGGATCTGGAGGCACAGGATCCTGGCTTGGCCTCTCGTAGACTGCACGCCAACGCCAAAGAGTCTATGGTGTCCATCCTGCCCAGCACATGTGCCACATCCCATGGTTACCATATTACACAGGTTTATGTTTCTGATTATTTAGCAGCAAGAGGGGAAGTGGGGCACTGGGGCATCGGGCTGTACCTTGCTGGGGAGTTACAAGGCACAGGGAGACAAAGGAAAATCAGACTCAGCATTCAGAACCTGGCAATACTTCCTTCTTCAGTTACAGCTTTGATGGCTGAAAATCTTTGAGTGGGAAGTCAGTCAGTCTGGTGTATTTATCTGCCAGCTGTCTTGGCCTCCTGTATAGCTGTAAAGGGTTTTGAAATGCAATGAATGACATAGCAGTATATCAAGCCAAAACAAGACAATTCAGAATTCTTTGTGGGTATACAATGAGAGTCCTATTTCTATCCTCGTAGTTGAAAAATATACTTTCTAAATGTGATCCAAGTGCAAGCCAATACTGTGTTTCCTTTTTAAGGCTATGATCCTCAAATCTCTTAGGCTGGAGAAGTTTCAATAACCTCATTAGGACTGCTTCACTATAAGTGGTTGGATGCTGGCAGCCTGACTCTACTGACAGGCAGGCAAGTCCAGTGCCTCAGTGGCTGCTCAGGTTCCTCAAGCTGTGGCAGAGTTAAAAATCTGTGTGCAACAAGGAAACAGACAAGAATTGCATGAGTTTAACTCTGCTGTTGCATGCTGGGGAATTCATCTGGATTCCAGCCCCTGTTCTACAGCAGCCAGCCATAGGAGGCACTGGGGGCAGTGACCCCCTTGCAACCCCAACCCCTCCAGCCCACACCAACACCCCCCAAGCCCCCTTACGCTGGTCAGCAGTGCTGCCATGCCTATGTGTGGCCTCCTAGACCACTTGCACATGTGCAAAGCCACCATGCAAACGGTGCCCCTGCCCAGCAGGCAGCCTAGAGGAGCGAGGAGGGGCAAAGCTGCACCTCAGCCTGCCTGGCTGTGATGTGAGTGGTGGGTCACTCAAGAGTGTCACAGCTGGGAGGCATAGCCAGCAATGTTAGAATCAATGGCCTGGGAGAGTGCTTTGGAAAATGCCCTTCTGCCGCCTGCTCCTGGCTCGTCCTCGTCCCCCCTAGGGGGGAAATAGGAGAAGGAGCCAGGAGCGGTGCCGAGCAGGCGGGAGCATCGCTTTCTCTCCCCCTCACTGCATGGCCGTGGCTGCGCTGCTGTTCCGGTACATTTGGGGGTCTGTGGTGGAGGAGCAGATTGAGGAACCAGAGGAAGGGTGGGCAGATTGGAGGCCTGAGGTGGGGTGGAGGGGCAGATTGAGGGTCCCAGGGTGTGGTGGAGGGTAGATTGGGGGCCTGGGGTTGTGGGGTATGCAGATTGTAAAGTACTGGAAATGTCTGTAATCTGGGCTGTCTGCTTGGTACTAGTCCTGCCATGGAACACATTGCCTGCTGGTGGTTATTGGAGATAAGGGTTTCTTCAAATGCAGAAGAGCTAGTAAAGCTTTCTAAAACTAAAGGCTCTTGCCCAGGAAGGCTTCACACACTTACTCAGGTGGGTGAATCTTCCAAGTCCCAAGAGAGTAATACAAATATTCAGATTTAGGTAGTGTGTTGCAATTGCTTTGCAAATGTTAATACTCACAACTCTCTAGCAGGAGGAAAGAAGTAGCATTTCCCCCTTGCTGGGAAAGCAAGGTAGGGAAAGGGAATGGTCCAAGCGCACACAGCAAGTCAGTGGCAGAGCCAGAAAGAGAGAATTCTGGCTTCTCCAGAGCCTGGAAGAGAGAAAGTGGTTATTGGAGATAGTGGGCTTACAATATCACACACACACACACACACAGGTGAACTGAGGTTGTAAAATTTCATATTAATTTTCAAAATTCTCCTTCGCCCCACCTACTATTAGCTTGGCCCCACCTAACCACCAGTCTTAGAACCCACCAGCTGCCACCCTAGGGTAAGTTCTTACAGGATGTACACCATACAAGGTACTCTCTTCAGGGGAATCTTTAGTTCCAGTCTTTATTCTCCACATGTTCCATCAACTTTATATATATGAGTCTCTATCCAGTAGTATACTCCAGTCAAGCTTAGAGGTTCAGGGTTCCTCAGAACATGGCCCTTTGTTCCTCTACTTACAGTTTCTGTGGGCCAGGCATAGTCCCTCCTGTAGCCCACCAAACCCTTCAGCTCAGGTGTGCGACACGGACATGCCTTGTCAGGCATAAGTCTTTACAGGATCAGGGTCCAATCATGAGGACATTTCTGGGAATTAGCTTTTATAGTCTTTATTTCACATCACCAAAGACTCTCTTAACACATGGTCTCAGTCTCTTACCTCTGTTCCACATCGTCACCATCAATATAGAGCATCTATGCAGTTTCTCACTATTCTATCTAACAGCAGGAAGCAATCTACTTCCCTGTCTCTCTCTATTATCCCAGTACTCTGCCAGGCACAGGCCTCTGGCTTGTATAGTCTTTTAGCCAGGCAAACTCCTCTGGCCTAATACTCTCTCATACAGCAGTCTCTTTACGGCCGCTGAGCCAAACTCACCTTTCTAAGCACAGCACTTCTCTCTGGCCTAGCACGGAGAGCGAGCCCAGCTCCTGTCTCTTCTAGCGTCAGCCACCTTGTGACCCTCCTTCAGTCTCTTCAGATTGACTGTGCCACACCCTAACACAGCTACTTCCCATCAGGCACTGTCCTGCACTTCCAGAGCACCTGCAGCGTCCTTAGCACCTTCCCCTCACTGGTGCAAGCTGTGCTCTCTTAAAGTCACAGCAGCCCTCAGGAACTCTGCCCTTCTACATCAGGCAATTCTCTCTGAGCGGGGTTAAGAGAGAGCTAGTAACCAGCTCCCAATTCTGGTCTCTCTGAAGCAAAGATTCCACTTAGCAGCTGCTTCCTCCAACGTCCCCTTGTTTGAAGCCGAGCCCTCTATTCTCTTGCCTCCTCACAGGCTCTCAAAGCACCGAGCTTTGGCTTCAAGGCTGGCTCCTGCAATGACCCAGTCAGATGGAGTAGATCAGGCACCATCCTCCAGCTTACGCAACGCTTGGACCTCCACTAGCAAAGGGCCAGCATTTGTCTGCAACTGCACCCTGCTACAAACCCAAAGAGAGCTTTATGTGGAGCTAGACCTGCATCAGTGCCAGTGTTTGATGGGACTTTAAGGGCTCATTCACACAACACCCTTCCTCCTTGCAAATTCCTTACTTGTTCCTAAAATCTATTTATTTATTTAGATTTTTTTTTTAAATCCCACCCTTGCCTTGTCCCATAGCAGTACATTCATACAGCTGCTGATTTCTCTGCATTTCAGTGGCCTACCCCTTGCATCAGGTTACAAGAGAATAAGAGATCATCAAGGAGCCCAGGAACTGGTGAGGATTTCACACAATGTTCAGAATGTGAGTTTGTGCCATTATTCCCTCTAAAAAAGTGTTTTGAGGGTAAGACTACAATCCGTTGGGCTAGAAGAAGAGGTAAATGTATGACTGTTGGTGTGAGTGATATGAGATGGTGGAAAGGGAAGAGTTTAATAAGTTTACGCATTCCTATGACAATTCAGATGGGGTTATTTATAATTTATTGTAATTGGACCAGCCCTCTTCCATACTTAGCAGCACGTAGAGTCATAGAGTCACAAGGCTGGAAGGGACCTCAAAGCTCACCAAGTTCCCTGCCTGCACCACTGCAGGACCTGTCACACCCAACAATCTGCACAGAGAAATCTCACCAATAGTTACAAGTAGAGACTGGGACCAACCAGAGCACACCAGTGCCTGAAATAATGTTAGAAAAAGAAGGATCCAGATGTCCCAAACAGGTGAGCTAAGTAGTATAGGTTAGATACCTTATGTCAAATTTTAATCGAAGCTTTGATGGATGGCCTTATCAAATGATATCAAACGCTATCAAAAATGATATTTAAAAAAATGATGTTATATTTTAATTAATCTATTTTATTTTATTTGATATGTCACACTTTTATTAATGACCTTTATTAAATGATAGCGGCCATTTTGTTGAGCAACTTTATTAATGACTTTTATCAAATGATATCAAACGCTATCAAAAAGGATATTAAAAAAAACGATGTTATATTTTAATTTATTTATTTTATTTTATTTGATAGGTCACACTTTTATTAATGACCCTTATTAAATGATAGCAGCCATTTTGTTGAGTAGCTTTATTAATGACTTTTATCAAATGATAGCAGCCATTTTGAAAGAGCGGCCATTTTGTTGAGCAACTTTTTAAAAGTATTAGTTTTTATAATGTATTTTATTTTAATGTAAAAAAGGTTTATTTATTTAAAACAAGATATATTTTAAGCAGGAAAGTTTAGTAAAAAAGAGTGTAGACTTTATATGAAAGAGTATTCAGATTAAACATGTAGTCGGCAATAGTATGAAATGTTTTTTAGACTTTTATATGAAAGTAAAATAAG
>QEPC01006282.1:5613328-5651121 GCA_003113815.1 Sphenodon punctatus
CATAGCCCATTGGGTACGGAACATTAGGAATTTTGAAGCTGCTGAGCATTATTACCAATTTCGTTTTGTTAACTTGGAAAAAGTGTGCTCTTTTACTGATGCGATTCAGGCTGTTCACGATGCTATACAGACTTTACTAGATGAGATTAACCCTACTCTTGAACCAGGAGACTTTGTGCAGCTCCGTCTGGAGGTTGGAAATTTAAACGAACCTTTGCGATTACTTAGAAGATCTTTTGAGGCTTTAAATGCAGTACATTTTTTAAACAGTGTCAGCAATCTTTTGCAAAGTAACTGCAAAATTGTGGCGACCGGGGAACTTAGGTTGATTGTGACCATTGTTAAAAACACTCTGGTTGGTGGTAAGCCACGGCGGTTAAACACCGTCACATACAGTAACGTGATTCACAAAAAGCGTAAACATTTATTTAATTTAAATAACAAGGGCAACCATTTGTGTTTTGCGGCGAGTGTTGTGTTTCTCTTACCGCCTAATGCATTAACGGATAGAGAAGCGCTCGAGGGTGCTAAAAAGGTTCATAGTGACTTGGGGCTTTCGGAACAAAAAATGATTAGTAGCACCGAAGTACCTCTTTTTGAAGAACATTTAGGGGTGTCTATCGTTGTTGTGAAGCATTCTAGGGGGGATTGGTCTTTTTTTTCTACGGAGGGCGAACGTAAGAGTAGAACGTTGTTTATTTTGTTGATGGACAAACATTACACGGGGATCAAGAATATCAAATCTTTTATTGGGGCCCCTTATTTTTGCCAATTTTGCTACTCCAGCTACACCCATAAATTTAAACACCGATGTAAATATCAGTGTCGCACCTGCGATAGACCGGGTTGCGAAGAAGGAGAAGGAGAGAAGCTCAGGTGCCCTTCCTGCAGACTGTTTTGTAGGTCCCGAGCATGTCTGGAGAGACACGGGCAGTTAACGGTCCTGGGTAAAATTGATTGCGTAGAAAAAGTCTTATGTGATCAGTGTGGATTTTACCAGAAAAAAGACCACAAGTGCCCTGCAAAGGAGTGCCCCCAGTGTAAAGAGGCAATTAGTGATATAGACGATCACCAGTGTTATATGAAAGGGATTTACGCACCCCAAAAGAGTGACAATTACATTGTCTATGACTTTGAATGTATGCAAGAGACGGGGATGCATATACCAAATTACATTTTTGCTCGAGATTTGGGAGGTGTAAGGCATTGAGAATTCACCGGGGAACATTGTTTGAAAGAGTTTGTTAAAAAATTCATAGACACGAAGTTTGCCAACTACGGGTTCGTGGGTCACAACGCGAAATCTTATGATGCCTTTTTCATCCTCAGACAGCTCATTAAAGAAAAAATAAATCCCAGTCTGATCACGCAAGGGGGTAAACTTTTATGCGTGACGATCAAAGATCTTAAAATTCGATTCATAGATTCTTTGAATTTTCTGCCCATGAAGCTCAGCAAGTTACCGGGTGCCATGGGTTTTGAAGGGGTAAAAGGACATTTTCCCCATTTTTTCAACACTGTTGAGAACCAAAACTACATAGGACTGATCCCCGATGTAAAATATTTTGGGTTGGAATACATGATGCTGTGGGAAAAAGAGGAATTTTTGAAATGGTACCAAGAGCAGGGTCAGAGGATGTTTGATTTTCAGAAAGAATTACGTTACTATTGTCAGATGGATGTGGAAATTTTGCGAAGAGCGTGCGAATGTTTTAGAAATGAAATCATGACAATGACAACGAGGCAAGTGATTATGAACCCCGGGGAGGATGGGGAGAGGGTGGAGGAGAGATGTGTCGATCCCTTTCAATGTATTACTTTAGCTTCCGTTTGCATGACTATGTACAGGTTTAATTTTTTAAAACCCAAAACGATTGCTCTCATGCCTTTAGACGGCTACCACACACTCCAGAAAAGATATTCCACACCTTCCATCCAATGGCTCATGTATATTGAGTACAAAGAGAACATTAGCATCAGACACGCTTTAAAGGGGGGGAGCTGCAGGTGGGGTCTTATTTTCTGGACGGGTACGCGCTTATTGAGGGGAAACCAACTGCTTTTGAATACGAAGGGTGTTTCTTTCACGGTTGTAACGTTTGCTACTGCGAAAATGATTTCAACACCTTGATGAATGCGCCGTACGGTGTGTTGTACAACAGAACCATGATTAAGCTCGAATTTCTCAAAAGCAGGGGCTTTGAAGTACGTACGCTGTGGGAGCACGAGTGGAAACACATGCTGTCCAACGATGAGGAACTGAAAGAGTTTTTGAGGCTTCAAGAACTCCCCCAACCTTTAATTCCCAGAGAGGCTCTGTACGGGGGTAGGACCAATGCTGTAACCTTGTATTACAAACCAAAGCAGGGAGAGCAAATCCACTACTATGATTTTACCAGCCTATACCCTTTTGTTAACAAGACAAAAATATACCCTCAGGGACATCCTACGATTGTGTATGATAATTTTGGAGATCTCAGAGATTACTTTGGGGTGGCCAAAGTTAAAGTGTATCCCCCTAGCGGTCTTTATTTTCTGGTTCTCCCGTACAGGATTGCCGGTAAGCTGATGTTTCCCTTGTGTGCCCGTTGTGCGGAAACGGGTCAAAAGGAGCCGTGTACTCACAATCGAGAGGAGAGATCTTTAACGGGGACGTGGTGCACCGTAGAGCTGACGGTGGCCATGGACAAAGGTTATGAGATCGCAGAGATTTTTGAAATTTGGTACTTTCCCCAAAGGACCAACGAACTGTTTGCTGAGTACATTAACGCTCATCTCAGACAGAAGCAGGAAGCGTCGGGGTACCCCGGATGGTGTACCGATGATGCAAAGAAAAAGCAGTACGTGAAAGAGTATGAAACTAGAGAGGGTGTGCGTTTGAGGCCCTATAAAATTGAAAAGAACCCCGCTAAGAGACAAATTGCGAAGCTGTGTTTAAACTCCCTGTGGGGTAAATTCGGACAAAGACCCAATCAGTCCCAAACGAGCATAGTGACGGACCCCGATGAACTTTTCAAATACGTGTTTGTTTCATATTACGCTGTTTCAGCGTGTGATTTTATCGACGATGAGACAGCCTCTGTAACATGGAAATACACGAAAGAACAGGCCCTACCAACCACAAACACAAACGTGTTTATAGCGTGTTTTACAATGGCTTATGCCCGGTTAGAGCTATACGCACTGATGGACCGTTTACAAGAACGGTGTTTGTATCACGACATGGATTCTGTGATCTTTGTCAGCAGGGAGGGGGACTGGAACCCGCCCCTGGGGGATTACTTGGTGGATTTAACTTCAGAAATTCCAGATGGAGAGCACATAGTAGAGTTTGTCTCTGCTGGTCCTAAGACGTACGGCTACAAGCTCTCGAATGGGAAAGTCTGTATGAAGGTAAAAGGGATCACCCTTAATTCTGGAAATTGTGAAAAAATTAATTTTGAGAGCTTGAAAGACCTTGTGGAGGACTACTGTTCAAATCCTGAGACGGATAACCCTTGCTCTATCGCAGTACAACAGCCCGGAATAGTGCGTCAGAAAAAGCACTGGTCTATAGAAACAAGGGTGCTAAAAAACCCTCAGAGAGTTGTTTACAACAAAAGAAATCTCAGGGAAGATTTTAATACGCTGCTGTTCAGCTATTGAGTAAGATGCAGGGTTATACGCAGTTTGTGCATCCTTTTTCCTGCATACTCGCAGGCCCTTCCAACTCAGGGAAAACGTATTTTATTAAGCAATTGTTAGAAAATAGTCATAGATTGTTATCGCATATACCTGAAAATATTGTGTGGTGTTATTCTTGCTGGCAACCTTTGTATTAAGAATTGTTACAGAAATTCCCTTATATTCAATTTGTAGAGGGACTACCTCAATCTTTTAATGATGAAAGCTTATTTCCACCTCCTAAAATAAACTTGATCGTTGTGGATGATCTGATGGAGTCTGCTTGTGACAACAACGAAATAGAAAAATTATTCATGGCCTACGTTCATCACCATAAATTATCCGTCCTTTATATCATTCAAAATATATTTTGTCAAGGTAAAAAAAGCTGTTCGATAAGCTTAAACACAAAATACCTCATTCTTTTTAAGAACCCGCGAGACAAGCTGCAAATAGCTACTCTGGCCCGACAAATGTACCCCGGCAGGGCCCCCTTTTTTCTAGAAGCATTTGAGGACGCCACTAAAAAACCCTACGGGTACCTGTTGGTGGATTTAAACGCCGCCACCCCCGAGGCTTACAGGCTGAGAACAGGGCTCTTTCCACCCGACTGGCCTACGGTGTATACTTTTAAAAAAAGACGTACGTAACGGGTCCTGGTCATTCGGCAAGAAGCCGCCATGTCGAGCAGATTGCAAAGAAATTGGGGCCTTTTAAAAAGGATCACTAAAGCGTCACCGCAGCAAAGAAAGGCCATTTTGTGTTCGGCGTCGAACGATCTCGTCGCCGCCATTTCGGAGATAGCCCTCAACACTTTAAAAGGCAACGTCCCCCTGACTCCGCGACAAATAGCGATGCTTAAAAAAAAGCGAATCCTAATTAAAAAACTGAGCGACAAAAGGCGTTCCCTACAAAGCAAAAAGAAACTGGTGAAACAATCAGGGGTTTTTATAGGACCGTTACTCAGCGCAGCCATCCCGTTACTGGCGAGTCTACTCATTAAATAACGATGGAGTATGCTGAAAAAATGTACCTCGTTCCGAGCCACCAAATGGAACATTTGCGGGGTCCAGAAGAAACGGCCGTATCGACCAATACCCAACGCCTGGACTCTGAAATGAAAATGATTCTCCAAAGGTCTGATTTAACCGATTATGAAAAAGCAAAACTTTACGAGAGGGTGCTGCAAAGATATCTGGTGTTTTTCAAGCAAGGCGAAGTGGCGCGAGGTAAAGTAAACCTCTATCTCCCCCCTGAAGAGCCGGTCCCTGAGAATCTACCACTACCCCCGCCACCGAGTCCCGAGGCACTACCCCCCTCTATCCTGCCGGAGGTTTTGTCTGTAGTCGGTAACCGCTTTTAAAAAAACGCTGAGCTTTTGGTCCGTAAGTTGGACCAACACAAAGAGGTGATGGCTTGGGACACCGACGGTATCTTCATGTACAAGGGGCGGCCCGTCCCGGGGTCTAATATAGTGGATCTCGTCAAACAAGCCATACAAGTTCAGACCCCTTCTAATAAACGAGTGCCTATGGGTTGGGAACCATTTATGAAAGCCCTGGATGAGCTGAATGTTCCTACGTCAGTCATGGGGCACACAAGCCATAGAGAGCGTTTAGAAAATCTTAAAACTGTGCCGGATAATGATGCGATACAAGAGACCCCTCAAAGAAGTAGAAGAAGAAGAAGACAAAAATTGTTCGACCCCCAAGATTGGATAACACTGTAAATAAATAAATAAAACATTTTTAAAACACATTTCTCTTTTTTTTATTGATACATGTCTGGGCATGCCCACCCATGTACAGACCCCTACCATAACCCTTGGCTTTAAAAAACACCATGCGGTCATTGGCCGGTAAATCAGAGGTGTACAGGTCTAATATTTGTTTAAAAGAAAGTCCTTTCAACCTGTTTTCTAAAAAAACAACACAGTGATAGCCACAAGTCGTCACATCGGGGGCTTGCAGCTGCCTGTGTTGCGCTATATTTTCCTTCGCGTTACACCGTAAGAAAGTTCCAAAAGTTTTAGGAAATGTCTGGCTGTCGGGCGGAAAACCATAGGTGTCAAAAAACTCTGCGGGTCCTTGTTCCGGAAAGTAAAAGGCCGTCCAGTGTTCCCCGGGTAACGTGCTGGGGTGGGTATTAGCCACGAATCCTGCGGGTCGCCTGAATATGGGGCGTTTCGGAAGTCGGTCACTGGGAAAACACCTAAAAAGACAGGGTTTTTCGACAAAGCCGTGGCTATCTGTTCCATGTTCATCGTTACATGTAATCAAAAAGGACGCTTCGCGTGTGATTTATCTCTATCACGTTATCAAAAACAGCATACACGATCATGTTGATGGTTTCCGCTAGGGCTCTGGAAAAACGGACTTCTGCTCTCAGGTTCCCAGTTCTCACTAGGGAGTAATGGTCCGCGCATTCCTGGTCAGGGGTCAGATCGAAGGCGTACAGCATGTAACCATGATTTAACTCCTCACGACCAATTAAAAAGGGTCGATCTTTCATGTTTTTTCCACTCACCTGAACTAGCTGCATATACTCTCAAATGTATAGGCCGCTATCATAATCGGGCTGCAAGGGTTTAGCGGGAACTTGCTCTCCATCGACATATAGGGCCACAAAATTAGTGTGGACGTGTTTAAAATGAAACGGATTTTTCACGTACAGACCGCTCTGAGCATCCGTATCGACAAATACCAACACGACTTGTTTTGGAATTTGCCCCCAAAACAGATTTTCTTGATTATAGACTCTACTACCTACGGGGATGCTGAATACTTTCATCCCCACGTGGTCTATGGGGTACTTGGCGTTGGAGGTCAGCAAGGCTTCGGCATGCCCCAAGCGCACGCCGGGGGTAATTTTCACCCTTTTCACAAACAACGATGCTGAAAGGAGCTGTACTTTGTAATGTTCATTAGCGTCGCCGCTCATCAAGAAAAGGCATCCTTGCTTCGCGTAAGTTTAATTTTAATATCCATGCCATTGAGAAGCAGCTTTTCTTGAAAAAACAAATTGCAGTGCAAAGGTCCCAGAAAATCGATCTTTCGACTCTGGCCGGTGAGAGCTGCTCTCTTCCAGAAGCCCGGGTTACCTGCATCCGTCAATTCCGTATGCTCAAAAAGCCTTCCTTTATCTTTATAAAACCCGCCGTTGGTAAATTGCTTCGCTAGCGCGTCTCCGCCGTAGTTGAGTATCAATTCTATCATCGCCCTGTACGGATAACATCCATTGCTCTGGCTGATCCCCTAACGTCACATCCACTTGGTTAAAAAGAGACGCTATGGGGTAGTTTACTAAGGCGACCTTCGTGGCGGCCCCTATGTTTGATCCATCAGCTTTTACGATTTTACAACACACGTAGAGTAGTGTGTTGTTCAAATCTATGTATTGGTCCCCATGGCCCGTAATAAAAAAGTCTAGTGGTGCATTCACAGATAACGCGGACAGGGGTGGTACCTCAATGTACATGCTGCTCTCAATACTGGTTTGCGTGGGGCTCATTTGGAAAAGATCCAATTCGGATTTGGGACATTCTTCAGAGCCGCAATGGATGAACGCCATTTTAAAAAATATAACCGGCATGGCCAACCTTCCTCTTCTTAGGGGGATTTTACGCATGTGACCGCCGACGCATCTTCCCACCGCTTTTCTTTTATGGGGTGTGGGTGGACCTAGAAACTGGAAACACCTTTTCTTTTTCTTAACCCCTGAGCCTTCTTGGTTCCTTTGGTTAAAAACGGCCCCTGAAACGCCACTCACGACGTCACTAGCGATATTTTTTGCGGCTCCTGTCATATGGGGCTTCGCAATTTCAAAACCCCTTCTTAGTAATGGCACGGCTTTCTGAAAAAGGCTGCGAAATAACCCCCCGAGACCCACCCTGTACATCACGGGCAACCCCCTGAAGCCTGGTAAACCATACCCCACCTGAGCTCTGTAGTAGTTTCCGTAAATTGTCGGATCCCCATATTTCTTTACGATGGTCATCTTAAAAAACCCTCTGCTTTATGGAGGCGAAAATGTAACTTAATCAATGTCTTGCCGTAACGAAATGAAACGTGTTTGTCCTGGTCCATCTTTATTTCAATAGTAATGGTGTTGATGTGCTGCTTGCTGAGCGGCACATAGTGAGGCTTGTCATACGTGATTGTCACAACCTCATGGTCTTTCCCACGCACTGGTACGCAACACAATAACGGCACAGAAAAATCCCCCACCATTTGATGTTCTACTATATCCGTATACAGATACAAAGAGTTAAAACCACCTGTAATGTCCGCCACTTTGGGAAACTCTGTTTTGATCGAATAGCCCTTGTGTACGCCCAGTATGTCTGATAAAACCCCAGAGGGTCGGATCCAGTGTCGTCCCTCCGATTTCACTTTAACAATCCCCCTTAAAGAGTCAAATACTAATCCCATCGGTGGCGGATTGGGTTCTGACGCTATCTGTCAATTTATTTTATCTAACAGATCTTCAATGTTTGAATAATACCCCCAGGGCAGGGTATAAGACCGTATTTTCGTCATGTCTATAATTTCATAAATTATGGGATTTACGATGCTGGGCCAGCTGTGAGGGTATTGTATTTCAGACAGCCCTACTTCCCAGGACCCTTTGAAGTCCAACGGCCGCGCGAGTTGCGTAGTAAAATTGGAACTGGTGTTTCGGGGGAAAGTAGCGGCACTCGCGTTGCTGGGCAGGGTGATGTAAAAGCCGTTCTCATCCATAACGCTTAAGCCTCAACGATCTGTGAGGCCTGTACCCAGCTGTTAAATTTAGAAGGCCAACCTCACCACTTAACAAAACAACGCTTGTTTTTTCCTTTTCCCCTCATAGTTAACACCTTTTCAATCCTATACACTTTATCGTGTTGTGGGTTTACTTTTTGCAACTTTTCTTCATAGAAGGTTCTGAGTATCGGCTCTCCCATGTAATCCTTCAGGCGATACAAAGGTCTCTGGGCATGTTTAAGAACCGCATCCGTTATAAATATTTCATCCGTAAATGTTTGCTCATAACCTTTCTCAAATGCCCCTTTAGCTTTAGAAATCCTGACGTGATCTCCTCTCTTAAAGGAGGCCACCTTCTTTCTTTTAATTAACGCATCCCCGTATAAAGTTTTCCATACAGTCAGAGCATTTGAGTCGTTCACATCGATGGCCTTGCCCGTATGGATCTGTGATAACTATGGTTGTAACTCTTTAGGAGCTTCGTCAGCACATCACTATAACGGAAAGTACTGTTGGCTGTGAAATATCTCCACATTTTTTATTTTAAAGTTCTATTAAAACGCTCTACCACACCCTCCTTGACATGATTGTTGGTCACAAAGTGGCACACCCCTTGCTGCTTAAACAGCTTGCTGACGATTTTATTTAAAAATTCTTTTCCCTTATCCGTTTGCAGCTTTTGAGGAATCCTCCCCTGACTGAATATCCCTTTAAAAGCTTCTGCCACTTTTCCACCCGTTTTGTCTTTTAGGGGTTCTGTCCATGCATATTTAGATAAGATGTCTATCGCTGTTAAAATATATTTATAACCATCGTTGTACTTTGCATAGGCACTCATATCCACCAAATCCGCTTGCCATTGTGAATCCACCCCCGACACCACCGTTTGGTTTCTTTTAAAACGAACGCGTGCTGGTTTATACAGCGTGTAGGCATCTTGATCTGTGAGCCATTCGATGACTTGTCTATGGCTCAGGTCGCACCCCCTTTTTTTGTCCTCTCTGTGTAGACTCGTGACACCTCCCAAACATCCCGCTTCCTTGGGGTTGTAATAAATAGTCTTTAACACGCCCGTCATTTCTGACCCCCCAAATGCTTGTGCATCTCCTATTATAGATACGCATGAAACCTTCATCATTTCTTTTTATTTTTTTATTCACACCTTGGGGTGATTAAGTATAACGCCTAGCATTCATTTTATATTTTTATACATACATGTGTGGTTAAATATAATGCACAGCATACATTTTATTTTTATACATAAGTAATAAAGTATAATGCATAGCATACATGTTAATTAAGCAAAAAAAGATACATACATAGTTGTTTTAATATAATACAAAGCATACAATTTACAGCTTTATTGTTAATATTAAGGGGGCAGCCTCACTTTGGTAAAAAGCTTTATAATCTATACGTCGGACCTTCTTACACACGACCCTTCTAAGTTTTGCCTAAACCCTCTCCCATAGACCTTTCAGCAAATCCCTAGGACTCTTGTTCTTGCTCTTTTTAAAAGCTTCTAACAGATCTTGTATAGCTTCTAAGGTATCTCTGCCCAAATACAAGCTCCGCATTTTGTACCTCACACACACTATAATATCAACAATCATCAGCATATTCAATTTAGAACAGATCAATTTAAACTGCCTCACAGGCTCCTCTTCTTCCCAAAACAGACATTCATGACGGCGCTGACTGAGGTGATCTACAACACATCCTGGACAATTATCATGAAGCTGATGTTCGTAACAGTGCTGAATAATTTTTATTACCACTGCATAAACAATTTGATCAGTCGTCGTGATGTAGCTTTCGTAGTCCCTCCCTAGTGCCGTTGCTGAAAAAAAGATTATATTATTCTAATCAAAATCTAATATGATTTTGCGGGGCCTTGTTTCATGCCCCCCCTCCTCTCTATTAGCACACACGTATACATCCTCCAAATCATACCTTCCTACCCTTCTACGGACCGCGGCCCTAATTTCATGGGGTATAGTCATGCATAACATTAGGGTTATCATGTGTTCAGTCATCTCTAACTTTCTTAACAGTTGCGCTGCCATACGTATATGTTTTATAGTCAAATGAAGCTTTCCTATTTTGTACCCCACAGCCATCACTATGCTAAGAATCTTGTTGAGACTTAGGTTAACCGCTGCCACATGCATTTTATACTCTGATAGATCCGTGTCCCTGTAAAAACAACTATACCCCTGACATTGTGGGTTATTCCAATGAAAATCACGTTTGTATGTGAAATATCCCTGCAAATCCCATCTCGCACAATCACACACCACACATATAATTACAGCCTTAACTATGTGTGTTGTAATAACGTCTTCAGGTTCCTCCCCCGTACTTTTGTCAATCTTTTGAACATCCATCCTGTTGTTGCAAAAACAACATGTGCACAGTATTTTTGGATAAAAGCCAGCATGTTTGTCATCATCATCATCGTCCGAGGAAGAATCTTCAAAAGACTGATAAAAAGAAAAAAACATTTTTAGAAGTGCCCCACAGCCCCACACCTCTGTGCACACTCCAGCCTTCTCAAGTGTTTACCAACCTCCTCATCAGAATCCCTGGTCTTCTTGCTCGGTGGTGCCCCATCGTGTGTGTCCTAAATACATACAAGGCCTTTAAAACAAAACCCTTTAAAATGATTCTATACCATGACAGCCTCTTACAAACCCTTTGACGTACCTTATTTTCAGGTCCTGACTGTATTTTCACATCCTCCGAATCCTCTATGATGTTTACATCATTCTTTGCGGCCCCTGATGTTCCCTGCCCCTCTATTTCAACATCATCTTCAGCGTCTAACACAGGCATGTGACACTCCTCAGCTATAGCATTCAAACTCTCATAGACCTTCTCCACATCATCCGTCAGCACCGCCATCGGTACGTACACAGGCTCCTGCCGATGGTACATAAAATCCCCTCTTTTAGTTTTATTATCACATAACACATTCGGCTATCTCTTAAAGACATTTACATACCGACTTGCTCAGCTTCTCGACCATTTCCTCCAGCAAAACACGGCGCACCCCATTCATTCTGTTTTCCTCATCTGAATCAAACGAAGGCTGGGGCATCACTCCGACATCACGCATGTGCAGTCTTCGATACAATAAACGGCCTGGTGCATAGGGTGGAAACTCTGGAATTTCAGCATCATTCAGGGTCTTGGGAGCTTCCATGGTTGCTGGTTAAAGCCCACTGACAAAGGCGCTCTTTTTATACACATAAAACAACCCCTCCCTTTTACAGAAAAGACTCTCAATTGGTTCCTGCCCAAAAATTCAAACGGTGTTCTCCTTTCCGATTGGGCCCCACCCTATAGCGTGATGTAACGTCACAAGACTCTGCTTGCCCTCCACCCCTTAGAGGCTGTGATGTGGCCGCTTCTGATTGGTCCGCCGTTGCACCACCCCAAAGACAAAGGAACAGAAGCCATTCCACCAACAGCCTTCGAAGGAGCAACATCTCTCGGACCCCCTGTATTTTTTACTTCTCCTTGTACGAGGTAAACGAACTTTTTCATATAAAGTCTAAAAAACATTTCATACTATTGCCGACTGCATGTTTAATCTAAATACTCTTTTTTTACTAAACTTTCCTGCTTAAAATATATCTTGTGTTAAGTAAAACTTATTTTACTTTCATATAAAAGTCTAAAAAACATTTCATACTATTGCCGAATACATGTTTAATCTGAATACTCTTTCATATAAAGTCTACACTCTTTTTTACTAAACTTTCCTGCTTAAAATATATCTTGTGTTAAGTAAAACTTATTTTACTTTCATATAAAAGTCTAAAAAACATTTCATACTATTGCCGACTACATGTTTAATCTGAATACTCTTTCATATAAAGTCTACACTCTTTTTTACTAAACTTTCCTGCTTAAAATATATCTTGTTTTAAATAAATAAACCTTTTTTACATTAAAATAAAATACATTATAAAAACTAATACTTTTTAAAAGTTGCTCAACAAAATGGCCGCTCTTTCAAAATGGCCGCTATCATTTGATAAAAGTCATTAATAAAGTTGCTCAACAAAATGGCCGCTATCATTTAATAAGGGTCATTAATAAAAGTGACATATCAAATAAAATAAAATAGATTAATTAAAATATAACATCATTTTTTTTAATATCATTTTTGATATCATTTGATATCATTTGATAAGACCATCCATCAAAGCTTCGATTAAAATTTGACATAAGGTATCTAACCTATACTACTGAGCTACGCCCATGCTACAGGGGAAGGTGAACAACCCTCCGAGTCAACTGCCAATCTTCCCAAAGGGAAAATTCCTTCCTGACCCCAAATATGGTGAACCCTTAGACTCTGAGCATGGCACGCAGACCCCACCAGCAAGGCACCTGATATAAAATATAGTACCCAGGCTTCAAAATGGCTCGACAGTCCCATGTCCAGACGCAGACAACTTTGATGCTACAGGAAGAAAGGGGGGGGGGCAGGGGGAAGACACTTTGTCCTGCAGCATCAAATAATAAAAACTCCTCACAGGATAAATACCATAAATTTATCCAAGTCCACTTTATTTATTTATTTATTTATTTAATACATTTCTACCCCGCTCTTCCTGCCACAGGCGGCTCAGAGCGGTGAACAATAAAAAATATAAAATTTAAAATACAAATATAATATAAACATTTTAAGATGTTTTGAAACATTAAAACACAACAGGGGAAAAAACCCAACCACCACCCTCCATACCCTTTACCCCTCTCCCTCGCCAAATGCCTGGCAGAACAGCCAGGTCTTACAGCTCCTACGGAACATCGGGAGGTCGGGCCAGACCGTACCCCCACTGGGAGGGAGTTCCAAAGGCACAGCGTGGCCACTGAGAACGCCCTGATCTGTGTGCCCCCCCCCCGGAAACCCAGGGGACCTCTAGCACGGCGCACCCGGACGACCGCAGGGGCCGATCTAGAACCCGGGGAGTGAGGCGGTCTCGCAGGTAAGCAGGGCCCAGGCCGTGTAAGGCTTTATAGGTTAACACCAACACTTTGAATCGGACCTGGAGACTATGGGCAGCCAGTGCAGAGACCGGAGCACTGGTGTAATGTGCTCCTGGCGACCCAGCCCCACCAAGAGCTGGGCTGCTGTGTTCTGCACAAGCTGTAGCTTCCGAGCCGTCACCATATGTAGCCCCACATAGAGCGCATTGCAGTAGTCTAACTGAGAGGTGATAAAAGCATGGATGATCGTGGTCAGGTCCGAAACCGAAACCAGCGGCCAAAGTCGCCGTACCAGATGTAACTGGCGGAAGGCGCTCCTCGCCACAGCCTCCACCTGGAGATCCAGGCGGAGCTGCACATTTTGAAGCTATTCAGATTCTTTGCTTCCACAACTGCCCCTGGAAGCTTATTCCAGTAGTTCACTGCTGTAATTGTTAAAAACCTTCCTCTAATTTCCAGCCTAAACTTATTGATAACCAGCTTGTATCCATTAGCTCTCGTACCCATGTTCCCTTTTAGTTTGAACAGATCTTCCTTTTCTAGTGCATTAACTCCCCTGATGTATTTATACAGCTTAATCATATCTCCCCATAGCCTTACTTTTGATAGGCTGAATAAGCCACGCTCCTTCAGCCTCATCTCATAGGGTAAGTTCTCCATCCCTATTATTAACCTGGTAGCTCTACGTTGCATTTGTTACAGTTTAAATTTATCCTTCTTAAACATTGGTGACCAGAACTGAACACTGTACTCCAGAGCCTTACCAGAGCCTTATACAGAGGCAACAATACCTCCCGATCCCTGCTGATAATACCATGCCTAATACATTTCCAGGCATTTGCCTTTTTTTACAACTGCATCACATTGATAACCCATAGTCATTTTTTGATCAATTATAACCCCCAAGTCCCTTTCCTCCTCTGTTGTTTCCAACTGATGAGTTCCTAGCTGGTAACTAAAATTCTTCTTATTAAACCCCTAATGCATAACCTTTCACTTTGCACTATTTTATCCCGTTCCTAACACTGTTCTCCTCTGCATTGGCAATTCCTCCCAACTTAATATCATCAGCAAACTTCATTAGCACGCTAACCGATCCCTGAGGAACTCCACTAGCAACCTCCCCCCACCTAGGAAGTCCACTGAAAGCATTGAAAGCTCAATGAAATCAACAACAGGTTGCACAGAATACCAGTATACCTCGGGGGGGGGAAATCACCCTATCAAAAACCAGTTTTATTTAGGGTTGTTGTTAACATTAATTACCCAGGAGGATGCACGGACTCTTCCTTTGTCCTGAAATGACCAAGGGAAAAGTTGCATATGAAACAGCCATGGGAAAGGGGGTAGGAGGGGGTAGAAATCAAGGGGTTGACTTTTCATTATCCTCTTTAACCACTGAGGTGAACTTTCAGAACCATAAAGATCTCATTATTGCCTGCTGTCAATATTTGAGGGTGAAAGAGGTCCCAGATCTCCATGTGGTTTTTATTCTGCCTCAAGACCACAAAGCCAAGGCTACAAAACAGTTCCCTGTACCTGTGCAATATTTTTGGTGTGAATGCTGAATGGTGCCATAAAAAGAGTTTTTGAAATTTATACCCAAATCATCATAATTTAGATGGTGGCTGTTAACCTGAAATGTGTCACAGTGATTTTGTTCCTTTTGCTTGTCGGTTTGCCATAAAGAACAGGTACTTTCATGCAAGAAGCACCCAGATGAATGAAGGTTGGTTTTCTAAAGCCAGAGGGTGCAGGAGGCAGATGATGTGTAATGTAAGTCAAGTGGATTTTTCAGCTTCAGGATAGGCCATATCTCTCCTTCCAGTTGCACCTATTTTTACAAAAATGTGGGTCCCCTCTTATCTTTGGGCCTTCTGTCTCTGTGCCAAATTTAGCTGAAATTAACATGTGGGATCTGACATTATTTTCTCTCTCTCACACTGACACACACACACGTTTGCATAACCGTTAGTTTCCACAGGAAACCACTATGTCCCAAATCCTCTCTTTGCATCGCTCTTGGATGCATCGAAGAACAAATTTGAATGCTTTAGTTTTTACACACAGGGTTACTGCCTCTCGCAGTTTGACCCTGAGATTTCCATAGGCCAAAACAGGAGCCTCTGGGTCAAACCACAAGAAATGGCAACCTCTTTTGCACATGGCATTTCTAAAGTCCTTTCAGAGCATATTGCTGCTGTCAAACAGGCTGATCACCAGCTGTAGATTTCCCTGCTCAGAGACTCCATTCAGAAGTCAGTTGTGGGTGAGCAGGTTTATAGCCTTTGTAAATTAAAGGTTTTGTTCTTTTATGGAATGTCTAAACCGGTCTCTTTAGTTAGGTTTTAATATCTATTAAGTAATTCATGATTGTTAAAACTGAAACAAATTTGGAACTTTTTATTTGCAAATTGCATTTGGGTTTTTGTTTACTGAACTCAAATTTGTTGCTCCTGTGAAGTTTGCCAAATTCATTTCCTTGGCCCTTTCACTCTGGGGGTGGAAGGAGGAATTCAGATCTCTTTTAGGATAAATATGCCAAGAGACCGTGACTATGTTGAGAGAATATTAAGGGGAATTGCAATGGGGTTTTTGTCCTGATGACTGTGAGCCAGATTCTGATAAACCTGCACATACTGTTTTGGACTATAAGGATATGTACCTTCCTCTGACTACTGGGCAAGTGACTTCTCTGAGGCTTAGGGGCTTGAAATTGTTTTCCTGTTGTGTGGCGTGGGCATAACCTGTGTAGTCTCTGACTGTGACAAGAGTGCTCTTTAAGAGTCAGTTCCAATATCCCTTGAAACAACTGCAGGTGTCCCCACTGATTTCAGTGCATGCAGAACGAGATCCCAAATGAGAGAGGTCTTGGATACCTATAGCTAATTAGCTAAGCTGCCAGTAGATGCTGATGTCCTTCGGGAACATGTAGCATGATTGCTACATTTTGTAGGTCAGATAGAGCTTGTTTGTGTGTGCTACAAAATTTCTTCTTATGCCCAGCTCTTAGACATAGTACTGACCCTGCCAGGAACCTATGCAGATAGCTTTTCCCCCTTACTTTCCTGTGTGCATGTTCAGCTAACCAGCACAAAAAGGGCCCCAGCTCAGGACTATCCCAGCGAGCCTCTGCCATGCTTACTTACTGGATGCCTTTAGACCCAGCCTTCTTCACCCCCTGACTGGCCAGTCTGTCCAAAGGTGGGGTCGCCAGATGCTCCACCAGTAGTGCTCCAAAACATCCCAGAACGCTGCTGGCGAACAGGCCAACCAAACTCAGGGCACCATCCTGGAGTGGAGCTGCTGTCTGTCTGTGGGGTGGCCTTGTGCTGTAGCTCCACTCCAGGCCGCCCATTGCCCCGGACAACACCATAGAGTTGCAGGTGCCAGACTAGAGTGTCAGGCAATTGACTGCAACTCTATGGTGTGTTGGGGTGTGCTGTGAAGGCAGACGGCCGGCCAGAGAAATGGCCGAGTATCTAAAGTGGACCCAAGTGGAGCTGCAAGAGGGCAGACGCATGGGGTGCACTGCTGGAGGAGCTCTGGGGGCAGGCAGCCTCCACATCCATCTGTTTACACCCACTGTGTCCTCAGCTGGTGATGAGGGTGGGGTAGTATATGACCCTGAGACTCTCATAGCCTAAAATGGGAACCTGAGTGAAGTGGCAACTCGAGGCTGGGGGTGTCTCCTACCACTGCTGGGAAGGACTAACTCTCACACTGGGTGTCTTCGCCGCCACTGCCCCACCTAACCCCTGGGTGGGCTGTCATTTAAAGGTGGCCCACCAGATGTGCAGGTGGAGCAGAGGTGGGGCAGGCTGTCCCTGCTCTGGGGCTGCTTTACTGGTGGTGCTCTGAAACATCCCAGAGTACCGGCAGCAGAGTGGGCAGCCCAATCCTGGGGCAACAACCAGAGATGGCGCTGCTGTCGTCTGCTTGGTGGATGGCCGCTGCAGCCCTGCTCTCAACCGGTGGTTGCCCTGGCAACACCATAGTGTTGCGGATGATCTGCCCACAACGCTATGGTGTTGTGGGGGAGGCATCACGTGGGTGGACTGCAGCAGCTGCCAGATCCATTTAAAATGGACTCAGGCACAGCCACAAGTGGGCAGATGCGGGCGTGTATCCCTGGACTTGCTCTGGGGTTGAGCAGCCCCACATCCCTGTGAAGATGCCCAATGTGCTGTTCTGCTGAAAAGGGGCGGTAGCTCTGCCTTCTTTACTGACTTGTGGCTGGGGTGTGAGGCAGCTGCCATTTGTAAACATAAGGAGAATGAGGGATACAGAAGTGGTGGATCTGAAGGTTCAGTGGCTCTAAATTTGTGTGTGTGAGAGAGAGACAGAGAGGGAGAGAGATTCCCCCTTTAGAAAATGGAGAGGGCCGTGGCTGAAATTGGTGTAACAAGTTAGGGGTGGAGGAGGGAAGAGACCTTCCCCCTCTGAGAGGTCTCTTCCCTCCTCCACCCCTAACTTGTTACACCAATTTCAGCCACACTTGCACCTTATCTTTCAAGTAGTTTCAGTGATTCACCTGCAAGGTGTGGGCCTGTTTGGGAAGGGGAGGTTTTTTAATGCACTGTAAGTACAGGTATCATTCTCAGTGCAGTGATATCGCAGAACAGCAAGATCATTCACAGTTAGTTTGATAGTATTTCTCTTTATTTTACTTTTTGAAACAGCTTTCTTTAGCAGATGGATGAGTGGGAACAAAATAAAGTATTTGAAAGGGAGGGGTGGGGAAGCCCAGCATTACAAATCAAGCGACTTAACACTTCAATTGTAGCCAGTACTCAACATAACCAAAGGAATACCCAAGCCCATTTGGGTTTATCAACCAGTGAGCTCACAGTGAAGAGGAACAGTTCTGCCCCTTCATTCCCCCCTAACAAAACCACACTGCCTGACCCCCTCCTCCAACATGGAGTTGGCTTCACTCATCCAGCCAGCTTATGGGAAATCCAAATGCTAGCAGGAAGCAGAGCAGCACAGGGGGACAGTGCTGAATTTTGGCTTTCCGGGGTGGTGGCATGGCTGGTCCAAGGGTTAAAATTCAACTGTCCAACACACCCCAACTATTTTGTCTGGGGGAGGTGACACATCCCCTCTGGTCCCCTCACCTCCCAACACTTCCAGCAGCCAAGGAGGGACAAACTCCACCTTCTCAGTCAATAAACACTGGCCCTCTGTGAATAAGCAGTGCCCTCCTGCCCTTGCATGCATGCACCCCTCCCAACTTCCCAAACACAGAAAGAGGGACAGAAGCTCATTCGACATAGTTTCTTGTCCTTCCATCTCCCCATTGTTCTCTTAAGTGCTTTTCCTGGGAGACCACCAGGAAAGAGGGGGGGGGGGGGGAGCTTGAATACAGGACTTTGATCTCTGAGGGACAGTGGGATTCAGCACCCAAGTGAAAACAGACATAACACTAACTCCACTTTAACAACGCTTTAACGTTTCTTGTGCCTGTTGCAGCAGGGCTGTATTGGTGCCCTATACAGCCCTGCAACATGCATAAGAAATGTTAAAGTGGTGTTAGCGTTATGTCTGTTTTCACCCAGAAAGTAACTGTCCCTCCCAAGTAGAGACTGTTGGGAGGTTATGGAACTCTGTCCTTGTTGAAGTCAACAACATAACTCCCAGTGACTTCTTCGGAGACAGAATTTCACTCAAGAAGCGATACTGTGTGAATTTGTCCCGTCCCGTCCCCACCCCAAAAAAATATATATAGTTAAATTTCTTGCCCAAGGAACATACCCAAAGACCTAACATGCTAAGCTGGGCAGCTATTTTAATTTGGAAACCATGAGGCAAAACATTGGAACGGAAAACTGTTATATTGTATTGGTAGCTGGGACTGCTTTTTATAGCAACTGTGTTACAAGGAAATGTGTCATATTCTCATGTATAATATATGCTGTAATTATAATTTAATATAAAATGGATTTTTTTATTTACAGTAGTGTAGCTGAAAAAAACTCTTTTTAGAATAATCTGTATGCTTAATATATTATAACAGAATATGAAAGGAACAGTTCCTAACCAATGTGAGTCTTGCCAACAAGTTCATCATGATGAGGACTGGGCCCTAAATAACTCTTCATTACCCTTTATTATATTTTAGTATCTCTGCTGTATATATGACGCTGTTCCACAGTTCCATGGAGTAAAACCTTTTCTTCCACAGAGGGGCTATGACAACTAGAGTGTTTTTGCACAAAACTTGGTCAAGTAGCAACTAGCCCTTGTGCTGATTTTGAGCTTCCAGTGGCCCTTCTGCTATTTGAAAAAAAAGTTTGCTTGTCAAGTAGATAATGGCTATGGCTTAAACTGGAGCATTTCATGGCTTTACCAATCTGTCATCAGTTGCAACTTTATCAGCAAGGAAGACTTGAGCAGCAAAAGCAACTTCTGGTCAGCTAATGACCCCATAGACCCAGGAGAGAGAGGACCTTCTCCAGTCCCTTCAGCCATTGTTCCCATCTGAAACAATGCATCCAAGAATATGTAGTGCAGCTGGCTGGTGGATGGAAATAAGAGTGGCCGATTGCTGCACAGGGAAGACGAAGGTGTGAAAATGCTGCTACTTGACCAGTTGCTACTTGATCAACGTTCTGTGCCCAGAACATCCTTAGTTGTTGATTTCATAAGTTGTGATGTTGTTTTATTGTGGCCCCAATCCTGTGATTCCTCTGCACTTTCAGAAAAGACCACAAGAAGATGACGGTGAAGTTAAGATTGCACTGGTAAATACGTGTTTGCTTATATTCTTCTATGCTCTTGTTGCTGAAAGAATGAGATTATATATCAGATCAGCCTATTGTGTATACTCTGGTTAGACATACGTGGGAGTATGGCTCAGTTAATAGCAATCAGCTCGATTGCTGTAAGTCCTATGCAGCAAGCAGATCCTGGCCTCCTATGCAGTATCGATACTGCAGCTCAAGGGCAGCACTACATTGGTAGAGGTGCTATCCTTTGGAGGAGGTGTTCCACTGGTGTCCTGCTTGGCAGATGGTCAGGTGGAAGGCAAAGATCCTATGGCATAAGAGGAGAGAATTAGCATTGCCCATGGCACCAGTTCTCTTCCTGTTAGGTGCATTTTAATGTCTGAGGTTGAGGGAGCTATTGCTCAGACAATATTGGCTTGTGTGGTCACTGCACTACCTGCTTGATAGGGCGAGCTTGTCTTGCCTGTGACAGTTACAAGAGCTGTTCCATTAAAAACATCCTAGCAAGGGTAGCAGTCACTTGCTGCAGGCCAGGCAAGTCCAGCATAGCAGAAGCATGTTGTTCCCCCACTGCATCAAGAGACACCAGTGAAGAAATCCAACTCCCAAGCAAAATCAGTCTACCCCTCCAAAAACAGACCAAGGAAAGTAAGTAGAGGAGTCACAGTTCCTGAAGCACCAGGTGAATGTGCTCTTGTTGTTGTTGCTGCCAGGTCGGCAGAGTCAGTGGCATTACTAATTTTAGTGCTGCTTGCATGTGGGGAGTTGGCACTTTCTAGGTCCTGGGGGAGAGGAAAATTGGCAAATGATCATATATAAACGTAGAAAGCACCAGGGACCTTCACCTCTAGACTAGATTTAGACAGGAGCAAAAAGCGGGAGTCTATGCTAGTTAAAATGTATGGAAACAGAGGACTGCAGTGATCCCTATATTTTGTTACTTCCCATCATTCTCACCCCTATGGAAGAGGATGTTATTTAAATAGTGGGGTGAACTGTGGGTTTATAGATTTAGTGGTTAAAAAGACATTGCCAACATTTTGTTTCATACATTTTACCTTTTCTAAAAACAATTGGCATGCCAGAATCTTTAGAGAGAAAACCTCCAATTCTGCGTTCATGTTAGCAGATTATTCAGAGGGACTCGGAAGTAAGACCTGTGTGCCCTAGTTTGTTAGTGCAGCACAAGTTACTGGTGTTTCCCCCTGACTTCCAAAATAGGGAAAAATATTTGTTTTATTTTATCTTTGTTTTCTATCACTTAGGCAGCCACCCTTGTGTGTGTGTGTGTGCTCCCTCCCCACACCCCTTTATAACTTTTGGTCCCACACGTTGGGGGTTTTAACAAAATTTGGTAGAGGGATAGAAGGCCCAAAGGGTAAGTAGGGAGAATTCCCAGAATTTCCGGGTAGCTAGAGTGGAGGAAATGGCCCCTTTTATAGCTGACTTACTTTGAACATTGCCTCCCCCCTCTCCCCTTAGGAAGTGGGATTCATTATTTTAGGTGCTTGTGGCATGGGACTAGTTAAGAATAAGACAACATGGGGAGAAATACAAGGGGAAGTGTTCCTATTTTGGGCCTGTCAAGGATGACAGTGGCCAATTGATTCACAACTGACTTTAAATTCTAACTGAATTGAGTGACTCTAGGCAGTGTGACAGGACTGTTCTAGCTCTTGCAAAGCAAGGTAACAGGAAAAGGAGGAGGAAGTTCCCTCCATGTTGTTAGTTTCATAGAGATCAATGTTGCCTTTTGTTTCCCATCATTTCCCCAATGTGGTCTCTTTCTTGCCATTTGTCCTTCCATAACCACTGTTTGATCATTAGTGTCAGAAAGCAACAGCAGTTCTGCTATAGGATGCACATTCACTATGTGGGCAAGTCTAGATTTGTTTGAAACTGCATCGTGCAAATCTGTAGGCAAACTACCAGTTGAGTTTTTCCTTCTTGAATGGGACGGATGGCTGGGGATTCCCAAACCACTCTGCATTTTGTAGGCTCTTTGAGTGTGTCCCACCGATTAAATTTACTGAGTGAGCACTTTTTGAGCAGATGTGGCATTGGCTCCAGTAGTAGGGTAAAGCTAGCTCGGCAAATGTATCTGTTGGAAAACATTCTTGTTAAGCACTGCTCTGTTTGGGTCCCATTTTGTGACTTTTATCCTTTGCTATATCCAGTGATCTGAGCCTTTCCTGGAAGAAAATAGTTTGCTAGGGTGACATATATGCCCACCAGTCCTGATGAAACCAAACCTCTCAACGTGTGTTATATTCAGTAGACAGGGACATCCTAAAAGCACTGGATATCTGACTGTCAGTTTACGGATGAGACAAATGCTACACTTTTTGATCTTTGCAAGTGCAAACTGAGAGCAATATGTTATAGGGCAGAACAAGGAAGAAGTGTGGGCCTCCCCACATACCACCAAGTGACCTGTGCTTGTTTGCTGAACCAGATACGCCTCCCTCCCCACCTCTTGCCTCTGGCTGGTTAAGCAGTAGGAATTCGGCCATGCATTTCAACATCTGTGAACTGCTGGATGTTCTCTGTGCTTTCTGGAGTGGTGGTGATCGGGGAGATGACGTGCTTCAGGCGTAAGAGCATGGTGAAGAGCAGTATGAGAAGGATGGCCAGAAGTGTCAGGAACAACCCCACATACATGTACAGGTTGGAGTATTTATCAGCAGTTGTGTCAACTTCTGTAGCTACAGTTGGAAAGTGTACACGGCCAGTAAGATTTCCACGGAATTTAAAATCAATCTCAGTCATTGCTCACTCAGGTTTTGTCCATTTTCTCTACTTGCTGATAAACCTGTTGTCTTCTGAAGACTATCCACAGAGGGGGCCTGCACATGAAGAGTCTGTCATCAGTTCTGCAGAGGAATGGTGATCCGGAGACATTCCCCCCACTGGAGTAAGCAGTTCTCTCTACAGGAGACATTGGCAGCCATTTCCTGTATGGCCCAGGTAATTACAATGATGATGAAAACTGTAATTTTTAAGTTATTATTATTCTGCTGTGATCTCTGTTGGTAAGAATGTTTTAGTCCATTTCTGGAACTGACCTATCCAAGTTTTTGCAAAGCTTGAATTTTGGCATTAACTTTCTGCCAAGCTGTCACACTGCATATGATTTATTCTGGCGTGATCTGGAAGATTGTTTGGTTTGTTGCTGCTGTGCTCAGTGACCTCCACGCTCCAAAATGATGGGTCTTGGTTATTATACCGGATTAATGGCAGCAGATTTAAGTGTCTTCCGTGTCTCCCAGTTAGATGATCCTGCTCTTAGAGCCAGTGGAAAATGCTGCATTTCTAAAAGGAAAGAAGAAAAAGAAATGTGAGTAAACAACAGTCTGCACTGGTGTCTCTTCGTAAAGTAGATTGGGCCAGACTCTGCCAGGGGTGAGATAACAGCAAAACCTTAAATGCCTGATAAGAGATTCTTCTGGTGTGATTCCCAAGTGAATTAAAGACACCAAAGCTGCCTCTGCCTTGTGCCCTCTAATTCCGCTCCCTGGGGTACAAGACAGAAGGAGGCATGGCTAGGATGTTATGCTTTGAGCTGTATCAAGGATGAACTGTCTCCACCAGACCTCACCATTTGTTGGCTTAATGCCTCTTCTCTGACACTTGTGAAATCAGCCCGTTTTAGAGCTATTTGTGTGCACAGGCTGCATGTTTTTCCAGCGTTAATATTGTATAGAGCAGCTTTCCTTGATTGACTGAATCCTGCTCCTTGGCTGGCCAGAAGAAGGCATTGCTCGTCAGAGGAAGTCCCCCTGAGACTGAGTGTGCAGCATTCCTTGCGTGCAAAGTTCCTCAGGGCCCGGTGCATGAAAAGGGAGCACTAGGAATTGAAAGCCAATTGGTCTCTTGCTCCTAAATCATTCAAGTGCTTTGGAAAACCCTACTCGGAAAGCCTTGTTTCCTGCTTTTGCAATGTAGACCGCAATCTCTGGGCTGCAGGGATAGCAGAGTAGCTGAAGTAAATAATTGGCACTGCAGTCTATCACATTTTATGCAAAACGATGTGTGACCAAGTGACATGGGGTAACTTCAGACGTTACGATACCACGGTCAACCACAGTGAACCCCCTGTGGTGGCCGTGGGAGTGTAACGTCTGATGTTACCCAGAGATTCCCGCCAGATGTTCACCCCTGTGAACCCCCAGCAGGAATCTCTTTGACCACACTTTTGGACCTCTGGCTGCCTGGTGGTCTGAAAGTGTGGTAGGATCATGCCCCAAGTATGGTCGCAGTGGCCACGATCCGGAATCGGCAGAAAGTAACGACTGTTACCTTCCGCCGGCCGAATCGTGGCCCAGACCACGCTGCGGGATCGGGCGCAGCAGCTAGCTTGGCCGCTGTGCCCGCCCGTCTCCTGGAGGGTGGGCAGCCTGGGGAGCGTGGGGGGGGGGCGGGACTGTGCGGCCACCCATCGCGCTGCGCCGCCCCCTCCCCGATGGGAATCAGGCCGGCACATCTGAAGGACGGCTGGACGGATTCCTCACCGGAATCCAAAACAGATCCTGGTGCGGGGCGATTTCATGTCTGAAATCACGCATGCTCCCTGAAAAAGGGAAGGTTTGTAGGAATTACTGAGAAATCCTTATCCACAGCAGCATGCACAGCATCTCTGGAATAAATGCTTATTTACTAACAAGGGAGGTTTATCGGTGAATAATTTGAGACCTTTCACAAGGAGAGTAGATTAGGCAAAATGATGTGAGCGCATCTGGATTGTTTTCCAGCAACTTAGAAGGAGCCTGTTTCTAAAAGGGTCAGGCAGGCTGTGTAATTCCTTTCTCTCCTTCCCAAACATCTAACACTGATCTCTGAAAACTATTTTCTCCCAAAAAATCAATTAGCTATCATCCCCTGCCCATCTCCAGTTTACAGAAACCCTAATTCTGAGTCTCGCATACTTCCAACATTTTCTCTTGTTACTGGATCATAGTCATAAGAGAATCATTTCCAGAGCAATTCCTTTAACTTTCAATTCCTACTCAGATGTTGGCCCTTCATCCCTACTTTTGAAATCTGCTTTTGGAAGCAGGAATCCCTGCCTTTATTGGATGGAGCCTGTGTTTTGTTTACCCTTCCAAAGTTCTGGCATTTCTATTATAAATTAATATAATAATTTACAATTATTCCAATGCATTAAACAGTCAGATTATTTGATCAGTGCATTCACCAGAGACTGAAAGAGGGACTGTAAAAACATTTAACGTGACTTTTTAAAAATAGAAAATGACTTGGTAGCATCCAAAATCTCAATGAATTGTGTTGTATAAAGTGGTATTGAGGTTAATCAGATGACCAATTAATCAGTTAAAATGAACACTGTTAATGGAGTAAAATGATTGGTTCACAGCCCTACTATTTTAAGGCCTAAAAGGACCATTATGAATTTCTAGTCCAAACTCCTACGTGTAACAGGTCATAGAATTTCACCCAGTCTTTTCTGCATCAAAACCATAATTTGGGGGTAAGCTATAGCATTCTTTTTCAACAGGCATTTGGTCTTGAGCTGAAGACTTGAAGTGATGCAGACTCCACCGTGCCCCAACTACAGACTGGGGCAGATCCATTCCTGGGGTAATTCTATTGGAATAAATATATCAGAGATTGGTCTGGTCCATTTAGCATTATCAAATGCTTCAAATCGCCTTTAAAACCAACATTTGAAGTATACAGCCTCAATTTTCAAAAGTGACCAATGATTTGGGGTCTCCAAAAACTGGACTCTTTCTTTGTTTTGGTAACTATGAGTTTCCACTTGGTACAACAGTTCAGGCTTCCCCAAAACACATGGTGGACAGTAGCATCTGAACACAACCAAGAGAATGATCCTAAAATCATTTGCTCAGAGCCATCCCATTGACTTCACTGGAACAGTTCCCAGGTGAGCAAATTTGAGCAAACTGAGCTATTGAGGTGCTCAATAGCTTCTTTCATAGAATGTCAGGGTTGGAAGAGACCTCAAGATCCTCTAGATCAACCTTTTGGTTGGATTCAGGAGGACATCTGAGGTAGGTCATCATTATTCCCATTTTAAAGTTGCGGAACGGAGGCTGAGAGAGGGTAGTTTTAGACGAACGCAGGGCTGCTCACCCCGGAGCTGCTCTGTGGTCACACCCATGTCCAGCCCCACCTGGGTCGGGTTTAAATGGCCTTGGTGGGTTCCCTGGCCTGCGGTCCACCTGCGTGATACCCCCCCCCCACCATAGAGTTGCAGGCGGATTGCCTGACGCTCTAGGCTGCTACCTGCAACTCTGTGGCATTGCCCAGGTCAACAGCCAGCCATAAGTGGAGCTGTAGCATGGGTCCACCGAGCAGACGAATAGCAGCAGGCTGGTGCCCTGAGTTTGGCCAGCCCACTCCCCCGGCAGTGCTCCAGCATGTTCCAGAGCACTGCAAACAGGGCTGTATATACGACATTGGGCAGGCCTCCTTCCGACAGATGGGCCACTCAGGGCTGGTGTGGCCAGATCCAGGGCAGTCTGCCCATCTAAAAGCACCCATAGTGACATTCCCAAGGCCATCAAGTGAGCTCATGGTTAAGACAGGATTGGAACTCGGCTACTCTCTCTTCTTTGTATTCTTCCTTATTTAAATGCCTAGATGAAGTGTAATTGTAAACAGAAAAAGAAACAGCTGGAAGATGAGATTGTGCCATCAAATTTGATGCTCATTATGGTCTGATACCAATTCACTCTAGCATGGAAGGCCAGTGCAAGGACTCTTCACTGTTTATCCCAAACTGGTTTATCCTAGGGTATTTTCAGACGTGATGATCACAGTCAACCCCACAGAACCACAGTGGATTCTGTGGTGTGGCTGTGATGGCCGGCACGTCTGATTGATCCCTGCCAGATGTTCACCACAGTGAATACCTGGCAGGGATCAATATTGACCACGGTTCCGGCTCTGCAGCGGGGCACACATTCCTTTCCAGAACCATGGTTATATTGGCCACGATCAGGAAAAGACCAGGAGAGGGCCGAATGTAATGTCAGTTACCTTGCCCCTCTCCAGATCGTGGCCCAGGCCTCCGGTCGTGGTTGCGCACAGCGGCCTCATTGGGAGATAAAGCTGTTTGTTTACAAACAACTCCTCCCCACGTGAGTGATCAGAAGGTTGTTGCCTTGTAAAGAAGGTTCTTTGAGATAGCTCCAAACATTCTCACAACTGGGTTGTGCATGCTTACCCTGTTCAAATAAGAGACCACGTGATGGTCTCGAGTTCCTCTACTATAAAAAGTAATCTCCCCCCTCAGAATGACAGTTCCTTCCAACCCTTTCTAACGTAAGAAAAAAAAAGTCCATGCAGGGCTGGAAGGGTGAGTGTTGTGAGAATTTTGGAGCCATCTCGAAGAATCTTGTTTGTAAGGCAGCAACCTTCTGTTCTTCTTCGAGTGGCTCCTCACATGCCCTTTTTACATGGCTGTGCTGGGTGGGGGATCCATGGGCACACATGGGTGGGGTGTGCACACAGCTGCACATGCATCCCCACTAACCCCCTGCTCATCTGCACCCATGGAGCAACCTCCATTTCCCCCAGTTGCTCCATGCATTGGGACAAGCGGAGATGTGTGTTAGGCAGGCACGTGCATGTACCCCCAGTCACCACAGGTGCGCATGCCGTATCATTTACACGGAGCTCCCCCACCCATGAACACGCAGTGTGGGGGTGGGACCTGGCTTGGAGGCTGCAGCCTGAGAAGGGCCTAGGGGTGCAAAATTCCTAAGTCCAGTCCTGTCTGACACAGTGTTGCAACCATGGGCAGGGAAGGACCCCATGCAGCAGTCTGTCAGGCCAGGTCACACTCACAAGCCTCGTGACTCAGCTCACCCCTCTGGCAATGTGTCGCGGAGTCCTCCCCACCAGTCCAGGCAAGGGAGGCCCAGCCAGAGCAGGAAGTTGCCCAGTGGTGACTCTACTTAGTAACTGAGTGGAACCGCTGCCGGGCACCTTCCTGCTCTGGCGTTCCCCACATTGAGCTGGCCCGGCCTGCCCTACCAGACCCCGGCCTCCAGGGCTGGTCGGGTGAGCTGGGGCAGCAATGGTACTGCTGCTGGCCGCGTTCAGCCCCAGCATGGGCAGCGAGGTGCAAGGAACAGAGTGCAACATGGCACCAGCTTGCCACCAGCCCAGAAGATGGGTGGGCCCAGCAGCAGGCCACCGGCAGCATGTTGTAGACTCTGCAGAGAGCATGTAAGTCCCAAGCACCAGCAGCCCAGCGCCCCTAGGCCGGCTGAGCTGGGAGGCACCCTTAGGGAAAAAAAGGGAGAGGGGCATTTCTTGTCCCTGGGCCCATCCCAAGCTAGCTATGCCCCTGGCCAAGTGAAGTACAGAACATTGTCCTTGGTCTATTTCTGCAGCTCTCTCTGAAAGATGGAGCTTGTTTCTGTCCCCGAGGACCAGAGAGGCTAATGGCTTGGCATATTTCTGAAAATTAGGCTGTGTTAATGCTAAGGACGTTAATGTGAAGTTCAACTGCAAAAATTAATTGTAAGCCAAGAGCTGGAATTAGTGAACCTCCATGGGCAGTTATAAATAAGAGAAAAAGATTAATAGTGGAGATTATTGTTGGTGGAAATCTAGCATGAATCTGTAGTACTTTCAGGCTATTTAATGTGGATTTGTAGGTAACAATCTGGCTTTTGATCTCAGTTGACCTTTTGAAAGCTGGCTAATGAATTACCTCCTTTCCACTAAGGATTCAGTTACCATGGCCAGATGCACACACAAGAATTGCTTATAAATACTGTTGGAAACACTGCATGCTAGTCATTTCAGTGTGCAAGACTAAATGTTTGCTTAGGGTGCAATTCTCTGCCATTAAAGTCACTGTGGGTTTTGTTTGCACCATTAATGTTTAGTTACTTCAGTTAGTGCAAGTCACTTTTAGTAGCACTAGCATTAAAGTATGAAGCCTTAAAGCAGATAAGCAAATCTTAATATGCAAACATAGTAGTACACACAGGTTATATAGAGTTGTGGAAGCATCTTACAAAATGGGACTGGGCAACATAATGGCAAGTGAAATCCAGAGGGGATTAGTGCAAAGTAATACACACTGTGGGGAAAAATAACCATCACGGTACCAATGATATTGAGTTCTGAATTTGTGATTTACACCCAAGAAAGATAGTTCCCTGGAAATGCCAGCTCACTGCGATACAGCAGTCAGAAAGGTAAATAGAATGTCAAGAGCTATTTGGAAAGGATAGAAAATAATACCCATGGTACACCCACAGCTTGGATCTGTGCAGTTCTGGTCACCCAGTCTCAAAAAGGATATAGTAGAACTGGAAAAGCTATACCGAAGGAGAGAAGAAAAATGATCAGGAATATGGAATGACTTCTGTAAGAGGAGAGATTTAAAAGATTTGGACTCTTCAGAAAGGGAGGGAAGATCTGATGGAGGTATAATAAGATTACGAATACTATAGAGTAGGGCTGGGGAACCTCACACCCAGGGGCCAAACTATGTAGCCCTTTTCCAGTTCCTGGACTGCCCCTGGACCTAGTTCCTGTTCCCAAGCACTGAAAGATTGAGCTGAGGCTAAGGGTGCACTGCAGAGATGAGGGCATGCTCATAAAGATGGGGGACAGATCCATAGCAGAGACCCAAAAGCACCCCCATAGCCCACTCCCTCTAGTCTATGCATCGCTCAGAACTTGTACTAACTTTCCAAGTGGCCCCTTGGAGGGAAAAAGTTTCTCCTCCCTGGTGGAAAGTAAGTTGTGGTGTGGTGGCTAAGAGTGCAGTACCTGCACCATGCGGTAGAGGCCCCGGTTCAAGTCTTGCCTTAGCCAGAAACTCACTGGGTGACCTTGGGCCAATCACAATATTCTCTCAGCCTAACCTACCTCACAGGGTATGTTAAATTGTTCTTTGTGAAACGCTCCATGTACCATGGCAAGGAGGTGCGATATAAAATTATAATAAATAGGAAATGTCCTTAAACCTCTGATTGGGAGTGAATGACAAGAGATGGATTGTTCCATAATCTCTGGCGCCTTGTATTCTTCCTCTGAAGCATTTGGCACGGGCCATTGATGGCGAGAGGTTGCTTGGCTAGACAGACCGTTGGCCTGACCCAGCATGGAAGTCTGATCTCATATTAAGCGCCTGTATGTTCCTGTCCCACGATAGAATAAGACCTTCTAATTCGGCTAGCCTTTCCATCTAACAAGAAGAGTGAAGAGATGTTTATAAGTAGGAATTAAGTTCTTTAAAATAAAATCTAAGTTAATTGAATTTTTTTTTTTAAAAAAACCCCAAACATTAAAGGAACTACCTTGCATAGGTGACGTGTGTATGTTGGGGGGGGGGATTGTCAGAAACCCTATAGAACCCCTCCCCAGCCTCCACTCGTGTGCCCCCCCCCTATCAACAGTTACCAGTTGCCAGTGCTACCTAGAAGAGTCTGGTCCAATCCTGTGAAGAACTACTTGCCCTCAGTTCCCATGGAGGTTGGGTTGGCAGTTTAGGGAGACACTGGTCATAACATTTTGTAATTTATTTTTGAGAGACAAGCAAGTTACTCATCTTCATGAATATAAATGGAAAAAATAAATACAAATCAGAGCATCTCACCCCAAGGTACTGAATAGATAGATACGATTAATAAAACCACAGGCCCAATGCGGTAGGATGCTGAATGTGCCTAGCTCCCTACGAAGCCAGAAGGGGCTCAGAGTGCTCTGCATCTCCATCTGGCTCATTTTTAATCCTTCTGTTCTAGCCCACTCTGGACCCTTGCTACATATAATGGGTAGGGAAATAAAGATTTTCAAACCCAGCCCCAGAGTAAGGATGGCTGCTTTGAGGCTCATTCATAGCTAGGCAACTGCAGTAAACACCCTTGCCTTCACTCGCAGCTGACTTTTACTTTTTCCATAATCACTTTCACTTTGGATAGTTACTAAAGGGTCAGTGAAATGGAGGGCAGTTTCTGAAAGCAGTTTTTTGCAGCAAGACCTGAAAGTACTGCCAGTAACTGAGGAAAGGATAAATAGGACAATTTGTACAGCAAAAAGAGCAGTCTGAACCCACATACATGTGGAATATCCTAGCCTAATCATTTAGTTTACATCTGCCGTCAGCGGCAGACAATCCTGGTACAGGAGAATTGGTACCCAAGGATGTGACAGAAAGCAGACCGGGGGTGGGTCAGCCTTATGGTGCACACAATCCAGTTGTCAGCTCAGGTGATCTTTCAAGATTCAGAACCTCTCTTGCTGGCTCTGGCACTCCAGGCTGGGGCATGCATGACTGTCTGGCTCGCAGCTTTAAGGGACCTCAGCAACTGGTCTTAGGAATGGAGTGGAGAGGAGTGTGCCCCTTTAGAGAGCCTCTCCCCCCACACACACACTAGAAGAGCTCCCCTAGCTTTCCTCCCTGGAGTCAGACATTCTTTGGGGTGCTGGTCCTGCTCGCCTTCCCTGAGGTTATCTCTGAGAGGCTGGTTCCCGCCAACCCTCCACACATGGTGATTTACTGGAGACTAGTATGTGATCTACCATGAGATCAGGAATGATTTAGCCTCCTCTTGCCCACCCCTGAATCAGACTTTCAAATTCAATTTGGGAGAAGTACAAAAAAAAGAAAAAAAGAGGGAAGTGATATTTTAATGCCTTTTCCCCCAATGGGGATTTTCTTTTCTTTCAGTGGCAGATGGTCTGTTTTGGTTTCATGCCAATGTGTAAAATAACACATCCAAGCCTCCGCTATGCCAACAAGCAGGGAGAAAAAATAATTTTAGAAGCAGACTTACCTTTCGTAGCAAGCAGGATCGGTGAAATGGACCGTCAAAGCATCTGAGGTTGTATCTTTCTGCCAATTCTCACAGGAATATCTCCACCAAAATATCTGGGTTGGTTTGTGAAGAACGATTTTGCGGTCTAGTGCCAGAGCTGGCAAATTTTCTTTCTAAATAGCAAACAGTCTAAGTGTACTTTCTTCTTCTTCTCCTCCTCCTCTCCTTTGTAGTAAATGGTTTGCAACACAGACAGGCAGGGAGGGATGCTACTTATTCCAGCTCTTCAGATGCCAGCTGACAGCCTGACTTAACAGCGTAAATGTTAACATGCAACACAGGAGAGTTCCTGGGTGTGAATGATTGAATGGAAGCAGCCACCCCAGCCAGTTCTCTTCTCTCCTTCAGCTTCTGTAGGCAACAGTTAGGTTGTACACTACACAGCAAGGTAGCTCTTTAGCACAGCTCTGCTTCATCATCAGGAGGGAGAGAGGGAGGAGAGAGAGGAAAGCAAGCTGCAAGCTACACTACAAGCAAAGTTTGTACCCGCTTTCTTTAACCCCTTAGGCCCCACAGAACACCAGCCAGCAGTGGAGGACATACTGCTCTGCCTGCCAGACATAAGTGAGGCTAGCCCTGAATCGATTAACTTTAGCAGATTCTCTGGAGAGGGCACAAGTTTCCATCTAATTGCTAATAGTGTTTCGCTAGGAAGTTCTCTCGGGTGCCTTCATGAACAGAAGCCTGGTGATTCCACTTGTCTCTGAAATGGAGGGGCTGCTTTCTGGACGGGAAGGTTCTGATCGTATCCAAGTGTTCGGAGACAGCGTGTTGACATCACTGGCTGTGAACTGACAGCAGGACCTTTGTTTTCTGAGCTAGAAGAAGCAGAGCTGTATTTTTATTATTTTTACTTTTAAATAACACTTTTCAGCTGCAGAGCTCAGTGCGCTATCAAGCATTCATTCACTTGGCTACAGCAACTCTCTCTGAGACAGGCCAACAGGATCATCATCAAGCAAACTGAAAAACAGCATTTTAAGTGACTTGTACAAGGTCATACTGTGGGATAGTGGCAGAGCTCAGGAATACAAAATCTCAGTTCACTAGGTATCCCTCTTGCCTCTCAGGACACAAATCTGGGAAGGTAGCCAACACCTTGAAAGAGAGAATTAGAATCCAAAATCTTGATAGGCTGGAAACCTGGGTGGTGAAATTAGTAAAATGAAATTCAGCGAAGGTAAATGCAAAGTTCTGCATTAAGGGAAGAAAAACAAATGGACAAGTATAATATGGTGGATTCCTGGCTTGGCAGCAGTACATGTGAAAGGAATTCTAGGGATTATGGTTGATCAGGAACTGAACATGAATAAACCATGTAATGCGACTGCAAAAAACGCTAATGCAGTTTTAGGCTGCATTAACAGAAGCACTGATTCCAAGTCAGTGGCACAGATCTCACCTGGATTATTGTGTCCTGTTTCAGGCACCTCATTTCAAGGAGGACATTTTATTTATTTGACAAATTGGAACACGTTTAGATGAGGCTAACAAAGTCGATAAAGGGCATGAAAAGCAAGCTTTGAGAAGAGGTTGAAAGAATTGGCTGTGTTTAATCTAGAGAAGATTAAGGGAAGACATAAGAGGGCAGGACTAGAAATACAAGAAGATAGATATCAGGGTGAAAAAATAATCTTAGTTGTAAGCGCTGTGCAGCAATGGAACAAGTTGCCTGGAGAAGTCCAAGGCTCTCTGCTGATGGAGTTTTTTTTTTTAAAAAAGAGAGGCTGGACAGCTATCCTGTATCCAAGGAGAGGGTTAGACTAGATGACCCTCGAGACCCTTCCAACGTTGATGTTCTATGGGTAGAAGCAGATGTGCTGGTGGCCCGCTTAAGTCGGCCTTGGCCCACGGTGGCCTGGGAACCACTGGCACGTCTGTTGTGACACCACCAGATGTTGGCCCACTTCTGCCTCAGGGGGGTAGGCGGCTAGTCTGGGGCTGTGTCCTTGGAAAATCCCCCAAGGTCACAGCCTGGGCTGAGGGCCCAACGTGGACTAGCATGTCTGTGCGGCCCTGCCATGCTGTTGAGGACCGTCATGGCTGTCTGTCATGGCAGGGTGCTAGGAGCTGGACGGGGCAGCGAGGCCAGCCACCCATGCGTTTGTTGTGCTCCTGGCCCTATCTGGGCCATGCAGGTAACACCGGGCTGGGGCACATCCGCTGCGGTTTCCCACCCCAGACTGGGGAGCCACCACTCCGGTCGCACTTTTACTCTATGATCCTCTTCTCACTGCCTGAACTGTGAGAGTCTGCTGCCCCTCTCGGGCAGGCAAAGGGATCAGGAGGTTGTAATAAGTTTATATTAGGAGGGAGGGGTGGGTGTGTCAAAAACGGGAAGGATGTGTTACAAGCCACTACTTCACCTTTCCTGAGCAGCAGAAGTAGAGCAAGTCAGAAGAGGGAATAGGGGACTAGAATACTTTAATACTAGGGAGTGAGAGAAAAGAATACCCTTTGTCTCCAATAGGAGGGGAGCATACATGGGAGGGAGGTCTCAAGGGTGGATGGTAAAGAAACTAGACAGACAGAGCTCTCTCTCGAGCGCCTTACATTCAAAATAAGCAGACAGAGATCCTTTGCAAATAAT
Source organism: Sphenodon punctatus (assembly GCA_003113815.1). Classification (NCBI taxonomy): domain Eukaryota; kingdom Metazoa; phylum Chordata; class Lepidosauria; order Sphenodontia; family Sphenodontidae; genus Sphenodon; species Sphenodon punctatus. The sequence continues at coordinate 5,647,890 of QEPC01006282.1, forward strand.
GCTAGTTATTTATAAGCAGGTCCAATAGAGCGATTTTCTTTCCCATTTTTGTGTCCATTCTGGAGTCAGCTTCATCGAGGAAGCCATCATCATCAAGGAGATTTCCATAAATGAGTGTTGCCTCTCAGTCTCGTTCCTAGCGGGCAAGTGTCCATTTTCACAGAGTCGACATCCACGCCAACTGACAGCCATGCTGGCCGGCCAAACAAGGCGTGGTCTGCAGAGACTGAACTACACACTGGAAGGGCTGCCCAGAGGTACCTAAAGGCCCAAAGCAGAATGTCCTGAATTTCAGGGCTCCCTGAATTTCACCATCCACTAGGTTAAAAACTGCATCCCAGTTTCATGATAGGACCTTTTTGTGTGTAACACTAGGGCAAATTGCCCACATCCCCTGCCCTTGAGCAGCCCGTTTTACTTATCCTACAAGTGGGCCCTAAAGGGGCACGGACGGAGTAATATATGGGAAACAGTCACCACTTGAATTATCTCCATTGTTCTGAATGAACAGTCGGTGCCAGTCTTAAGAATTAACTTTTTCTAAGGAGAACAGTAAATTCGTACACATCTCTACTATGGATCACATCATCTGAATCCCTCCCAAACCATTCCTGACTCTAGTTTCCTTTATTTCAGAGTAATCCGGGGTGTCCGCCAAGGTGGTGTTAACAATGGGTGATTTCAGATGTTATGCAGTCCCAATTCACCGCAGTGGATTCCCTGCAGTGGTAAACTGATCAACCACCCCCCGTGGTCCAGGAAGGCCCCGAACAGTCTTGACGGGAGCGGGACCATGGCAGGGAATTGGGCCGTCAGACCACGGGCTGGAGCAGCGCGACACGTGAAACCAATTTCCGGCCATGGGCAAAACACCCAGCAGACACCAGGGAGGGGCAGGAGGCAGACATGGCCGACTGAGGGCAGAGGAAGCCAAAAGTGCCTACAGGGCCCACACAAGGGAAATGGGAAGGGAGGGGGAAGAGGGAGAAGAGCTGCCGAGGCAACACATACAGCAGGCACCGAGACAACAAGGGCACAGTGGAACACACTGTTATGGGAGGGGGGTTGAAGGGACGGAAGGAACCCAAAGGGGACAAGGTTTCGCACCCTCAACGCTTGCCAGGCACCCCAGAAGTTGTCATGCACCCCACACACTCGGGCTATGCGCTCTTGTGAAGGAAAACGGTCCCTCAGGTTAACAGTTGGCCCTAGTGCCGTTTCATCACAGGGGTGGAGACAACACGGCCCAGAGCTCAGCCCCCACTCGTACACTCGGGACAATACTCCCCCACCACCTTTTGTTCCACACCCCACACGATTACTGAAGGTGTTGCTGGGGAGTAAGACAGGGAAGTGCTATCACTAGCGAGGATTAACCGGGGAAGACAAGAACCAGGGACACAGGGGCTGGGGAGAAGGGCGACACTCACACCAGGGAATAGGGGTCTGTGGTAGCCAGGAAGGAGGGAAGGGAAGGGGTGGGTACCACACACCCTCGACACGCTCACACTCTCACTTGCACCACACCCAATATTCGTTCACTCACCTTGCTCCAAATAACCTATCACATCTTTCACACACCACTCAGCAGTCACACTCCACGCTCTCCACACTTGATCACCGTCCTCTCCTCCGAACTCTGTTGCAAGGGGCCAGTCTCACAGCTGCGCTGTTCACCGGCGCCGCTGTGATGACTGTGCCCTGCTTTTAAGGTCCTGACTCCGCCCCCACGCAACGCCCGGATGCGAGCGGAGCGGCGCACAGAGTCCAAGGGCCCCGCCTCCCTGCACCGCTGTTCAGCTGGGTATTCCCTTACGTGTGCGGCGTGATGCCATTGTGTACTGCTCCTCCTGCCGGGCTTCCCCCTCCGCCCGCCATGCTGCGGGGGCGGCCGGTGGTGCCTCTGCCTGCCGTGGAGCCCCCAGCACCTCCGTCCCAAGCAGGACCTTACACACACATGCACACGCCCGGGCGCACTCACACCTGCAAGGGAAAGGAAGGGAAGGGGGGGACACAGCGGGACAGACAACACACACAGCACAACAGGCACAGGGGGGGAGGGGGGAAGCCCAGGGGCAGGGCAGGATACAGGAAATGGGACCTATAACCCCCACAACAGCACAGTCTGCATGGGCACCCCCACAGCTACACAGGCAGTCCTGGAATGCCCCCCTCCCCCCCGAAAGGCCAGGCCACAGGCACGGGGAGGCCACACGGAACAGGGAGCGCCCTGGGAATGGCCCAGGAGGCAGACAGGCACCCCAAGCGCCGGCGAGGGTGCCATGGAGGGGATGCAGGAGAGCCAGAGCAGGGCAGGTGGTCCATAGATGCACACACACACCCAGGCGTGTGCCGGAAGGCGAAGACCAGGCGCCCCAGAACCCCGCGGTCGAGAGGCACCCAAGGGGGGGGGTCACGGGCACAGGAGGGAGCGACAGCAGATTAGGAAGGTCAGCAGCAACCCAGGGAGCCGGGTGGAGGCATGGAGAGCAGGACTCGGGCACAAGAGAAGGCAGCCATGGAGGGGAGCACTGGTTGCAGAGGCGAACGGGGGGAGGGGCTGAAGGGGGCTCAGCCACAGGCAGGGGCAGTGGAACCCCAGGAAACAGGCAGCACAGTTGCAAGGCTGGGACATCATGGAGGAAGCAGGCACTGGCCCGCGGCAGCAGGGAGGAGGCGGGAGCTCTCTGCGCGGCCACCAACAGGGGCACGGTAGGCACAGGAGGCCTCACAGCCAGCTGCAGGGGGCCACGAAGGGGCGCAGAGTCGGGTGGCCCGCCAGGTGAACAAAGTGGGGCCACTGAAGCATGCTCTGATGGTAGCCCAACACAGACATGTGGTGGGCGACCAGGTATTAGGCCTGGAAGGGATCCTGCGTGACGAGCCCCAACTGCACATCAGAATGTGACCACACACCAGGCGCGGCTCCCCTTCAGGGGCATTGGAGGCATTGACCCCCCAAGCGCCCCGACAGGCGCCATGCCCCCGCTCAAAACAAATACATTTTTAAAAAACCTCCCCGCCCCTTCCCCACTGCCCGCAGCAGCCGCTGCCTTGCCTTTGCTTAGAGCGGAGGCTGCTGCAGCGCTGTGGTCAATTTCATGTCAGTTTCACACTGAAACTGACCACAGCGCCGCTGCAGCAGCCTCCGCTCTGATTGCAAAGGCAAGGCAGAGGCTGCTGCAGCTTTACTTCTCTTCTGGGATCCACTCCAGAGGAGTGGGTCCCAGAA